>CM077163.1:23003845-23537721 GCA_039583875.1 Platanthera guangdongensis
ATTCTCATTATTCGAATACTATTGGCAGTGACTATAATTCAATTTAATAATCAAAGGTCCTACAATTTCTGTCAGAATATTATTGTCGAAAGAATTAACTCGTTGGATCGTCGAATATCTTGCAATTTTCGTCATAATATTATTTTTTAGAGACATTCATAATCGTTGTCACGTCAAACAAATATTTCATGACGGTAATTTTATCTAAACACATGCATTGGATCAAAAACTTAGAGTAAAACGGATGACAATTTGTAACACCGTTGTTCACTACCGCCACCGTCGTGTTAAATGGACCCTTAATTGCTTCCCTACTTGTAGCTTGAGAAAATGAATGATTTAGTATTTTATATATGAAAAAAGATTTATTTTTTAAAAAATTATTCTTGATGGCTAATTATTTTTTATAACAAAATTAATTTTTTTAGAAAAAATAAGCCAAGGCAAGGCCTAGGTCTGATTAGGCTCGGCCTGGGTTTGGACTAGGCCCGGATGAAGAGGCCCAACTAGTCCCCCTTTATATAAGGCTCCTGGGCCTGACTATTGTCATGCATGGGCCTGGCTATTGTCATGCCCAAGCCTGGTCATGTGCAGAAAAAGACTGGGCCTAGTAGACCGGGTCTTGAATTGGGTCTGTCATGCTTTATGTGCATGAATGGCTGCAACCCATCAATAACCCAGCGAACGACACCGAATTCAGCTTCACTGCGCCCATCAGCATCTGACAAAAGAACGATATTGCTTCCTTCTCGCGCCCGTGAACACCAAGCCCAAACAATGTGTTCTACGTGAAATTATCTCAACTTCACATCTGATTGAAAACATCGCAGGCTTGTATGCTCCCGCATTCTGCGTACATGTTAGCGCATTTTCTATGAAAATATTTCTATCCAAAAATCCATTTTTTCAAAGAATTTTTGTACTAAGTGCCAAGTTTCAATGCACCAAGTTCTGCACAACAAGAGAGTAACTCCACTGCAGTGAATTCGTCCAGCCCCCCAATATTCCTCATTATTTCACAAACCATCAAAGTCTGGTCATGCACACCTGTCCGGTAGTACGAAGAAACAATTGAATTCCAAGCAATGATATTCTCTCAAACATTTCATCAAATACCTTCCTGACATCTCCCAAAGGATCTGTTATCCAGAAAATTTTTATATGTGTGTAGTTTTTTCTGTGCTAGGAGCGCGATTAAATAACACTTTCAAAAAATGCGGTCTCACTTATTTTTTCACGTTTCCCTCTTCTTCCTTAACCTAGGCGGCCGAAGTGACGCAATCTCCGACCCAGTCGAGGCGAACTTAGGGGTGCGAGCGGTTCGGTTTGGGGCGGTTTGAACCCAAACCGAAACCGAACCAACATGCCTCGGTTTTTGGTTTGTCCAAACCGACCCGAACCGAACCCAGTCGGTTCGGTTCAAAGTCGGTTCGGTTTTTAGTCGGTTTTTTGCGGTTCGGTGTCGGTTTTCTGCGAACAAACATAATCAAGTGCTATTTGTTGGATTGGTCATCTTCCCTTTAATAATTTCATAATCTTTATTAACTAAAGGTTTATATTAAATAAATAACATACAATTTTTTTGAGTACAAGTCAAGGAGAATGTTTATTAAATTCACATCACACACAAACAATTATTATATTTGTGCATTTTTAGACATGCAAAGTTTGGATATATTGAGGCGAACCTTTTTTATGACATCTCACAATTCTCTATAATAACTTAGACAAACTTAATACTAATAGATCCAACAATAAGCAATCAGAGCAATTACAGTATCACGATTGATAATCATTGTCGTTATTAAATCAATTCAATATGCATAACATCCCAAATAATGAAACTGTTAAAACTTTTTCCCAACAGAATTACTTAGGATCTAAAAAACTCTCTAAACCTAAGGAGAAGGGTCAGAAAAATCTCACCAAGCACGAAGATGGGGAAAGTGAACTTGGTTGTAGACCCAAAGATAATCTGAAAGTTGCTCGATCAAATACACCCCAAAACAATGGTGAAGTGCTCGGTTCGGTTTGGTTTAGTCGGTTTTCACAACTTGAAAACCGACCCGAACCGATAAACCTTCGGTTTTCAAAAGCTCGAAACCGAACCGACACCGGACCGGGCGGCTCGGTTTCAAAGTCGGTGCGGTTCGGTCGGTTTGGTCGGTTTAGTCGGTTTTCGGTTTTTGTTCCTCACCCCTAGGCGAACTCCAGCAGATTTCCGGCAGATTTCTTGCGAGGCGAAATCCGGTGAGTCGTACATGTTAATGTAGGTGTCGTAATCAAACAACTCCTCTCTGTGCACTCGCAATCTCCGGCAGATTTCCCGGCACATTTTCTAGCCAACGACAGACTTGAGAAGAACCATGTACGACTATTTTTCCAGCAACAGGAAGGAGCGAACAACGACCTCATCTCTTTGCATCTCTTTGCATATGTTGGACTATTTTTCAGAACTGTTTTTCAAGTGATTGTTTGTGAAACTGTATTTCGAGTGATTATAGTTGCAACTGTATTTCAAGTGATTACAACTGTTTTTGAGTATACTGTACGACTGTATTTACATATGTGTAATGTATAACTGTATTTCAGGTATAATATACAACTCTATTTGCATATAGTGTAATATACAACTGTATTTCAGGTTTACTATACAACTGTATTTTCATATTCACCAAAGACAGAACCTGACAGCAAGAAACTCGCTTAAGCTCTGGCACCTCAAAGAAAATGTGCAAATTTGATGTCGGAAGGGGCGACGAAGACCGGAGTGGAGGTGGCGGACAGAAGTATATTCCGTCATTCCGGTGGAGAGTGGAAAACCTAGTCGAAAAAAAACATTTTCCGGCATAAAGAGTTAAAGGAAAAAAAGCCTTATTTCTTCCAAGCAGCGGGACAGTGAAAATAAACCGCGCTGCCCCGTCACGCGCTGCGCCCCCCCCCCCCCCCCCCCCCCAATGTATCCTGCGGCGCTTCGCGCGCGCACCGGCGGCCCCCGTCGGCGCCGACACGACCCCCGCGGCGCCGACGTGGGCCACCCGACGTGCCCGTCCGGGGGCACTCCCATCATTTCGACAAAAAATGTGATATGGTTGACACATGTCCCACTTTGCAATAACTGTGCCGCGGTGCTGGAGATCGTGTACGGTCGTGGGACTATCGCGCCGCGATAGCACGATATCACTAAGCGGTATCTCCGAAAATGCGCATCGTGGTAACTGTTCTGAATCGTGGCCTACGTCTTGGCTGACCTCACCACGCTAATGCGGGGCAGTAGTGACTATCACCTGCGATAACTAAACTTTGTAAAATCTGATGTACGTCGTCCATCCAAAATTATCAGAGTGTTATACTTGTTATATCTGCACACCACAAACACAACATGATCAAATATATTTGTAATTTGTTATTTTCAAACTAAACAGTGTGGAACGCATGCTCCAACACTGACTGCTCAACGATCTTTCTATGACTATGTGCGCGTTCGTCTGCTCCGCGGGATAAGATGGTCAAGTTTAACCCAGTCTATCAAAAGCCTCGAACGACCCACAACACTTCTAATAATTTCAAAACACTAAAATGTGCAATTTTATTTGGAAAGACTATCAAAATAACATCACATATCTGATATACTTTTATCTATGCGAGCATCTTCGCAGGGGCTACGCCCGTGCTCGATGCTCTCGGGCGACCTTCGGCCGCATCCAGGCGGGCTTTGCCCGATTCGCTCGGGCTCCGCTCGCGCTGGATGCTTCGGGCTGCCGAAGGCCGACCGAAAGCATCGAGCACGGACATAGCCAGTGCGAAGATGATCACGTGTGTGTATATATATATATAATTATTACTATATATATTATTTTAAAGAATTTTAAATCTATTTAAATTAATTTTAAAATTATATTAAATAATTTGCCCTAAAGTCTATAATTTTTATATAATTGCACTATTCCCTGCATGCCGCCGCCTGCATCCCGCATTCCCGCCCCCTCTCCTGCATCCCGCCCCCTCTCCTGCATCCAGCAACCCGGTGCCGCCACCTGCATCCGCCGCTCTCTCCTGCATCCCAACGCCGCCGCCTGCATTCTGTGAAGGGTCCGCCACCGCCGGCTAACCGCCGGCGGCCTGCGGTGGTCCTTCCCGCTGTCCGCCGGAAGAGTCCGGGCGGGTTCGCCGGGGTCCGGCGAACCCGCCGGTGGTGGGCGGACAGGCCGCCGGCGACAGTGAAAGTCTCTCTGGCTTCCAGCCGTACCTCCGGCGAAGTCTTCGCCGTCAAATCCTCCCCCATCACCAACTCTGCTCTACTCCAGAGAGAACAGAGCATACTCTGCTCCCTCTCCTCCCCACACATCATCTCCTGCCTCGGCTCCGACTCATCAACATACTCCTACCAGTTGGCCGGCCGACGCACCCTCTCCAATCCCGCCGGCCAATGCCAACGGAGATGTGCAGTACGGAAATTTCCTCCGTGACCACATCCTGTTACTGTAGCAATCACTTACTTTTTTATTTAATATAGATAGGGTTTTGGAAAGGGCACTGCTATCCGCACCGTAGTTTTGATTATGCGTACCGTATTTTCACCTATTTTTTCGTGTCTTTTGGAAATATGCCTTGTACATGTATTTTTTAGTAAAAGTGTTCAACACGAAAGTTGTAGATCTCGACGAGATCTACAACTTTCGTGTTGTACACTTTTCCTAAAAATGCATGTTCAAGACGTACTTGAGAAATACGTGCAGATTTAGCGCCTTTTGGAAACACTTTTTACATATAATTTTTGAAAAAGTGTTAAACACGAAAGTTGTAGATATCGTCGAGATCTACAACTTTCGTATTTAACACTTTTCCTAAAAATATATGTATAAAGCGTATTTTCAAAAGACACAAAAAATTATGCGAAAATGCGATGGGAATAACCAAAACTGCGGTGCGAATAGTAGCGCCCTTTTGCAAATCTAAGGAATTTGTTATAAAATCTATAGTTCCAGCAATAATTATTAAATGGAAAAATAAAAATGGCTGAATGACTTCTTGAAGGTTCGATGCAGCCGCAGATACATGCATGCCCTGATGGCGACGGATATCGACAGCTGGAGCGTATTTAGACCAGGAGTCAATTAGTGCTCTTCAATTCCGGACCACGACCTCACCGAAACATTTATTATTCGACTTGAAGAGTTGAGGGGCACAATTGATTAATTATCAATTGATTAATTATTATATTTTCTTTATTAAGATTGCATTCCTGTGTGATGGGGGTGGATTTACATGGGGCCGAGTGGCGGGCAGTTCATACTGAATTTTAAGAATATTATTTTTTATTAATACAAAATAATTTTTATGTTCAATATATAAATAAATTTTAGATTATAAAATGATAATTAAAATTATTTATCTGATTGGGTTGAATTTGAATTTTTTTTTCACATGGTCAAAACCTCCCAAAGATAATATTTTATGACTTTTATTTCTTTTATATGAGATGGTGTCTAGTGATTCCATCTATTTTGTATTGTCAACTTAATAATTATTTTGACTTAAATGAATTCCAATATATATGTTTTTATGTTTATTAAAAATTAATTTTGTTAAATAGTTATTAGATATTTATTAATAAAAATAATTACTTTTTATCATTACATTAAAATTTTAAATCGTGAAAATATTTAATTTTTTATCTCAAAAAAATAATTGTTTTTGAGCCAACTCGAAATTGATTCGAGCTCGTTTGAAATCGAGTTAATTTCGAGTCGAGCTGGGTTGATTCGAAGTTGATTTTTATTTCGAGTCGACTCAGAATCAAAAATTACTATTTCGAGCAAAATCTGGCTCGATCGAAATCGACTCAATATCACCGTAATTGTAGACAATAATTGATTAAATTATTATGACTAATACAAATTTATGCATATAAATTTTTTTGTTATTGTAAATAATTTTTATGTGATATTAGTATAATAGACTTAGGGTCCGTTTAGGGGGACTTATTTTCACCGGTCAAGCGGTTACGACCGCATGAACCAGACCTTAATTAAGATAATGTTCATGCGTTCGTAACCGCTTGACCGGTAAAAATAAGTCCTCCCAAACAATGCCTTAGTTTTGCAATATTTATTAATTTATTTTATGAATAATTTTATATATCGCCCATACCAAAAAAAATGTGTGCATCCGTCACTGTCAATGATCGTAACCGCTGATTGATGAAATAAGTTCTCTCAAACATAGTCTTTGCACTTACTACTTGCCAAACTAAAAGGAATATATAATAATTAAGTGCAGGTCAGTTTTGAATGTATGCAGTCCACGGATAAATGCAAGTCAAATTAAAAATCAATAGAACCTGTGAACCCGTTCAGGATTTGGCCTGCATATAACTATTTTCAAATACACGATCTGCATATAGCCAAAATAGGACTGCATATAGTTATTACCATAATTAATCAATTGGATAATTATCATTTGACAGCTCCATATTTAATATTTTTGCTTATTACCATAAAACAATTATCCACTGAATCACAAACGTTTTTTTTTGTCGGCAACATATCATACATTTAATAAAAAATGTTGTTATTCGCATCGTCTTTTTGACTATGTACTAACTATTAATCGCAAATATAATTTTAAGAGGTTGATTATATGCAAATAGTTTTTTATTAATAAGCATTTTTTAGGAAGTTGACAATCCATAGGCATCGTGACATTCTTTATAAGACTTTAATATATTGAAGGATTACCATCTTCATGCTCTTCTTTTCTCCATTTCTTCTAAAAACTGAAAAATCAAACCCACCATTCTTACTTTTAAAAGCTTTTACTAATAAAATTTAACTAAAATATTTTGTAAATGTACGAGAAGGAGGGAAAGATGATTTTCCAGAGCCAAAAGGCAGCAGTAGAGATTTCAGAGGTTTCTCTGGCGAGCTTTACGTCGTTGACGTCTGCGAAAACAAGGGATGATAGTATATCTGCACGATGAAAGATTTATCAGTGTGGTGCAAATAAGTGAGTGTGGTACTAATAGAAATTTTAAAAATCTAATAAAAAAATCTAAAATATTAGTGCGGAAGGCCAAAAATGCGATGTCGATATCAGTGCCATTAAAAAATGTGCATAATAGATTTATTTGCAAAATTGGGTAATCATCCTTTTAACGCCATATTTAGGTTATGTTTGGGACAGCTTATGCTGAAAAATAATGTATATTCAAAACGCAAACACTATTTTTTAGCTGTTTGTTTGTGCAGCTTACAGAAAATCACTTATTTTAAAATTCATAATAAATTGATTTTTCAAGAACTATTCGAGTTCAGTAAATGCCTTATTATAAGCGTTTATTGCTTAAAAATACATTTTGTTGATTTTTTTATCGGATGTGATTTTTTCACCAGGGAGCTATTTCTTCGCCCGGGAGCGTATTTTTTGCCCGGACGCATATTCTTTTTCCGGGCACGAATTTTTCGACCGAACGCTAATTTTTTGTCTGGGCGTGAATTTTTCGTCGAGGAGAAAAGTTTTTCGCCCGAGCTCGAATTTTGTGCCCTGGCGCGATTTTTTTCACCCGGGCGCGGATATTTTTTTTTTCTCCCGGAGACGTTTTTTTCTCGCACGGGCCCGTTTTTTTCACCAGGGTGCTCTTTTTTTTTCGCCCGGGCGCGATTTTTTCGCCCAGGCGCGATTTTCTCACCCTGGCGGAATTTTTTCGCCAGGACGTGCATTTTTCACCGGGGCGTAAATATTTCGCTTGAGCACGTTTTTTTCGCCCGGGCACGTATATTTTTCCACCCAGGCGTGAATATTTTTCCGCCAGGGCGCGGATATTTTTCTGACCGTGCGCCGAAATTTTTTGCCCGGGCGCAATTTTTTTCGTCCGGGCGCGATTTTTTTGCCCGTGCGCGAATTTTTCGCACTAGCTCGGTTTCTTCGCCCGGGCGCGAATTGTTTGCACAGGCGCAATTTTTCCGCCCGGGCGCGATTTTTCCGTCCTCCCGCGATATTTTTGCGCCGGCGTAATTTTTTCGGTCGACGTCGTTTTTTTCACCCGGGCATGAATTTTTCGCACGCGCTCGTTTTTTTCGGCAGAATGCATTTTTTTGTTTCAGTGCAAAAATATCTCTCCTTGGCGGAAAATTTGCGCCCGGGGGGAAAATTCGCTCTCGTGCGGAAAATTCATGCTCGTTCGGAAAATTCACGCCCGGGTGAAAAAATCCGCTCGAGCCGAAAATTTTCACCCGGGTGGAAAATTCGCGCTCGAGCGAAAAATTTGCGTCCGGGCGAAAAATTCGCGTCCAGGCAAAAAAAACGCTTTCGGGCGAAATAAGCACGCCCGAGCAAAAAACCGCGCCCAAGCGATAAATTCGTGCCCGAGCAAAAAATTCGATCCCAGGCGACAAATTCACGCCTAGGCGAAAAAACCACGTCGGGGCTGAAAATTTTTTGTTCATGCGAAAATGAACGTGCCTGAATGAAAAAATCGCGTACAAGCGGAAAAAAACGTGTCCAAATGAATAGACCTTTATGAATGAATGAAAATTTAGATAAGCACTTATGCACAAACTATCCAAACAGTCTACTGCTTATTTATCATTGTTTTTTATAAAATTTATATCCAAACATCAATTTTCAATTAGTAGTTTATTCATCATCATAAGTTGTCCCAAACAAAGCCTTAATATTTTAGTTGATTGCCCTATATTTTACCTACAACCGTTATTGAAAAACGTTATTCTATTTTTAATAAAATAAAATGAGCGAGTATGCATGATATAATTTTTGGTGATTGTTATAAACAAACTGATTTTGAATAGGAGTAAACCAATTATGCGTGCAAACCCAAAAATTATATGTGCAAACCAATTATGCAGGCAAAGCAAATTGCTGCTTCCACCTCCCTAACAATCACAAGCCATATACACTAGAGAAATTATAGTTCTGAGAGTTCATACCAACCACTCCAGTGCAACACTAGCAATGTTCATAGTAAAATTGTTAAGTGCAGAGCAAAAGCAACCATAATCGGAACGAAGATGAACATTGTCATGCTTGGGAGATTTTACTCGGCGACCTAGGAGGGGATGAAGATGAACAACGTCGTGAATGAACATCACATGAAACAGGAGGTGTGATCCTGTAGGTGTGATGCAGGAAACCGAAGAGGAGCCTCGACATTTTTAGGGTTTTGCAGATAGGAGGCGCGAAAATGGATTGCCTCTATCAGTTTTAATGCAACATTCTAAATAATTGTTTAAGAGTTTTTATTTTAAAAATTGGTTTGCACTTATCCGAAATAAATCTGTCCATAACAATTACCTAATTTTTCTGCAAAACTCATCATGCAATAGTATCCACTGTGAAGCCTCCTCACCTTTAAAACTATTTGGTCTAGGAATAGTCAATTAGGCTCTGTTCAATTGAGCTGAATTTAGGCTTTAAAAATGGAAGTGGAGGTTAAATTTAATTAAAAATGGCCTCCAATTCTAATTTTAGGTCTCTATTTTCGTCCAAACGAACGGATCTGTAGGATTTACCTTGATGGACTCTCCCTTAATATATGGAAGTTCTTGTTGGAGCATGCATTCCGCATCTCTTAGTTTGAGAATAACAAATACCGTGATGTATTTGATCTACTATTTTGATTGTTTATAATATGTAGGTTGTACATGTTGAATGAGGAGACAAGTCCTAAGTCATGAGCATGATCCAAGGGTGTGTACACTTTAGAAAAAGCAAAATGACGAGTTTTGTGTGCTAAACTTCAAACAGCCATAACTTTCAATCCGGGAGGAGTTACGAAATGTGCCACCCATTCCGGAATGAGATCGAAGTCATCTACACTCTGGAAATGGTTCGAATGACAAAAGTGAAAAGGAGATATCGCCAGGCGATATTCACTGTCGCCTGGCGATAGCTCCCCAGATAAGATATCGCTGATTGGCGACATCCAGTGTCGCCGGGCGATATCGCTAATATATAAAAGTGATTCATTTTTTACATTGTTGAAACCAAAAACTTGGTCTCTGTGGAGTTCGGGGTCCCAAAAGAGGGGTGACCTCACACCTACTACACTCAAGAGAACGTCACGGACTAAAGGATCAAGAAGCTAGGAACAAACCCTCGGCTCTAGTGCGGAGGTCCCACCTCACACCCGGAAGGCTACCTGAGCACTTCCCCTCCCTAGCCAATGCTCGAGCTAGGGTGCCTTGGAGGAGATATCTCTACTCTACCAAGAAGAAGCTAAGGGAGGAGAAAGCAAGCCCCAAGAATCCTCTCCAAAGGTACCCAAGGGGGTCTATTTATAGTTTTCCGAATCCCATGTGAAAGTGCAAGTTAGATCTGATATACTCTAGAGGGGGGTGAATAGAGTATGGTGCTTGCTAAAAACTTTTTACAATTGTTGTTGTATTCCTAAGTGAACAGGGAAGCAAATAACATATAAAAACTATGTAATCAAAAAGCAATCACAAACCACAGTCAGAAACAAAAGAAAGTAAGCAACCAGATGACACAATGAGCTATAGTGGTTCCCCAATCAATCTGGGTACATCCACTCTTCTACCACCCTAGGTAGGAATCCACTGCAGGATGAGTTGATCAGGTGTCCTGGGCACCAATGAGCTTTTGATAAGGTGCTCAAAAACCAAACCAGATTTTTTGATCAGGTGTCTTGCCACCACTGAGTTTTGACAAGGTCTCAGAAACCAGCACAAACTTTTAAAGGGAGTTTGAAAAACCCGTTACAGCAGAGAGAGAGAGAGAGAGAGAGAGAGAGAGAGAGAGAGAGAGAGAGAGATGAGATGATCTTCTCTGTCAACAATCAGAGAGAAGATAATGGATGTTGTCAAAGCTCCCCCTGAGTTCTTGAGTTGTTCAGGAAGTGAAGCTTTGCAGTAGGGTGATAGGCCTTCAGAAAATTTGATCTCCAACAAAAGATGATTTCAGCAACAGCTGAAATGTGTGGTGTCTGGATTCTTGAATGATGATGGCCTCTGAACACTGGAATCAGAAGGGATCTGAAAGTTTCAGTATGTTGATATCCTTTTGTGATGTGTGTTCTTGTATGAGTTCTAAGACTGTGAATATCTGCAGCTCGTTTCCTTGTTGTTATTCACTTGTTGATGATGTTCTCTGTTATCTTCTATTATGCAGTAGAGATACAAAAAACTGATCTTTTATTCCTTGATCTGAATGAATAATTCTCTGTCCAAGATAGTCGTTAGCCTATCATAAATGACTTCCTTAATTGCATTTTGTCTTCTGGAGGAAAGTCCAATCAAAACATTCCTTTGAAAATCCCTTGAAACTTGCTCCAGATTAATTGAAAATGGCTACAAGATCCTTGACATAAATGCTGAGAATAATTCCATAACTGTCTGAATTTGAATCTTGAAAAACATCGATCTCTCCAGAAAAACGTCGACCTGAGCTCCACTATCGTTGAACTGAGCTCAGAGACTGGACTTAGACTGAAACAGAGATCGTCGATCTGAGCTCAACTATCGTCGAACTGAGCTCAGAGATAGAGAAACAAACTGGAGTCAAGAACGTCGATCTGAGCTCGAAGATCGTCGAATGGAGTTCGACGACTTGTTGAAGTTGAGCTCAGAGATCGTCGAATGGAGTTCGACGATTCGTCGAAGTGAGCTCAATGATCGTCGAATGGAGTTCGACGATTCGTCGTCCTGAGCTCGACGAAATGACTTAGTTCTCCTGAACTGAAATATCTGGTCTTGAGGGCAGCTTTCAAACCTAAATACTAACCCTTAGACTCAATTCTAATTGACCTTTAGATCTATACAAGGAGGTCAAAACAGATTTCCTAAAAGACATAGTGATCCTTGCCCAAATCAGTAATAGGGTGTTCCAACAATCTCCCCCTATTTGGGTTAGGATTACTATTTACAGATATTCGAAAAATAAAAACATGCAAAGCAGACATATAACAAACAAGACATTGCAGAAACACAGACATTATCTCAGATAGTTCAGAAAACAAAAATATACTGTCATCTTACAGAATCATTCTTTTTCCTTGCTCTTTATAAGAACTATTTCTCTGTTGGGATTCAGAGCTTCCTTCTTAGATCTTCTATCATCAGCTGCATTTAGAGAGGTTTGATGCTTTGGCCTGGGCACTACAGCTTCTGGGTGCAACTTCATATAGCTTTCTGAATCAAAAAATTTACTGGAGTATCTCTCAAGTTCTTTCTTTCTTTGATCTGATAAGGTAGTGATATTTGAAGTATCTCTTCCTTGTTCTCTAGCTTTCTTGATTTGGTCCAAAGCAGCCAATTCTTTCATTCTTGTTATCCATGAGGTGGGGTTATTTTCTGGATCCTCAAATGGAACATGAGGCTCATATCTATTTGAAGAATTATCTGGAGGAACTCTGGAAGAGACTAGTTCTTTCAGCTTATAAGGGAAGGGACCAGAAGTTGTGTCAGATGGACCTTGTCCTTCCCTTGGATAAGGATGTTGCCTGGAATATCCTTTAGAGTACACTTTAAGTTCTCTCTGATTTCCTCTGTACTGTCCTCTTCTGGACTGGTAACCTCTAGATTGATTTCCTCTGTACTGGGATCTTCCTTGAGGTTGATATGAAGTTTGGCTTCTGGCAGAGGATTGGAAAGCAAAACTACCACCTGCACCTGCATCAAGTGAGGGAGGAGGAGGAGGATTGAAATGAGAAGATCCTTTGTCATGCTTTCTTTTCTTCTTCATAGCTTTCAGTTGATTCCTGGAGTATTGCATCCAAGGTTCTGTGATAGGGCAATCATGCAGTATGTAGTAAGGAATGCCATTTGTATCTTTCACTTTCTCTGGAGGAACTCTCTTCATAGCTTTGCTTCTGGCTTTCCTTTTCCTTGCAATTGTAGCAGAGGAATCATCTGAGTCAGTACTAAACTGATCACTGTTTGAGCTTGGAGGATGATCATACACTGCATCAATCCTTTTGAGGTAGTCTTTCTGTTGTTGAGACTGAGTAGAAGAAGCAGCAGAAACAGCAACAGTAGCAGCAGCAACAACAGGAAGTGGAGTAGAAGCAATACTGGCAGAAGGAGTTATGACAGCAGATTCAGATACAACAATTTCAGAAACAGAAGCTACAGCAGCAGTAACAGCAGGCTTAAAAACAAATGCCTCTGTCATCTGCATATCCTCAAAAACAGCAATATCAGAACTAACAGAAACATCAATAACAGCAGTAGGAGCAGCAGCAGCAGCAGAAGAAGCAGTGCCAACAACATTGATGAAATGTATATATGAGCTTATTAAGCTGGGGTCACATCTAGAAATAGGCACAATGGCCTTGGTAGGATCTTCAGAATGCTGGACTGGAAGGTAGTTGAAATACACAGAATCAAAAACTGACAACAGTGACCTGAGGTCCACTGTGATAACTGCAACTGATGCAACTGGAGCTTGGACTGAGGATACTACAGCAGGCAATCTTCTTTCAGCTTCATAAGGCATCTCCCCCTGCCTAGATTCAGTAAAAACTGGATCAAGGCACCCATAAGAAAGGATTGCCTGAGGAGGAAGAAAAGAAGAAAGTCTGGCAGACAGTTCCTAAACAATTTTTAGAAGGGGAGCCAAAGAGGTCTCCAACAAGAGGGATAGTCTTGGAGCTATCAGCTCATATAACCTGTCTGCAAGTGCTGGAAGATCTACTTGCTCAAGAGGAACTTGAGTAGAGGTAGGGATGGATGAGGTATAAATGAAGGTTGGAGCAGCAGGAGATGTTGGTGGAGAACCTGTGGATGGTGGAAATGATGGTTGGGAAATTGGAATTGTGGAGATGGAAGAGAGTGGAATGGAAATGGATGGTGTGAAGGATGGTTGGGCAATTATATCCTGAAGTAGTTGTTGATAAGAGGAGGAGGATGATGGTGGATCAGAAGGGGATGAAGGAGAATCATCCATATAGGAATCATCTAGAAGAGTGAAAGATGGAATATGAGAGGATTAATCAATATCCAGGTGTGGGTAGTGATGTAGAGGATGTAAGATTTCTTCAGTGAGTGGTGGAGTTGGAGAAAGAATTGAAGTTGGAGATGGGGTGGAAATTGTGATGGTGGATGTGACTGTTGTAGAGGAAACATGAGGTGGAGGAGGAGGAGATGGAGTTGGAGAGGATGAAGCAGGAAAGTCTTTTGCAGGGGCAGAAACCTGAGGGGAAGAGACTGAAGCAGTCCTTGTGCCTGAAGTAGAAATTGCAGAGGGCCTGCTGGGCTTGATAATCTGCCTGTCCCATTTTCCAAATAGGCACAGGTGAGCCTCTTGGAGGCATTGATGTGCATCCCATTGGAAACAAGCAGAGCAGGGCATCTGTGGTGAAGGAACATCCTTAAGATCCTCCCAAAATTAACAAAGTTCTTGTTAATCTTTTTCTTAATCAAATCAAAGAAAACTTCTCCCCAGTTGAGTTGCTTCTTGTCCACCAGGGCACGCATCAAGCAGAGCTGATACCTAGATATAGTATCATGAGCTGAGTGTTTGGCCAACAATACTTTTCCAACAACATCAGCCAGAAATCTGTACTCAACAGACAGATTTTTCTTAAGCAATTTGCTAGGGTTTGCTTCTGAGTGACCCATCCTTTCAAGCATATTAGAAAACTCTTCTCCAGAAAGCTCAACAGAATCTTCTCCAGATTTTAATTGAAAAATCTTTGTCAAGGTAGCAGGTGTTAGAGATACCTGGGTTTCTGAGATGGTTCCAACCACTGTATTCTGATCCAAGTTATGGGCAGTATACACCCATTCCTTTATCTCATCTGCAGCTAATTTGATCCTTGTGGTCATTATGGTGACTAACTGTTGATCTTTGAACAGTTCCAGAATATCCTTGAAAATTTGATCGCTGTTATTGAAAGAGTCCATGTCGATGTCAAATCCAGCGTCAAATTTCATTGCGGCCAAGATGGCGACTGATACTTCCATTGATTCCTACAAAAATGAACAAACAAACAACCAAGTGTAGAGAAGTTTGGAGGGAAAGATAAAATTTGCAGAGAGTATGAAAGCACAAAGGGAGAACGACGGCCGAAAAATGAGTTTTATATTAGGGTTCGACGCAGAAAAGGAAAGATCGTTGAACTCTGTTCGACGATCTGGGCTTCTAAAGGAACCTAAAAGGTCATCAACATCGTCTATCTCCGTTCGACGATTTTGGAGAGCATCAAGCTCCATTCGACGATCGCTGACCTCAAGAAAGATAGCTTAGCACTATCTGAGAAGCGCTGAACTCAGGTCGACGATTTCTGAAATCGTCGATCTCTGTTCGACGATCGGGGGGAAAATCGTCGAGCGTAGTTCAGAGATCAGAAACACTCTATACACTAGAAAAAGCACTTTGATTTGCCTACTCTTGGTTATTTTTATAATTTTAAAATCTTGGATCTTATTTTAAACTTCCTCCATCTAACATTCCTAACTGATTCAAGAAGAATGTATGTTTCTTTTCATCCAAGGGTTTGGTGAAAATATCTCCCCTTTGCAGATCAGTTGGGATATATCAAAGTTCAATTTTATTTTTCTCAACATTATCTCTTAGAAAGTGATGTCTAATTTCTATGTGTTTTGTCCTACTATGGAGGACTGGATTTTATGCTATAAAAATAGCACTGGTATTATCACAAAATATTTTTGACTTCTCTAAGTTGTAGCCATAGTCTAGGAGTTGGTTTTGAATCCACAAGATTTGTGAACAACAACTACCTGCAGCCATATATTCAGCTTCAACAGTTGAAGTTGACACAGATGTTTGTTTCTTGCAAAACCAGGAGACAAGTCTGTCACCAAGAAACTGACAAGTTCCACTGGTGCTTTTCCTGTCTATTCTGCATCCAGCATAATCAGCATCTGAAAATCCAGTTAAGTCAAATGCTGAATCTTTTGGATACCAGAGACCTAGATTTGGACAACTTTTTACATACCTAAGAATCCTTTTTACTAAGATTAGGTGTGACTCTCTAGGGCTCACTTAGAATCTAGCACATATGCATGTAGCAAACATTATGTCAGGTCTACTAGCTGTAAGGTACAATAGAGAGCCAATCATTGCTCTATATGTTGTCTGATCAATAGGTTTCCCATGTTCATCCGCATCTAATACAGCATTAGTAGGCATAGGTGTTTTCATACATGATGCTTCAGACATACCAAATTTCTTAACCAATTCTTTTGCATACTTGGTTTGAGAAATAAATATGCCTTCAGCATGTTGTTTGATTTGCAATCCTAGAAAGAGGGGTAGCTCACCCATGCTACTCATTTCAAATTTAGAATGCATTAGATTGGAAAACCTTCTGCACAAATTTGAATCGGTAGAGCCAAATATAATATCATCTACATAGATTTGTACTAGTAGGGTATGGGACTTATGAGTTCTAAAAAAAGAGTTTGGTCTAGTCTACCCCTTATAAACTCATTTTTCAGAAGAAAGCATGCTAAGGTCTCATACCATGCTCTAGGAGCTTGCTATAGACCATATAATGCTTTATGCAATTTGAAAACATAATCAGGATGAGTTGAAGAGATAAAACCTGGGGGTTGTGTTACATAGACTTCTTCTTTGATATCTCCATTGAGAAAAGCACTTTTTACATCCATCTGGTATACTTTGAATCCTTTGTGTGCTGCATATGCTAAGAAGATTCTTATGGCCTCTAACCTTGCAACTGGTGCAAAGGTCTGGTCATAATCTATCCCTTCTTCTTGAGAGTACCCTTGAGCAACTAGCCTTTCCTTGTTCCTTACAATGACTCCTTGATCATCCAATTTATTTCTGAACACCCACTTTGTTCCAACAATGGAGTGATCCTTTGGCCTTGGTACTAGTTCCCAAACTTTGTTCCTTTTAAATTGATGCAACTCTTCTTGCATTGCAATGATCTAGTGTGGATCTTGCTCTGCATCTTGAATGGATTGAGATTCAATTTGAGAATGAAAGTAAGTGTGCATCAGGTTTTGGTTGACCTGATTTCTAGTTTGCACACCAGCTGAGATGTCTCCAATCACTTGGGAGATTGGATGGTCTCTTGATGTTACTAAATCAACAGGAGATGTTGATTGTTCACCAACCTGTGTTGTTGTTTCCTCTGGTGGTACAACAACTGGCTCTTCAAGAAGTTTCTCTTCATAGTGTTGAATGTCTTCTTCATCTTCACTGCTTTCATCTTTTTGAATGATTTTTAACCTGTCCAAGTCTTCTGCAAGAGAGTGTACCTGCAAAGGTTCTATGGTAGAAGTATTCTTCTCCTTGAAAGACATGTTAGATTCATAAAAAGATATATGAATAGATTCTTCAATTTTGAGAGTTGATTTATTATATACCCTATAAGCTTTACTGATCATGGAGTATCCCAGAAACACTCCTTCATCAACTTTAGCTTGAAATTTTGCTAAGTATTTCTTGTCATTATTATGAATGTAATAAATACAGCCAAAAATTTTAAAGTAATCTACTTTAGGTTTCTTCCCTTTGATTAATTCATAGGGAGTCTTGCCCTTCAGTTTATGTATTAAACTTCTATTCAACACATAGTTGGAGGTGTTCACTGCCTCTGCCCAAAAGGATAGAAGAAGGTGAGCATCTGACAACAATATAGTAGCAGATTCAATAAGGGTTCTATTTTTCCTTTCAACTACCCCATTTTGTTGAGGAGTTCTAGGAGTTGAGAAAGTGTGCCTGATCCCTTCACTCTGACAGAACTCTTGCATAAGAAGAGAATCAAACTCTGTCCCATGATCACTTCTGATCAGGGCAATGTGAGTATTGAACTCACTCTATATGCATTTGAGAAACTCTGTCAAACACTTAAAGTTATCAGACTTTTTCCTCAGAAAGAACACCCATGTGAATCTAGAAAAGTCATCTACAACCACTAAAGTATAAGATTTCCCTCCTAAGCTTTGTACTGTAATGGGTCCAAAAAGATCCATGTGTAACAGATACAAAATACTAGGTGAATCACTCTTATTAAGTGACTTGAAACTATTTTTGGTTTGCTTGCCTAATTGACAAGCCCTGCAGAGTCCTTCCTTCTTGTAGGGGCCAGAAGGTAGTCCTCTAACAAGGTTGTCCTTGGATAGCCTATCAATGGTTCTAAGGTTTATATGTCCTAATCTCTTATGTCATAGTTCATTAGGTCTACTAATAGAGTTAAACAAGCAAATATCTACTTTAGTTGAAAGAAAGTCTACTAAATAGATGTTACCTTTCCTTTTACCTGTCAACATAGTTGTGTTGTCCTCTGATTTGATCTTGAATAAGGATTTGCTGAAAGTCACTTGGTAGCCTTCATCACATAGTTGACTGATGTTGATCAAGTTGTGCTTCAATCCTTCCACATAGGCTACTTTCTTGAATGTGACTGTGCCAATCTGGACTGCACCATATCCTTTTGTTAGTCCAAAGTTTGAATCACCAAATATTACTTTGGGTCCAAGCTTGACTTTGAAGGATGTAAAATTGTCCTTGTTTCCTGTCATGTGCTTTGAGCACCCACTATCCAAATACCATTGCTGGTTTGATGTTGGATAGGTCTTCACCTGCACATAAAACAATTTACTTGTTTTTGACCTAGTTTACCTTGGGCCTAGGTTGATAACCTTTGAATTCAGAAATAAAAGACATCCCTGGTTGACTCTTATAACCTTCAGGATGATATCTCCTTGGAGGTATTATCCATTCAGTATGAGGGTTGAATCTTTGGGATGAAGGACCCCTAGGTTTGGAATTTGATTTACCTTTGAAAATGTTTTCAAAACTCTGATCTCTGCTCGACGATCGTTGAGCTGAGTTCGACGATCTTGGGTCAGATCGTCGAGCTTCGTTCGAAGATCGACTATGGCAGAGTTCAGGGTTTAGAGATCGTCGACCTGAGTTCGACGATTTAGCCTGAGATTGTTGATCTGCATTCGACGATCGTCTAGCTCCGTTCGACAATTTCTGTTGAACTCTTGTTTTCTTAGGTAAGTCAGAATTCTTCCTAGCTACCTCTACAACTCCCTTACCTTTATCATAGATAAATTTAATTGGGGTTGTTAGTACTATAGGTTAGCTGGATGAAGCACCCAAGCCCAGTGTACTATTGAATCTTGAGTTCACTGTGCTTGTGATGTCCATTAGTTTGATACTTCTCCCATTAAGGGATTCTTCAAACTGCTTGGCCTTTGATAGTTCACTCTTCAGTGAGAATATCTACTCCCTACAGCATTCCAACTCCTCAGAGAGTTTGAGGTTATTTGATTTTAAAGTACTGTGTTCATATAATTGATTTCTGAGAGAAATGATTTCCTTCTCAGATTTTAATAAATCTAAACATAGTGCTTTAAACTCACACTTAAAGTCCTCAGAATTAAAATCAAAAGAACTTATTACCTGGTCCTCTTCAGATTGAGTCTCTGATTCTGGCTCTGATTCTTCTGCATTAGAATTTTGTTGTGAGGCATTGATAGCCATCATGAAGAATTCTTTTTCTTCAGCATCATCTTCATCATCACTTGAGCTGGATGAAGCTTCTGATTCTTCTTCTGTCTCACTCCAAGTTTCAGCAACAAATCCCTTCATTGTATGTTTGTTCTTGCTGGAGGAGGGTTTGCCATTGCTGCTCTTCTTGAAGTCCCTTTCTTTTCACCTTTCTTTTCTGTCCTTTTGTTCTTGTTTTTATTTTCTGGGAAGTCAGGCACAATGTGGCCTGGTTTCCTGCAACCAAAACAGATAATCTTCTTGTTATTTGATTTGTCATACCTTGGCTTGTCATGCTCTCTGTATGATCTTTTCCTGAAATCCTTCCTGGCCATTTTATAAAATGTTTTGGCCAGTAGGCTTAGCAGCTCTTCATTGCCTGTGACCTTGTCTTCAGGCTGATCTTCAATGGCTTTGAAATATATTTACTTCTCTTTTCTGACTGCTGGTGAAGCAGCCTTCTGCTCTTCTTCTCTATTCTTGATGAGCAGATCATAAGACTTGAGCTTTCCTAAGAGGGCTTCAGTTGTGATCTCATTTAGGCTTCTGGCATCCTTGATTGGCCAGATCCTTGAGTCCCAAGTGCTTGGGAAGCACATTAGGATTTCATCATTTAGCTCAGTCAATGAGATCTCTTTGTCCAAAGTCTTCAGTTCATTGACTATAAGGCTGAGTCTATTATACATGTCTGCTACTGACTCAACTTCTCCTTTCTTGAAATTCTCATACTGGGTTATGAGATGAGATCTTCTATCTTTTCTCTCATCCGCAGATCTTGAGACTATCTCAGATAACTTGTCCCAGATGTCCTTTGCTGAGTTGCATTCTGCTACCTTTTGGAATATTTCATCAGACATAGTCTGGGCTAGAATGTTCATAGCCTTAGCACCTGCAACTTTCCATTTCTTTATTTCTGCATCTGTTCCTGAGGGAGGTGGAACAGCACTTGTACTTGTATTCTCTGGAGGTCTTGGGCACACTGTCAAAACAGAATTGAAAATGTCCTCATCAATAGAGTTCATGTACAGTCTAATCGTTGCCTTCTAAAGTGCAAACTTAGATAGATTGCACACTGGAGGTCTGGTGCTAGCATAGTCTTTGTTTTGGGCCATGTTTTGTGAAGAAATGATTCTAATAATAAATTTAAAATAAGCAGATCTAACCAGAGGGATCTTTGGGTTCAGGTGTTAGCCTGCGCAACCACTAAGGTGTGGTATTCTCAACCAACCTGGAAGATGTGGTATGTTTAACCAACCTGGCTCTGATACCAATTGAAAGTGCAAGTTAGATCTGGTATACTCTAGAGGGGAATGAATAGAGTATGGTGCTTGCTTAAAACTTTTTACAACTGTTGTTGTATTCCTAAATGAACAGGGAAGCAAATAATATATAGCAACTATGTAATCAAAAACCAATCACAAACCACAGCCAGAAACAAAAGAAAGTAAGCAACCAGATGACACAAGGAGCTATAGTGGTTCCCCAATCAATCTGGGTACATCCACTCTTCTACCACCCTAGGTAGGAATCCACTGCAGGATGAGTTGATCAGGTGTCCTGGGCACCAATGAGCTTTTGATAAGGTGCTCAAAAACAAACCAGATTTTTTGATCAGGTGTCTTGCCACCACTGAGTTTTGACAAGGTCTCAGAAACCAGCACAAACTTTTGAAGGGAGTTTGAAAAACCCTTTACAGTAGAGAGAGAGAGATAGAGAGAGAGAGAGATGAGATGATCTTCTCTGTCAACAATCAGAGAGAAGATAGTGGATGTTGTCAAAGCTCCCCCTGAGTTCTTGAGTTGTTCAGGAAGTGAAGCTTTGCAGTAGGGTGATAGGCCTTCAGAAAAGTTTATCTCCAACAAAAGATGATTTTAGCAACATCTGAAATGTGTGGTGTCTAGAGTCTTGAATGATGATGGCCTTTGAACACTGGAATCAGAAGGGATCTGAATGTTTCAGTATGTTGATTTCCTTTTGTGATGTGTGTTCTTGTATGAGTTCTAAGACTGTGAATATCTGCAGCTCTTTTCCTTGTTGTTATTCACTTGTTGATGATGTTCTCTGTTATCTTCTATTATGCAGCAAAGATAAAAAAAACTGATCTTTTATTCCTTTATCTGAATGAATAATTCTCTGTCCAAGATAGCCGTTAGCCTGTCATAAATGACTTCCTTAATTGCACTTTGTCTTCTGGAGGAAAGTCCAATAGAAACATTCCTTTGAAAATCCCTTGAAACTTGCTCCAGATTAATTGAAAACGGCTATAAGATCCTTGACATAAATGCTGAGAATAATTCCATAACTGTCTGAATTTGAATCTTGAAAAACGTCAATCTCTCCAGAAAAACGTCGACCTGAGCTCCACTATTGTTGAACTGAGCTCAGAGACTGGACTTAGACTGAAACAGAGATCATCGATCTGAGCTCAACTATCGTCGAACTAAGCTTAGAGATAGAGAAACAAACTGGAGTCAAGAACGTCGATCTGAGCTCGAAGATCGTCGAATGGAGTTCGACGACTTGTTGAAGTTGAGCTCAGAGATCGTCGAATGGAGTTCAACGATTCGTCGAAGTGAGCTCAACGATCATCGAATGGAGTTCGACGATTCGTCGTCCTAAGCTCGACGAAATGACTTAGTTCTCCTGAACTGAAATATCTGGTCTTGAGGGCAGCTTTCAAACCTAAATACTAACCCTTAGACTCAATTCTAATTGACCTTTAGATCTATACAAGGAGGTCAAAATAGATTTCCTAAAATACATAGTGATCCTTGCCCAAATCAGTAATAGGGTGTTCCAACACCCGGAAGGCTACCTTAGACTCAATTCTAATTGACCTTTAGATCTATACAAGGAAGTACCAGCTCACACCCGGAAGGCTACCTGAGCACTTCCCCTCCGTAGCCAATGCTCGAGCTAGGGTGCCTTGGAGGAGATCTCTCTACTCTACCAAGAAGAAGCTAAGGGAGGAGGAAGCAAGCCCCAAGAATCCTCTCCAAAGGCACCCAAGGGGGTCTATTTATAGTTTTCCGAATCCCATGAACCAAGATGACCGAAATACCCTTACGCCCAATACACCTCAGGCCAATAGAAAACAACCACACCGGGGGTAAAGGGGTAATCCCCCCCGAGGGCCAAATGGTAAAACCACAGGGTCCACAAGGGTCTAGGGGGCGGAGGGCGAACCCTCCCTGGACTAGCCTCCTGGGGCGAGAAGGCTGGCTGCCCGGTCTCGCCCCGGGGGCTCGCCGCCTGGGGCGAGAGGGCTGGCCGCCCAGTCTCGCCCCGCGAGCTCGGCACCTGGGGCGAGATGGCTGGCTGCCCAGTCTCGCCCCGCTAGCTCTCCACCTGCGGTGAGAGGGCTGGCCGCCCAGTCTCGCCCCGCGAGCTCGCCACCTAGGGCGAGAGGGCTGGCCGCCCAGTATCGCCCCGCGAGCTCGCCACCTGGTGCGAGAGGACTGGCCGCCCAGTCTCGCCCCGCGAGCTCGCCACCTGGGCGAGCGGGTTGGCCTCCCAGTCTCGCCCCGCCCAAGGCCAGGGTGCCGGGGCCGGGATCCTGGTCTCCAGCCAGTCCCGCCATCCCACCGCGCACCTAGCACGCTAGGGGGGTGTCAACCATCTTGCCGCACCCGCCCCTCTAAAGGGCCCGGGAGAAGATGTTAATTTTCCTCCCCCTACTAGTATGTTTCCAAGCCAGAGCCAAAATTGGCCACCGAGAGTGCAAAATCTCCAAAAAGCTTAAAAATGCGTTTGCCTTGTTTGGGGCCCACTCTTCGCGAATACGGGGTTGTACACAATCCCCGCTCTTTTCGAGGTTGGCACAAGCTCGGAAAGAAACATCCAACCAAACATATTCGCGGAGTGTAACTTTCTTGTGGGGTCAACCTACCATGCCAGCTATGGGAGCCTGGGTGGCGAGACCTCCTCTGGGTGAAAAACACTTAGCCTTCCCGAGGGGTCAACCTGTCAAGCCAGCTAATGGGAGCCTGGGTGACGAGACAGCCTCGGGGTAAAAAACATTTCACCCCCCGGAGGGGTCTACCTGCCATGCCAGCTATGGGGGTCTGGGTGGCGAGAAGTACCACCTCCGGGTAAAAAACACTTGGCTTCCATGAGAAGTACCACCGGCCCTACCCAGCTAGTGAGAGCCTGGGCAGCGGGACTATCTTGGGGCAAAAAGGAACTTACTCCCCCCAAGGCACATTTGACCCAACCAGCTAGTGGGAGCCTGGCTGAGGAGATCCTCTCGGGGGTGGGGGTTAATCTCCCCGAGGCACATTCGACCCAACCAGCTAGTGGGAGCCTGGCTGAGGAAATCCTCTCAGGGGTGGGGCTTGATCTCCCCGAGGCACATTTGACCCAACCAGCTAGTAGGAGCCAGGCTGAGGAGATCCTCTCGGGGGTGGGGCTTACTCTCCCCGAGGTACATTCGACCCAACCAGCTAGTGGGAGCCTGGCTGAGGAGATCCTCTCGGGGGTGGGGCTTGATCTCCCTAAGGAACATTTGACCCAACCAGCTAGTGGGAGCCTGGATGAGGAGATCCTCTCAGGGGTGGGGCTTACTCTCCCCGAGGCACATTTGACCCAACCAGCTAGTGGGAGACTGGCTGAGGAGATCCTCTCGAGGGTGGGTACTTGATCTCCCCGAGGCACATTCGACCCAACCAGCTAGTGTGAGCCTGGTTGAGGATATCCTCTTAGGGGTGAGACTTACTCTCCCCGAGGCACATTCGACCCAACCAACAAGTGGGAGCCTGGCTGAGGAGATCCTCGCGGGGGTGGGGCTTGATCTCCCCGAGGCACATTCGACCCAACCAGCTAGTGGGAGCCTGGCTGAGGAGATCCTCTCGGGGGTGGGGCTTACTCTCTCCGAGGCACAATCGACCCAACCAGCTAGTGGGAGCCTAGCTGAGGAGATCCTCTTGGGGGTGGGTACTTGATCTCCCCGAGGCACATTCGACCCAACCAGCTAGTGGGAGCCTGGCTGAGGAGATCCTCTCGGGGGGTGGGACTTACTCCCCCCGAGGCAAATTCGACCCAACCAGCAAGTGGGAGCCTGGCTGAGGAGATCCTCTCAGGGGTGGGGCTTGATCTCCCCGAGGCACATTCGACCCAACCAGCTAGTGGGAGCCTGGCTGAGGAGATCCTCTCGGTGGTGGGGCTTACTCTCCCCGAGGCACATTCGACCCAACCAGCTAGTGGGAGCCTAGCTGAGGAGATCCTCTTTGGGGTGGGTACTTGATCTCCCCGAGGCACATTCAACCCAACCAGCTAGTGGGAGCCTGGCTGAGGAGATCCTCTCGGGGGTGGGACTTACTCTCCCCGAGGCACATTCAACCCAAACAACAAGTGGGAGCCTGGCTGAGGAGATCCTCTCGGGGGTGGGGCTTGATCTCCCCGAGGCACATTCGACCCAACCAGCTAGTGGGAGCCTGGCTGAGGAGATCCTCTCGGGGGTGGGGATTACTCTCCTCGAGGCACATTCGACCTAACCAGCTAGTGGGAGGCTGGATGAGGAGATCCTCTCGGGGGTGGGACTTGCTCTCCCCGAGGCACATTCGACCCAACCAGCTAGTGGGAGCCTGGATGAGGAGATCCTCTCGGGGGTGGGTACTTGATATCCCCGAGGCACATTCGACCCAACCAGCTAGTGGGAACCTGGCTGAGGAGATCCTCTTGGGGGTGGGACTTACTCTCCCCGAGACACATTTGACCTAACTAGCTAGTGGGAGCCTGGATGAGGAGATCCTGTCGGGGGTGGGGCTTGATCTCCCCGAGGCACATTCGACCCAACCAGCTAGTGGGAGCCTAGCTGAGGAGATCCTCTCGGGGGTGGGGCTTACTCTCCCCGAGGCACATTCGACCCAACCAGCTAGTGGGAGCCTGAATGAGGAGATCCTATCGGGGGTGGGACTTGCTCTCCCCGAGGCACATTTGACCCAACCAGCTAGTGGGAGCCTGGATGAGGAGATTCTCTCGGGGGTGGGAAACTAGGTGTGTCACTTGAACTCTACCAAATCCAACATCCTCAAACGGGGAAAAAAGATGGGTTACATGACCCCCCCGACTCAGCTAGTCGGGGGCTGGACTCATTACAACATAAGAAATATACATGACTCTGCCAGGGTGAGGTTCAGGGGGTCTGGGCATGAACGCCATCATACTTCCCCTCGGAGACCTCCATCTTGCTCAAGCTCTCAATGATCCTCTCCATCTCCTCTGTCTTGTCCAACCAAGAGATGGTGTTGACGGCCGTGAAATAACACTGCCTTGCCATCCTGGAGTCTCCCTTGACTCTGACCTGGATCCCTCCTGAGCTGAACTTGAGGCATTGGTGGAAGGAAGACGGCACGCAACGGAAGGCGTTGATGAGGGGCCTTCCGAAGATGGCGTTGTAGCTGCTTGGAGCGTCAACAATGACGAACCGGCAGTTCCTTGAGACTCCCCCCAATTTAACTTGGAGTCCCACTCCACCTTCAACCTCCTTCCTTTCCCCTGAAAATCCGAACAGGGGTCCGTCCGAGGCCAACACCCTCCTTAACTCTACCTTCATCTCGTCAAACGCCTTCTTGAAAACGACGTTGACGGAGCTCCCGTTGTCAACCAAGATCCGGGAGACAGTGTAGCCCTCGATGGCCGTCTGGATGACCAGCGCATCGCAAAACGGATCCTCATGATCCGGCAAGTCCTTCACCGAGAAGGTGATCTTCTCCTCCTGGGGCGGTGTCTGGGAGGTTGAGGCGACGCTCCTTCGATACATGATATGGAGGCTTGCCTTCCGAGTGGCCTCAACCCCCACTCCACCGTAGATCACCACTATACCGGCTCGGGGTCCGACATCGACCCGGTCCTCACACACATCATCACCCCTTCCCTGGTTAGAACCTCTTCAACCCGCACTGGCAGCTGTGGCTGGTCAGGGCCTCTCGCCCCCCTTACTTCCAAGAACTCGGGGCAGGTAGCTGTGGCGTGCCCCTCCACCTGGTGGAAGTCACAGTACGGTAGCGCTCCTCCCCTCCTTCGGCGGGCTGGGTGTTCTCTCCTGTTTCCTCTTCTTCCTCCTCCTATCGCCAAGGCTTGGTGCGGCGGGGGTAAGAGCTGTCTTGGGGCTTGCCTGTGGAAGTTGAACCTCCCTTGGCCCCTATGGAAGTTCCCCCCATCTTGGACGTAACCTCTTCCCGGACCCTGAACAGGTCCTCCCTGCTGCCTCCAACCTGGTTCTGGGCCCTCTTGAGCTCTCGGCTCCTCTCACCTTCTTCCTTCCTGAGGTCTCGAGCCACCTTGCTCCTTTAACTCCATCTCTGTTAGCTTTGCCAACTTCTTGACAAATGTCGGGTTGGCCACCTCCATGACTATCTCCTCGGCCGCCCTCTCTATCAGCTCCTCAAAGGAAAGGGGGGCCTTTCGAGTCAGACTCATCTTGAAGAAGCCCTCCTTCAGCCCAACGGTGAAGGCCATCTGGAGAGCGTACCCTGGCATCTCCTGGACCTCCAGGATCTCCTCCTGGAACCTGTCAACGTAACGGGCCAGCGACTCCTCGGCCCCTTTCCTTATCAGGAAGATGGACTCCGGACTCCTCTTCTACTTCTTGGATGTGGAGAAGCGAAGCTGGAAGCTCCGGCTCAAGTCCTCGAACCCATAAATCGACTTTGGAGGGAGTTGATGAAACCAGTCCCTTGCCTTCTCCTTCAACGTGATCGCAAAGTGGCGACACTTGAAGGCATCTGTCCTCGGCCTGATGGAGACCGCATCCTCGAACCATTGCAGGTGCTGGACGGGATCATCCTTCCCGGTATAGTAAGCCATGTCAGGCTCTCGGAACCCCTCAGGAACGGGAGCTGAGATGATCAGCTCGCTGAAGGGTGACCCCCTGAGGGGGGGTCTCACCTGGTCCACTCACGCGACCTACTCGCCTGGGAGGTTGGCACTCGCCGGGCTAGAGAATAGCTCCCGGCCGGTGAGGTCTCGCTCGACCCCATCTCCCATCCTCTCCTTCCCTGGCCTTCTTCTTGGTGCACTTCCTTCTCCCCCCACTGGGGTCATCTCGCCTAGACCCCTGGGAGTCGACTCGTCGAGGGGAGGGGGAGCTAGCTCCTGGGGGGTCGGGGTGGAGCTGCCACCCTGAGGAGTAATGCTTCGCAGCATCTCCATAATGCCCTGAATAGAGGACATGAACTCTTGACTCCCCACAAAGGGTCCTAGGCTAGGGAGCTCGCCGAGATTATCACTACCTCCTTAACCTCCCGTCATGACACTCTCTTGAAATCTTCTGTGCTGGCCACTCTCCACGCTCACCACACCAAAATGTTGAAACCAAAAACTTGGTTTCTGTGGAGTTCGGGGTCCCAAAAGAGGGGTGACCTCACACCTACTAACACACGACCTTCAGATGGTCCCGCTGCCCAGGCTCCCAGCCACCCCCGAGAGGATCTCCTTAGCCAGGCTCCCACTAGCTGGTTGAGTCGAATGTGCCTCGGGGGGAGTAAGTTCCTTTTTGCCCTGAGATGGTCCCGCTGCCCAGGCTCTCACTAGCTGGGCAGGGCCGGTGGTACTTCTCGTGGAAGCCAAGTGTTTTTACCCGTAGGTGGTACTTCTCGCCACCCAGGCCCCCATAGCTGGCATGGCAGGTTGACCCCTCCGGGGGGTGAAGTGTTTTTTACCCCGAGGCCGTCTCGTCACCCAGGCTCCCGTTAGCTGGCTTAACAGGTTGACCCCTCGGGGAGGCTAAGTGTTTTTCACCTAAAGGAGGTCTCGCCACCCAGGCTCCCATAGCTGGCATGGCAGCTTGACCCCACAAGAAAGTTACACTCCGCGAATACGTTGGGTTGGATGTTTCTTTCCGAGCTTGTGCTAACCTCGAAAAGAGCGGAGATTGTGTACAACCCCGTATTCGCGAAGAGTGGGCCCCAAACAAGGCAAACACGTTTTTAAGCTTTTTGGAGATTTTGCACTCTCGGTGGCCAATTTTGGCTCTGGCTTGGAAACATACTAGTAGGGGGAGGAAAAATCAACATCTTCTCATGGGCCCTTTAGAGGGGCGGGTACGGCAAGATGGCCGACACCCCCCTGGCGTGCTAGGTGCGAGGTGGGATGGCGGGACTGGCTGAAGACCAGGATCTCGCCCCCGGCACCCTGGCCTTGGGCGGGGCGAGACTGGGCGACCAGCCCTCTCGCCCCAGGTGGCGAGCTCGCGGGGCGAGACTGGGCGGGCAGTCCTCTCGCCCTAGGTGGCGAGCTTGCGGGGCGAGACTGGGAGGCCAGCCCTCTCGCCCTAGGTGGCGAGCTCATGGGGCGAGACTGGGAGGACAGCCCTCTCGCCGCAGGTGGCGAGCTCGCGGGGCGAGACTGGGCGTGCAGCCCTCTCTCCGCAGGTGGCGAGCTCGTGGGGCGAGACTGGGCGGCCAGCCCTCTCGCCCCAGGTGGAGAGCTCGCGGGGCGAGACTGGGCGGCCAGCCCTCTCGCCCCAGGTGGCGAGCCCGCGGGGCGAGACCGGGCGGCCAGCCTTCTCGCCCCAAGAGGCTAGTCCGGGGAGGGTTCGCCCTCCGCCCCCTAGTCCCTTATGGACCCTGCGGTTTTACATTTGGCACTCAGGGGGGATTACCCCTTTACCCCCGGCATGGCTATTTTCTATTGGCCCGAGATGTATTGGGCGTAAGGGTATTTCAGTCATTTGGTCCATGGGATTCGGAAATCTATAAATAGACCCCCTTGGGTGCCTTTGGAGAGGATTATTGGGGCTTGCTTCCTTCTCCCTTAGCTTCTTCTTGGTAGAGTAGAGAGAGCTCCTCCAAGGCACCCTAGCTCGAGCATTGGCTAGGGAGGGGAAGTGCTCAGGTAGCCTTCCGGGTGTGAGGTGGGACCTCCGCACTAGAGCCGAGGGTCTGTTCCTAACTTCTTGATCCTTTGGTCCGTGATGTTCTCTTGAGTGTAGTACGTGTGAGGTCACCCCTCTTTTGGGACCCCGAACTCCACAGAGACCAAGTTTTTGGTTTCAACATACATGGAGATTAAGGATTACAGAATTTGGAGTGTTCCTTCTCGTGCAACTGGTCTAGAGAGCTCCAGCATCCAGAAAGACTCCATCATCCCAAGACGGTTCAAGAGCGACGAAGCGACGACACGTACACGGCATTTGAAGCAATCTTCACAAGTATTCATCGTCATCTTCAGTGCTACATTTAGAGGGAGTTCTTAATTCTAAAGATTATATTTTATCATTATTTTCATTGTAATCATTAGGAGAAAATCGCCGCCTTGTGTGTGGCGTCTAGGTCCGTGTGTGGCTTAGGAGGAAATCATCGCCTTGTGAGTGATGTCTAGGTCCTTGTATGGCTTAGCAGAAATTCGCCGCCTTGTGAGTGGCGTCCAAGTTCTTGTGTGGCTTAGGGAGAAATCATTGTCTTGTGTGCAACGTCTAGATCGTGGTTAGATCTAGGGGGAGGCTAGTAGTAAGATCTAGAGAGAGATACGTTTTAGCCTGCCGGTTCTTGTAGAAGGACCAGCGAAATCAAAAATAGACTATATTTTTCAAAGCCTTAATCACTAGCTTCATAGAGATATACTGTATTCTGTTTTATCAATTTTGAAATAAAAGATTATCATTTTTATTGTTATATGTTTCGAAGTGTTTAATATTATCTATGAAAAAATAGTTTTGATTTCTTTCAATATTTTATTAAGTAAATTTAGATTAAGCGAAAACTTTTGTCAACCCTTATTCACCCCCCTCTAAGGGCGTCGTAAGATCCAACACTTGGTATCAGAGGAAGGTTATTCCAAAATGGTTTCACAACCGGGAATAATGACCCTACATGATCTCGCAACCACTAGAGAGGATGAAATTTTATTAAATGAAAAATCTTTAGCACCACCATTATTTATGGGTGAAAACTATAAAGGATGGAAAATCTTAATGAAAATTTTTCTTAAATCTTTAGATGAAAAAATTTGGAATATTACCATTGAAAAGCCCCCAAGTATACTAAATAAAAACAAAATGATTTTAAATGCTAAATCCTTAAATAGTTTATTTTGCGTAGTAGACCAAAATATTTCAAACAAATATATATGTTTCCTACTAGTTATGAAGTTTGGAAATTTCTTGAAAAAATCTATGATTCTCCATCCACAGGAACAAAACAAGTACAAGACATGGAGAATATGAATGCTTGCATAAGTATTTAAGAAAGCTCCTCCTTTGATAAATCCATGGAGTGCACATCAAATGGATTGGAAGAAGTGAACACATCATGCGAAAGAGAAGATGAAAATTCATTTATGGAAGAGGACGATGAAGATGTCAAAGGAACTATATGTTCAAATCATGTCTCATCCAAAAGTATTGTAAGAAAATCTAATTCTTCTATTTTTGTTTCAAATTTTATTTCTACATATCACATGCTTGAAATTACTAAACGTAGAATTAAGAAATTGAAAATTGTTTATTCAAAATTACGTTTAGAAAATATAAGTTTAAAAGCAAAGGCTAAAGTAGAATCACATATTGATGTATCAAATTCTCTTTCATGCTCTATAGTTGAAAGTTCTACACCTTATTATGATTGCAATGATCTTAAAGAAAGATTCAAGGAATTTGAAAAAGAGCTTTTAATTTCAAAAGAGCATAATGAAAAATTGATAAAAGAAAACAATGTTATAATGAATAAACTAGAATCATTAAATTTGTTTGTGAAACAATTTTCAAGTAATAAAAAATCCTTTATTTCTAATTTATCTTCAAAATTATGTAAGACTTCTACTAGTATTTTAAGTAAAATATGTATAGAAAGAAGAGTGAAAATGAAAAACAACTCAATTATAATTTGAAAAATAATTTCAGAACTCATAAATCTTCAATTCATTATTTTTCAAATAACTATCATTATTTTCACAAAATCAATTTTCTCCCAACTTTAAATTAAATGTTCACAAATTTTATATTAATAATACTTTGAAAAATCACTATAATTATAAGCATCATTTTCATGACTATGGAAATTTGAAGCATATTCAACCAAAGTATGAATGTAGACCCAAAATTAAAAATGAAACATTAACTCTACTTGAAATGGTCCATTCATCACTTTCTCCCCATAATTCAACATGCTATATTTGGGTACCCAAAAAAACCATCACACTCAATTCACTTTGGATATCTAAATCTCTTATTCATTAGTGTACAATCACTTGTGTGAAGTAAAAAATCAATCTAATATGAAATACATCAAAATCTACTTCACAATATGCTAAAATGAATATTTTTTTGTGAAATTTATTTTTGTTTTTGAGCCAACACGTATTTTGGTCACTATATATTTTGATATGTGACTTTCACATATTAAGCCAAAATTCTCTAATAAATCAACTTGAATGAAATTGAATAACGAGTCATATTATTTTCAAATTTCTAGTGACTTATCTATCTTATTTTCTATCATCCATACTTATCAAATTCATTGCCTATTATTATCTTATATTTTCATTATAAATTGAGTACTGAATTTCTTATGTGATACTATCAAGTTTAATGAAATTATTCTAAAAATGGATTTAAATGCACTATTAAGAGGTCTTAAGCTAAAATATTAAATGCGCATATTATTACATAATGAACATTATCTCATAATGAATATTATTATCCCCACATTGAATATTAGTATCCATGTTAGTTATTTCCTATTATCATGATTAAATAAATTAAAAGTTGAAAAATTAAAAGTTAAATTCAAAATAACTATGTGGTTTAAAATCTACTATAACTTTAAATATCAAATAAACTAATAGTTTATGAAATCATTCTTAGGATTAAATGCATAGTATATCCATGATTATTTACTCATAGTTTGTGTCTCACATTAGCGAGGGCGTAGGATTGTATGCATTAGAAACCTAACCTCTAAGTCATGTCTTGTCCTTAACTGGGGAGGGTTCTAGTGGGACTTGAGAGGAACTGGGGGGAAAGAGTGCTAGGTTAAGAGTCATCATTTGTATGCATATGTGATTAACACCCCAACCTACAACATGTGTGCAGCTCCTCATGTCCTTCTGTCACTTAGTACGGGGCTAGGGTGTTGACATAAAGTTAGGGTATTTTTAATCTAAGACATACTACATCACTATCATTGCATGAACATTATTACAAAATCTATTGTTTTTTATGTCATGCATATTATTTTTGTATTTTATTTTAAAAAAAAAAATTATAAAAACTGCTTGTTATTCATTGTCATTGTCAAGGATGATTAATTATATCAATTAAAGATTAAATACAATGTTTAATTTAGTTTTCACGTTTCTTAAAATATTGTTTTGATTTTATCATGTCTTGAATATTATCTTATTATGTGCAATGAAATTGATTATGGAAAACATGTGTAGAAATGTTTAGCATGCCTCTAAGTATGAGTAATGTTTTATGTTTAATAATGATTTATTCACTCACTTATTTTGATAACCTACAAGTGTTATTAATCATATACTTGCATGGTTGCGTAGTGTAATAACATAATAATTAAAATGAGTAAATAGATTACCTACACTATATTGAATTGTTTATTTCAATTCTTTGTTTTTCATGCACTTATTCATTAGAGAAAAGTGGTTTTAAAAAAATTAAATGATATTGTTTACAAAACAAGTGAATTCAAAGTTCTTGGTCACAAGCATAAAAAACATAGAATAAATGACAAGGAAAACTCAACCAAGTACTAGTCACCCTTCTGATAAGTCTTAATGAGCATTGTGAGGTTGAACACCTTGGAAAAAATTGTAAAGTGTCTTGTAACAAACAATAGTATTCACCACTTCTCTTAGTACACTAGATCACAAAAATAAAAACAAAGTTAAAAAGAATAAATGTGATCTCCAAGCACTACTTCGCACCCTAATAAGTCTTCATGATCATTGTGTGTGTGAAACACCTTGGTAGTTGTACTTTTTATGTATATGCATTGAAATATCATGGAAGTAATTTTATTTGTGTATTTTAATATTGTATTATTTCATTATATATGTCATTTGTTTTGATTAATACATTTGTATACTTTATCAAATCAATTTTGTACACATTATTATCATATATAAAACTTCTACTCATGAGAATTGGATCTTAAGGCATATCTGCATAATTTTCTACAAACTTAAGTAAATGCACTGGATAGCAAAGCATGACCACTTCAATGTTTTTGTTTACTTGAAATGCAAATTTTATTACATTGTAGCTTTGTATCTTTTCTTGATATTTTTAAATCATGCTTGCAATTATATCTCCATAAAATAACATCTCTTGGGACTTTAACTCAAACATCAACTTTTCAGTTTTAAAACTCATTATCCTTTATATGCTCTTACTTTCTAAAAAGATGTTTGTTTTTAAAAATGCTTATTATACTTTCTGATGTGATTATTACTTGCACTTATTCATGATTTTTTTTCAACAAGTGGTATCTTGGAATAAAGATACTTACTCTATCATTTAATTTATATTGCTTACTACTTTATGCTCCACCATGCTTATTTCTAATAAGTAGTATTTAACAAGCTTTTTATAGCATCATATTTTCCTTCTCTACATAGAATAAACTAATTTTTGTTGTATATACTCACCTATACCCTCCTTTGATACAATCAAAAGGGGGAGAATAACTAGCATGAACTTAAAATTTTAGAGGGAGTACATTGAAAATTTCATAAGAAAAATCTATTTAGGTGGAGTAATCATATAAGAAGTGCATATATTATTTAATTGCTCGATCATGATTAATCTTCCAGTAAGTTATCCATATCAATCTTAAAAGGTATATATTCATCCCAACCCACTTTTGCTAATAACAAATGGCTGAGAATAAACTGAGAAATCTAGTGAAACCGATATTTAGGGGAAGCAAAATATATATGGAACACTTATGTAGTGGGAGTCTTAATATAAGAAGAGTATGCATTTAGAGGGAGTTCTTAATGCGACGAAGCGATGACAGGTACACGACATCTGAAGCAATCTTGGCAAGGATTCATCGTCATCTTCAACGATACATTTAGAGGGAGTTCTTAATTCTAAAGATTATATTTTATCATTATTTTCATTATAATCGTTAGGAGAAAATTGCCGCCTTGTGTGTGGCGTCTAGGTCCGTGTGTGGCTTAGGAGGAAATCACTACCTTGTGAGGGGCGTCTAGGACCTTGTGTGGCTTAGGAGAAAATCGCCACCTTGTGAGTGGCGTCTAAGTCCTTGTGCGGCTTAAAGAGAAATTGTTTCCATATGTGCAGCGTCTAGATCATGGTTAGATCTAGGGGAGGCTAGTAGCAAGATCTAGGGAGAGATAAACTTTCGCCTGCCGGTTCTTGTAGAAGGATTAGCAAAATCAAAAGTAGACTATATTTTTCAAAGCCTTAATCTCTAGCTTCATAGAGATATACTGTATTCTATTTTATCAATTTTGAAATAAAAGATTACCATTTTTATTCTTATACGTTTTTAAGTGTTTAATCTTGTCTATGAAAAATTAGTTTTGAATTCTTTCATTATCTCATCAAGTAAATTTAGATTAAGTAAAAACTTTTGTCAACCCTTATTCACCCCCCTCTAAGGGTGTCGTAAGATTCAACAGTTCTGAGCTGCAAATCGCTGGAATTCCCATAAACCTCACTAACTTAATGGTGGTTATTGAAGAAACCGCCTCATGTGTGATTACCACGCGTGATCGGCACACTTGATTTGTCATCGCACCAACCGTCATCACGCAAATCAACCGTGGCCGACGGCGTTATTCCCTACATGCCACACCCATGCTGAAATGAGTGTCCATGCCGGCCTCCCTCTTGGCCTTTGTCATGCCTCGCGACGCAACCATGTGGTCGTGAGGCTCTTGGCCGTCTATCGCACATTGCAGTCACTCACCTACGACCCCCATACTAGTGACTGGCTGAGTGCTCATGGCCGACCGCACCTCATGGCCGTCACTCGCACTCGGACTCCTGACAGGCCGCGACTGCATTTCGCAGGCGCGAGTTCGCTATCACGCGACATGACCTGCCTTCCGATTAGCATGCCCGCGATCGACCACCCGGCCATCCCCGGGTGTGCCTCGTGACCGTGCGTCTGTGTTCGCACACCCACGGTTGTGAGGGGACATGGTCAACCCCCGCCGGTCGCCTGTCATTTCTCTCTGGGCACCCACCCACCACCTGGGGCTCGTCACCGACCACTACCAGTAGAACCTTTCCCCACCCTCCGATTGCCACCACGCTATTGGGAATATTGCCCTCAATATTCCAAGATTTAAAGAAATAACACTTACAATGTTAAGTGCATATTGTATTTGATAGCATATCTATTTTATGATTATGCAAGATATATTATGCTAACTCTAAAACATGTTTATAGTAGAGAAGAGCCGATACCGTTTAGATCAGTATATGACTCTCCACAGTATCGACATGATCATAGAGAAAGACTCAGAAGCAAGTTCCAACAATAAAAGAATATACCGTTGAGATCGGTATAAGGTTCTCATCTAGACTGTTGAGATCGTGGAAAGCTACAAATTGATATAGTGGAGAAGATGTAGAAAGAAGCAATTCTCATCACCAAGGTCGATACCGTTGAGAAAGAAGATTTTGCTCAATGATATCATTAAGATGGCAATAAATGTTATCGTTGAGCCCGTACAGATTGACATAATTCAAAATATGTGTGGGTGTATAAATAATGGACAGAGTATTATATTCTCATTCATATCTTTGACAAGACGTTTCCTGAGACCATTGATTAAATGCAACAGGTATAAAAAAATAAGTTAAAGAAATGTAATAGCATGCTTTAGCCCTCGAACAAGTATCGTTGCTGCTCACAAAAGAAAAATCCTGAATCATAACAGTGCACGTGAAGCATGTTGAAGCCAAATTTGACCTCTGTGGAGTTCGGGGTCCCTGAAAGGGGCGACCTCACACCTACTACACTCGAGAGAACGTCACGGACCGGAGACTTAGGAGACTATGAACAGACCCTCGGCTCTAGCGCGGAGGTCCCACCTCACACCCGGAAGGCTACCTAAGCTCTTCCCCTCCCTCACCAAAGGGCTAGGCTAGGTGCCTTGGAGAGCTCTCTCTACTCAACCAAGAAGAAGCTAAGGGAGGAGGAAGCTAAAAAAAGGCCCCTCTCCAAGGCACCCAAGGGGGTCTATTTATATTTTTTCCAAGTCCTGGGGGTGAAATGACCAAAATACCCCTACGGCCAAAAGGCCTCGGGCCAATAGAGAATAGCCACGTCGGGGGGTAAAGGGGGAATTCCCCCCGAGGGCAAGAAGGTAAAACTGCAGGGGGGCAAGGGCGAGACCGCGGCCTCTGACCGGTCTCGCCCCGCCAGGCCGCCAAGCTAGAAGGGGCAAGGGGCGAGACCCCGGCCCCCGGCCGGTCTTGCCCCACCAGGCCGCCAGGCTAGAAGGAGCAGGGGCGAGACCCCGGCCCCCGGCCGGTCTCGCCCCACCAGGCCGCCAAGCTAGAAGGGGCAGGGGGCGAGACCCCGGCCCCCGGCCGGTCTCGCCCCACCAGGCCGCCAGGCTAGAAGGAGCAGGGGCGAGACCCCGGCCCCCGGCCGGTCTCGCCCCACCAGGCCGCCAGGCTAGAAGGAGCAGGGGCGAGACCCCGGCCCCCGGCCGGTCTCGCCCCACCAGGCCGCCAAGCAGAAGGAGCAGGGGCGAGACCCCGGCCCCCGGCCGGTCTCGCCCCACCAGGCCGCCAGGCTAGAAGGAGCAGGGGCGAGACCCCGGCCCCCGGCCGGTCTCGCCCCACCAGGCCGCCAAGCAGAAGGAGGCGGGGGCGAGACCCCGGCCCCCGGCCGGTCTCGCCCCACCAGGCCGCCAGGCTAGAAGGAGCAGGGGCGAGACCCCAGCCCCCGCCCGGTCTCGCCCCACCAGGCCGCCAGGCTAGAAGGAGCAGGGGCGAGACCCCGGCCCCCGGCCGGTCTCGCCCCACCAGGCCGCCAAGCAGAAGGAGCAGGGGCGAGACCCCGGCTCCCGGCCGGTCTCGCCCCACCAGGCCGCCAGGCTAGAAGGAGCAGGGGCGAGACCCCGGCCCCCGGCCGGTCTCGCCCCACCAGGCCGCCAAGCAGAAGGAGGCGGGGGCGAGACCCTGGCCCCTGGCCGGTCTCGCCCTACCAGGCCGCCAAGCACCTACAGGGACGGGGGCTGGTGTTAGCCAACTTGCCGCACCCGCCTCCCAAAAGAGGGCCACTGGGGGGAGGTAGATTTTTTCCTCCCCCTATTAGTATGTTTCCGAGCTAGAGCCAAAATTGGCCACCGAGAGTGCAAAATCTCCCAAAAGCTTAAAACTATACAGGGGCGAATACGGGGTTGTACACAATCCCCGCTCTTTTCGAGGTTGGCACAAACTCGGAAAGAAATGTCCAACCAACGTATTCGCCGAGTGCAATTTCCTTGCACGCCTCTCCAGGGAGTCAACCTGCCACGCCAGCTATGAGAGCCTAGGTGGCGAGAGCTTCTCTGGGTAAAAAATACTTAGCCTCTACGAGAGGTACCACCAGCCCTGCCAGCTAGTGAGAGCCTGACAGCGGGATTCTCATCGGAGCAAAGGGGCTTTTACTCCCCCCGAGGCACATTCGACCCAACCAGCTAATGGGAGCCTGGCTGAGGAGATCCTCTCGGGGTTGGAACTCGATCTCCCCGAGGTACATTCGACCCAACCAGCTAGTGGGAGCCTGGCTGAGGAGATCCTCTCGGGGGTGAGGCTTGATCTCCCCGAGGCACATTCGACCCAACCAGCTAGTGGGAGCCTGGCTGAGGAGATCCTCTCGGGGGTGGGCCTTGATCTCCCCGAGGCACATTCGACCCAACCAGCTAGTGGGAGCCTGGCTGAGGAGATCCTCTCGGGGGTGGGACTTGATCTCCCCGAGGCACATTCGACCCAACCAGCTAGTGGGAGCCTGGCTGAGGAGATCCTCTCGGGGGTGGGACTAGATCTCCCCGAGGCACATTCGACCCAACCAGCTAGTGGGAGCCTGGTTGAGGAGATCCTCTCGGGGATGGGACTAGATCTCCCCGAGGCACATTCGACCCAACCAGCTAGTGGGAGCCTGGTTGAGGAGATCCTCTCGGGGGTGGGACTTGATCTCCCCGAGGCACATTCGACCCAACCAGCTAGTGGGAGCCTGGCTGAGGGGATCCTCTCGGGGGTGGGACTAGATCTCCCTGAGGCACATTCGACCCAACCAGCTAGTGGGAGCCTGGTTGAGGAGATCCTCTCGGGGGTGGGACTTGATCTCCCCGAGGCACATTCGACCCAACCAGCTAGTGGGAGCCTGGCTGAGGAGATCCTCTCGGGGGTGGGACTAGATCTCCCTGAGGCACATTCGACCCAACCAGCTAGTGGGAGCCTGGTTGAGGAGATCCTCTCGGGGGTGGGGAACCAGGCTTGTCACTTGATCTTTACCAAATCCAACATCCTCAAACGGGGAATAAGATGAGTTACATGACCCCCCCGACTCAGCCGGTCGGGGGCTGGACTCAAAACAACATAAAAAAAACATACATGACTCAGCCGGGTCGAGGCTTCCTCAGGGGGTCTGGGCCTGGTGGTCGCCATCCGCTTCCTGCTCGCCGTACACTTCCATCCTGCTTAGGCTCTCCATGACCTTCTCCATCTCCTCTGCCTTGGCCAACCAAGAGATGGTGTTGACGGCCGTGACATAACACTGTCTTGCCATCCTGGAGTCTCCCTTGACTCTGACCTGGATCCCTCCTGAGTTGAACTTAAGGCATTGGTGGAAGGAAGACGACACACAACGGAAGGCGTTGATGAGGGGCCTTCCGAAGATGGCATTGTAGCTGCTTGGAGCGTCAACAATGACGAACCGGCAGTTCATTGAGACTCCCCCCAATTTAACTTGAAGTCCCACTCCACCTTCCACCTCCTTCCTTTCCCTGGAAAATCCGAACAGGGGTCCGTCCGAGGCCAACACCCTCCGTGATTCTACCTTCATCTCGTCAAACGCCTTCCTGAAAATGACGTTGACGGAGCTCCCGTTGTCAACCAGGATCCGGGAGACGGTGTAGCCCTCGATGGCCGTCTGGATGACCAGCGCATCGCAGAACGGATCCTCATGATCCGGCAGGTCCTTCACCGAGAAGGTGATCTTCTCCTCCTGGGGCGGTGTCTGGGAGGTTGAGGCGACGCTCCTTCGATACATGACGTGGAGGCTTGCCTTCCGAGTGGCCTCAACCCCCACTCCACCATGGATCACCGCTATACCGCCTCGGGGTCCGACATCGACCCGGTCCTCACACACATCATCACCCCCTCCTTGGGGCAGAACCTCTTCAACCCGCACTGGTGGCTGCGGCTGGGCAGGGCCTCTCGCCCCCCTCACTTCTAGAAACTCGGGGCAGGTAGCCGTGGCGTGCCCCTCCACCTAGTGGAAGTCACAGTACGGTAGCGCTCCTCCCCTCCTTCGGCGGGCTGGGTGCTCTCTCCTGTTACCTCTTCCTCCTCCACCTATCGCCAAGGCTTGCTGCGGTGGGGGGAGGAGCTGTCTTGGGGCTTGCCTATGGAAGTTGAACCTCCCTTGACCCCCATGGAAGTTTCCCCCATCTTGGGCGTAACCTCTTCCCGGGCCCTGAACGGGTCCTCACTGTTGCCTCCAACCTGGTTCCGGACCCTCCTGAGCTCTCCGCTCCTCTCTCCTTCTTCCCTCCTGAGGTCTCGAGCCACCTTGCTCCTTTACCTCTGTCTCTGTCAGCTTTGCCAACTTCTTGACAAACACCGGGTTGGCCGCCTCCATGGCTATCTCCTCTGCCGCCCTTTCCATCAACTACTCGAAGGAAAGGGGGGCCTTCCGGGTCAAGCTCATCTTGAAGAAGCCCTCCTTCAGCCCAACGGTGAAGGCCATCTGGAGAGCATACCCTGGCATCTCCTGGACCTCCAAGATCTCCTCTTGGAACCTGTCTACATAGCGGGCCAACGACTCCTCGGCCCCCTCCCTTATCAAGAAGATGGACTCAGGACTCCTCTTCCGCTTCTTGGAGGTGGAGAAGCGGAGCTGGAAGCTTCGGCTCAAGTCCTCGAACCCATAGATCGACCTCGGAGGGAGTTAATGGAACCAGTCCCTTGCCTTCTCCTTCAGCGTGATCACAAAGAGGCGACACTTGAAGGCATCCGTCATCGGCCTGATGGAGACGGCATCCTCGAACCACTGTAGATGCTGGACGGGGTCATCCTTCCCCGTATAGTAAGCCATGTCTGGCTCTCTGAACCCCCCGGGAACGGGAGCTGAGATGATCAGCTCGCTGAAGGGTGACCCCCTAAGGGGTGGTCTCGCCATCTCCACTCGCGCGACCTGCTCGCCTGAGAGGTTGGCACTCGCCGGGGTGGAGAACAGCTCCCGGCCGGTGAGGTCTCGCTCGACCCCATCGCCCATTCTCTCCTTCCCGGGCCTTCTTCCTGGTGCACTTCCTTCTCCCCCTGCTGGGGTCATCTCGCCTAGACCCCTGGGAGTCGGATCGTCGAGAGGGGGAGCTAACTCCTAGGGGGTCGGGGTGGAGCTGCCACCCTGAGGAGCAATGCTTCGCAGCATCTCCATGATACCCTGGATGGAGGCCATGAACTCTTGCCTCCCCACAAAGGGTCCTGGGGTGGGGAGCTCGCCGAGATCATCATTACCTCCCTGACCTCCCGTCATGACTCTTTCCCGAGATCTTCTGTGCTGGTCACTCTCCACGCTCACCGCACCAAAAGTGTTGAAGCCAAATTTGACCTCTGTGGAGTTCGGGGTCCCTGAAAGGGGCGACCTCACACCTACTACACTCGAGAGAACGTCACGGACCGGAGACTTAGGAGACTATGAACAGACCCTCGGCTCTAGCGCGGAGGTCCCACCTCACACCCGGAAGGCTACCTGAGCTCTTCCCCTCCCTCACCAAAGGGCTAGGCTAGGTGCCTTGGAGAGCTCTCTCTACTCAACCAAGAAGAAGCTAAGGGAGGAGGAAGCTAAAAAAAGGCCCCTCTACAAGGCACCCAAGGGGGTCTATTTATAGTTTTTCCAAGTCCTGGGGGTGAAATGACCAAAATACCCCTACGGCCAAAAGGCCTCGGGCCAATAGAGAATAGCCACGTCGGGGGGTAAAGGGGGAATTCCCCCCGAGGGCAAGAAGGTAAAACTGCAGGGGGGCAAGGGCGAGACCGCGGCCTCTGACCGGTCTCGCCCCGCCAGGCCGCCAAGCTAGAAGGGGCAGGGGGCGAGACCCCGGCCCCCGGCCGGTCTCGCCCCACCAGGCCGCCAGGCTAGAAGGAGCAGGGGCGAGACCCCGGCCCCCATCCGGTCTCGCCCCACCAGGCCGCCAAGCTAGAAGGGGCAGGGGGCGAGACCCCGGCCCCCGGCCGGTCTCGCCCCACCAGGCCGCCAGGCTAGAAGGAGCAGGGGCGAGACCCCGGCCCCCGGCCGGTCTCGCCCCACCAGGCCGCCAGGCTAGAAGGAGCAGGGGCGAGACCCCGGCCCCCGGCCGGTCTCGCCCCACCAAGCCGCCAAGCAGAAGGAGCAGGGGCGAGACCCCGGCCCCCGGCCGGTCTCGCCCCACCAGGCCGCCAAGCTAGAAGGAGCAGGGGCGAGACCCCGGCCCCCGGCCGGTCTCGCCCCACCAGGCCGCCAAGCAGAAGGAGGCGGGGGGCGAGACCCCGGCCCCCGGCCGGTCTCGCCCCACCAGGCCGCCAGGCTAGAAGGAGCAGGGGCGAGACCCCGGCCCCCGGCCGGTCTCGCCCCACCAGGCCTCCAGGCTAGAAGGAGCAGGGGCGAGACCCCGGCCCCCGGCCGGTCTCGCCCCACCAGGCCGCCAAGCAGAAGGAGCAGGGGCGAGACCCCGGCCCCAGACCGGTCTCGCCCCACCAGGCCGCCAGGCTAGAAGGAGCAGGGGCGAGACCCCGGCCCCCGGCCGGTCTCGCCCCACCAGGCCGCCAAGCAGAAGGAGGCGGGGACGAGACCCTGGCCCCTGGCCGGTCTCGCCCTACCAGGCCGCCAAGCACCTACAGGGACGGGGGCTGGTGTTAGCCAACTTGCCGCACCCGCCTCCCAAAAGAGGGCCACTGGGGGGAGGTAGATTTTTCCTCCCCCTATTAGTATGTTTCCGAGCTAGAGCCAAAATTGGCCACCGAGAGTGCAAAATCTCCCAAAAGCTTAAAACTATACATGGGCGAATACGAGGTTGTACAAAGCAAGCTAGTTCTCTCAGAATAATTTGAGAAGAACAAAGTAAAGTTAATCATCTGGACTCAAAGTTAGATCTTCTAACTGCCAAAAAGAAGATCAAGGAGGAAAACCCTAAATCTATGTTACCTGAAGATTCAATCCATTCAAGGGCTGATTCCATAAAACTTGCTTTCACAGCAAGAACAATAGAAGATTCTAATTCAAGGTTTATTAATTTTAGCCTTCTGTTGTAAACATTATATTCAATTATTTTTGTAGAATCTCTTAGGAGATATGATTTGTAGTGTTGTCCTCCCAGCTTTAGTATAGGAATTGGTGATAAGCCTGAGTGTAGGACTTGGTGCAAGTCTGAGGTAGGAAACCAGATAGATTTTCGAGCTGTAGGAGTGGGAGGACTCTGAATTGTAGGGTATGTGTGCCTGAGTGTAGTACTTCTTGATAAATCTGAGTGTAGGGATATGTGCCTGAGATAGGGTCTTGGAGGAGACCTGAGATATTCTGAGGGATTTGCGCTGTAAGATCTGAGGAGTCAAGTTTTGAAGGAGTTTGCCTAGTCTAGCTCAGTACTAGATAGGTGTTGGGGGAAAGTGGATGTACACATTCCTCGGGGAACCGCTATAGCCAACAGTGTGCTGATCTGTATTTGCTGGTTATGTTTTATTCTACTAATATTTGCTACAATCTTAGGAACAATGTTCACTACCTCAGACCTTCACAAAGGTCCTACACCCAAGCTTCAAGCTCTACACCTCAGATCTATACCCAGATCCCATAACTCAGGCTTTCCTCAAGCCTTACAAACTTAGGCTCAATAGGCCGTACAAACTCAGATTTAAAGTTAGATCCTACACTCAAATTCACAAAGAAATCATACACTCCTATCCTTCAAGGATCCTACACAGTACTAGAGTACAAAGATTTTGACTCAACATTTAAAAGCTTGAGTCTTCAAATAGAAGCACACACACACCATACTTCTTCCTGATATTGAACAACACTTGAGATTTCTTCTTTGAATAGATGGCTTTATCAAGATGACTTGCAGTGGTTGAAAATGAACTCTTTTAAAATTGGCCACTGAAAAAATTTCTTTCACAGATCTTAGAAGATTTGGTTGTGCTAAATCTCTATGAATATTGAGTGCTGCAGAATATCTCTCAAAGGCTTGAATATCCAGAAAAAATGTTGTTTCTCAAGTATCCAAGTCCTCTTTTTATACTTTGTTTGACGGGCAGATAGAATAAACGTTGAATTTGAATTCTCTAACGCCTAGACAATCTTCCTTGGGCAACTGCTTTAAACTGCTATTTTAAATCTATATAAGGAAGTTTTTCAAGCTTGAAAATATTCTGGCTGGATCTCTCCATATGTCCAGCATGCACTTTAGGAATTAATCTAGATTTGGAATGAACAACAACTGTCAAAATTGATTCAGGAAAGTATTTGAAATCTTGAGAATATTCTCTAATGAATGAGAATATTACTCCTTGCTGGAAGTTCCTAAATTCCTGCAACAAATCTCGTGAATCAATTCGATTTTAAATCATTGCGCAATCTGCTCCTTAATTTAAGGACCTGCCCATTGTTCAATGTATACGACTATATAAAATAAATCTAAGTTACTATGACATGATCCAGTTGACAAAGTCAAATGGCCATATGAATATGTATGATCAACTTAGAACATATAGAGGTTATATAAGGAAACCCATGACACTAGCAAAATTAGCCTACAATAACATTATGTCTTAATGTACTCGATGCAGTCAAATCTTTATCTTCATTACAGTAAATGTAGTCAAACTTTTTCTCTTTGATGCAATCAAATTTTTCCTTAGCTTTCTAGATAATGTACCTGATTATTTACTTAGACAAATCTTTGATCATGTCTTTGATTTCTTCTATTCTTAGTGACTTTTTCTAATGATAGTGACATGTCTATTATATAATTAGTATAGAGGTCAACATGAATTTTGCTTCTTGAGGGATTATGAAAGACTTTGTTTTCAAGGTCAGCTAACACCTACATGGGGGGGGGGGTGAATTGGTTTTAGGTCTCTTTTAAATCTTTTAATCCTTTGCCTGATTTACCCGTACTTTGTCATGAATTTGTTTGGCTTTCAAGATGCACACACAGAAGACACAAATATTTTATAGTGGTTCCCCAGATTATGGGTACGTCCACTATCCCTCTCCACTCTTCTAATAGTGTGTTAGGCAAGGCTCTTCCCCAATACTCAGCTACTTATGATCTTACAACTCGATCCCGCAGAACCAATCAGTCTCCTCCAAGACCTACTGCTCAAGCACAAGGCCCTACAACTCAGTGATTAAACAAAATTCTACCTCAGGCCAACGACCCTACAACTCAGGCTTGGAGGACATCCCTACACTCAGATCAACTAATGATCCTACCTCAGCATTTATAATACAGGCTTATAACTCAGATTCTACACAGAATCCTACACTCAGATCCAAGACTAGATTCTACAGAAGATAGAGATGTTATGAGATAGTTAGATACCAATGAGTTTTCTCTGTGTCTGTCTTCTTGGGCTGAGTAGATTTCAGCCCTATCTTCTTCACAACAACAAGTTGAAAAGATCTTCAGTGCTGGACGGCTTGTGTTGGAATTAACTCAGAATCAAGATTCTGATCTGTTGTTGAAGACAATGGATCTGAATGTTTTATATCTTCTTCAAACAAATACTAAGACTAGCAGACTCTGAAGGCTCTGCTTCTCTTCTCAATCAGAAATCGATTCTGAACTTGCTGTCACTGATGAAGATTGCAACAACTATCTATTTTTGCTTTCAGGTCAACTGTTCAAAACTTATGCTTCAGGCTCGATGTTAATGGCAAGGAAGAATACGAAGTTCTGCCACTATACATTATCAGAAAAACCCTAAAAGCTACTTTCCTTTCAGCCAATCTTATCCTTTTATAGTCAGCTGATCAACGACTCTTTATACTGTGGGCCCAACCTAAAAAGGATGAGTTACTACCTTCCATTTGCAGAAAATGACAACAGCTATCCTCCAGCTCCCTTAAAGGCATACTGCAGCTTTCCCGCAAAGCATTTGAACTGTGTTGACTTTGTTGACTTTTACGGACATCACCCATTCTAGATTTAGCCAAATTCACAGAATCACTCCAGGCATTGAGTTCGTTGAGTGAACTGGTTTCATTCAATGATTCTGGACTTAGCTTATTCTTCAGCTCTTTCTGCATCCATGGCATTAAGAGCGTTGAGTGGTTGGCCTTCACTCAACGCCATTTGCCTTAGCTCCTTCTAAACTCTGCCAACTGCTGAGGCGTTAAGTGAATTGGCTTCACTCAACGCTTTTGTACTTAGAAACTTTTCTTCTGAATGGAGGCGTTTAGTGTGTTGACTTCACTCAACGCATGCTACCTCAGCCTCATCTTTTGACTTTGCGTTGAGTGAACTGACTTCAGTCAATGCTTCTGGACTTTGTCAAATTCTTATTTCATCTTAGACTTTGACTGTCCAGGCTTATCTCAACGCTTTTTGTCATTTGGCGTTGAGTGAACTGGCTTCACTCAATGCTTTTTGTACTTGAATAGATTTTTCTATTTATCTTCTTGGGCTTTGATATAATCAGCATGACGTTGAGTGAACTGTCTTCACTCAACGCTTCTAGACTTAGAATCTTTTTCTTTACCAGAAACTCTTTGGCTTTGACTGAGCCAGCTTTACTCGATGAATTTGTTGCATGGCGTTGAGTGAGTTTACATCACTCAACGCCTGTGGACTTAGTCGATCTTTCTACTTGCTAAAGCTTGGATTTGATTATCCACACCTAACTCAGCACTTTATCTCATCTGGCATTGACAGCGCTGTCCTCACTCAATGCTTCTGGACTTAACGAGAATCCCGCCTTTGTCAGCATTCTCCTTGACCTCTGGCATTGAGTGAATTGGCTTTACTCAACTCATGTGGACTTAGGTAATTTCCCGCCTTTCCAGCATCCTTCTTTGTGTCCACCTATCCAATTAATGTGACAAAGACTGTCCTACATGCATGAACTTAAACACATATTAAATACAACTATGTGTATGCCATTGGCTTGTTTGAATTCTTATAAATCTGGGACAATGGGATCAATGGACACAACAATCTCCCTGTAATGCCCCGATACTCAAAAGAGCGACAGGTGGCGTTCTGAGCCGAGTCTGGGACTTGGTAGAGGTCACATGGCCTGGGACACGGGCGTGTCCCAGGGCCATGTTGTGTTCGGTTTCGACGAGCTACTCGAGTGGTTGAAGAAAGACACTCGAGATAGCGAACACGGCCTGAGACATGGGCGTGTACAGGGCCGTGTCGTGCTTGGGTTCGATGATCATCTTGAGTGTTCGACGAAAGGTACTCGAGATAGCGAATACAGCCGGAGACACGGGCGTGTCCCAGGCCGTGTCCTACCCAAGTAGTTGGCCAAGTTGTGTTGGGGGGGGGATGAAACACGGCCTGGAGCCCAGGAATGTTCAACCTGACACGGGCGTGTCAAATTTGACACGGGCGTGTCGAATACCCGTGTTCTTCTCAGGTTGGTGTTGGTCCTATGTCGATGGAGGAACACGCCCAGCTACACGGGCGCGTACTAGATGACACGGGCGTGTCGAGCCTGACACGGGCGTGTCGAGTGCCCGTGTTCTTTTTGGGACGCGATGGTTTCGGCATCGAATGAGGCACACGGCCTTGGACACAGGCGTATCACAAGCCGTGTTCGGCCAAGATTTTGGATTTCAAGTCCGAATCGTGGCCGTCCGTTTCCTTATTTGGGGATCCAATGATTCAGGGTTGTTCCTGTTGTGTTATACCCGGGAATAGGGTTTGGATTCCTTCATTTTTCTTAAGCTATATCTTTCTAAAGTTATAGAGAGAGAGGAGAGCAAGAAAGAAGAAGGAAGATAGATCCGGCCGCCGACAGAGCTTCAGAGCCCCAAATCACGAGTTGAGTTCAGATCTATGGAGGTGAGGACATTGCAGTGCTTTTTGTCCGCATAGATCTTCATGGCACCGAAGAGGAATGCTAGGGTAACGATTCTTATCCTAGGACATGTGAAGTACTCTTTTTCTTTGCATAGGAAGCCCGCTCTTACGAGTTTGCGGTGAGTGTGAGGCGTTCCTTCGGGTAGACATGAATAGTCCCCGTTGTTTAGCATGTAGAGTCCGTAATCGAGAAACGGACATATGCATGATGTGTGAAGCCTACCCGGACAAGTTGGTCTGGATCAGTGATGTTGCATTGCATGAATGGCCAGAGAAGACTCCGCATAGTTTATTGTTTTCGGGTTTTCTATGCGGTAGATTGCAATAGGGAACCTTGGGGACTAACTCCAAGATGCACCCAAAAAACTGGGCAGATGCGTGATTCTGCCATCTTGGTGGCCTGAGAGCCAACTTGTACATAACCGAATTATGTGAAGTGTGTGATCGAATTGGGACTCGGGGAAGTTTGACCTGTGTCTATGTCTTAAGGTGGTAGGGTGGTGTGAGCAACGGGTTAGGCGGAGCCGTACCCGCTCTATGTCGTCCTGTTAAAGCGACCTAAAGTACTTGATACTTGTCGTTGGCATAGATGAAGGGTCTTAGGCTTTGTCCCGAAAGACCATAATGCTCACGAGATTTGCTGTCCAGGGTGCGGTAGTCAGACCGCGGACTTTGACAGGGTTCACCGAGAATGTGCCCTGAGAGCACGGGGTGTGTGGTCGTGCATGCCCACGCCTGTGATGTAGTATTTTTACACTATACTGCTTGGTTATGCTAACAAAGTGCAGGGAAGGAGCATCTCCGCCTCGAGTTCGGGGGCGGGGTCGTTATAATTTGGTCAGCATAGCTGACCGTTGCTTTTGTTTGTCACTGTTACGGTGGATTGTTGCTTGTAGTTGCTGCAGAGCCAAGTGGTAAATAGCGGGCAAAATCCCATGTTGCTGAGCCGGCCCTCAAAGGCCTAATTATTAAATGTTTACTTGTATTATTCATGTGTGACCGGCCTGTGTGCCGAGGTTTAGAAAATACTTTAATTTGAGTAAACTGTTATAAGGCCTTAAGGCCATGTACTTGTATATTTGTACGTACATTCCTTCTGGGTTTGTTTAGTGGACATTCATGCTGTTGGCAGGGTTCTTATTTGCAACTTTTAAATTGCTTCCGCTAGAATGTACTCTGTGTAGGTCGTTGATTATTAGCAGGATGGTTTCCATTGAGTAACCTTCCGGTCTGTCTGTGGTATATGGCGTCGGGCCCTGACCGGACCTACTGCTATATGCTACGCGACGGATAGGGGGTATTACAATTTGGTATCAGACTATTGGTTTCGGTCAACTTAAATGAATTTGTGAACGAATTCTTTTAAGGGGTGGTGAGCACATGTGTGTGCGTCATCGTTATAACATAAAAGAGCCCATGAATGTCCACTTAGGAATGAAAATACACATGTTTGAGGAACATGCATGTTCCTATAATTGCTGTTTGCAATTTTGTTTGGTCGCTTAACGGTGTTTTGTACAACTATAGGTGACCAGAAGTGGTGCAGGGCCGTCAGAATGCCCGGTTTTTGAGGCTAGTAGCGCACCAAATGATGTGCCTGCAACACCTCCCTCGACAGAAACCATACAATTGGTGGTCGAAGCGGTGTTTGCTATGATCAACGTGCAGCCTGTAAGGCAAATGCAGCAGCCCGCTCCTGCGATGGAGCAGGTACTGCTTCAAGCGGCTAAACAGAGGAGATTGGAGCAAGTGGTGGTGGAGCCTTTGGTGCCTAGGAGAGCAACTGAAAGGTAGCTCAAACATGTTATGGTATTCAATCCTCCGGTGTTCTCGGGTACGGTAACCCAATCCCAAGTTGAAGATTGGCTCTCCCGAGTGAAAAGAGTCTTGACAGCGACGGAAACAGAGGAGTGGCAGATGACAGCTATAACTACATTCCTGTTGGACGGAGATGCTATGCTGTGGTGGGAAGGTTTGGAGCTACATCAATTGAGGGGAAGGCAACTCACGGACGTCTCAATGGAAGAGTTTTCGAGACTGTTCTTGGCAAGGTACCTTCCCTCGGCTCAGAGGATAGTATTGGAGAATGAGTTCCAGAAATTGTTGCAAGGAGAGAGTAGCGTGGATGAGTATCTCCATGAATTTACTCGGTTGGGTCAGTACGCTAGCTCTATGTTTGCGGATGAGGAGCGTAAGACAAACCGATTCTATGAAGGTTTGAGGGATGACTTAAGGTTACTGCTCTCAGGGCCTATGACGCAGGGCTTCTTGACCCTGGTCAATACGGCTCGGTCGTTAGAAAAGGATTTGAAGAATGTGAAAACGAAGAAAAACTTTGGTGATAAGAAGATGAAGTTTAAGGTACCGGCTAACTCAAACCCTGCGTATCGTAGGTGGTCTAAGAAGGCTATGAATTCAGGTCCAGCCCCTTCTTCTGGTGCTTCTAGGGCAACTATGGGTCGAACCTCGGGCGCATGCTTTACTTGTGGAAAGCCGGGACACTTTGCACTAGACTGCTGGAGCGGACATCCCAAGTCTGAGAGGAAGCCGGGAGCAACTTATGAGGAAAAGGGCAAGGCGGTGGAGTCAACCGCATCCCATTATGCTCAACCTAGAGTTTATAATCTTGGCCAGCAGGAGGCCATCAAGCAAGCGGATGTGGTGACAGGTATCGTTTAAATCTATAGCAAGTTAGTTTTAAATACTTGTTATGCGCGTGTTACCTTACCACTGCTTGTATAAGCTTTGTTTTGATTTGTGAGAATTCGACGAGAGCACTCTTTGATACGGGAGCTTCACACTCCTTTTTGTCCGAAGGATTCATATCGCGCATCGGAGTACCTTCTTCGATGGCAAAGGACAAACTGGATGTGTTGTTGCTGAATGAGTGTTCAGTGCGCGCGGATAGAATCTGTGGCATTAAGATTCGTATTCGGAGTCAAGAGTTTATTTTTCAAGTGTCGTTACTGCCGTTGGTGGAGTTCGACATGATATTTGGCATGGATTGGCTCTCGGAGCAGCAAGCATATATCGATTGCAGTCACAAGTAGTTCAAGTTGGGAACAGGTCGTGAGATGACTTTTACGAGATTGAAAGGGTCGAGCAAGACTTTGATGTCTGCTCTTCAGGTGGTGAAGGCAGTTCGTGCTGGTGTAGAGCTGTTCTTCATGCTAGTGGAGGTTGCAAAGCCTAAGCCTATGTTGGACAATATTTCAGTGGTATCCGAGTACCATGATGTGTTCCCTGGCGATCTTCCTAGAGCCCCACCTCAACGGGAGATAGATTTCACCATCGAGCTAGTGCGAGGTGCAAAACCTGTGTCACGATGTAACATCCCATTTCCAACTAGACCCCTAAGAGTAGTTTTGGCCATGACTAGGTCATGACAAAACCCTAGGAAGCCAGAAATGGGCCAAGAGATAGGGGACAAAATGTGGAAAATCATCATGGTCTGTAAATAGTAGAACTCTGAACAATGGTTTAGGATGGCCATGGGCTACACCCTAACCCCAAGGCCCTACCACAACACCCCTAATACCCTGGGAGGCCCATTAGAGCCATAAGGACCCATTAGGGTCGACCAAAGAGGCTCAGTTGATCAAGGTCAACCCTAGCCCTAAATGGGTCAAACTAGCCTACTTAGGGTCAATTGACCTGCTCCTAGCCTAGAGGGCCCCACCTATGCCCTCCTAACCCTAAAATGAGGTCAAAGGGTCACTAAGGACACATTGGGGCCAGCCCTAGAGGCCAGGTTGACCCAGGTCAACTCAAGCTCCTAATCTGGTCAAAGTACCCTTACTAAGGGTATGTGACCTCCAAAGTGCAGGGTGACCCTACATAACCCTACCTAGACCTTAGGGGAAGCCAATGGGTCACCAAGGACCCATAGGGGTCAACCCAGTTGGTCATGTTGACCCAAGTCAACTCTAGCCCTAAAATGGTCAAAGTGCCCTCGCCAAGGGACATGTGACCACCAAGATGCCCAACCAACCCTATTCAAGTAACCCTAGACCTTAAGGGAGTCCAATGGGCCACTAAAAACCCAATGGGGTCAACCCAGATGGTCAAATTGGCTCGGGTCAACCCTCATTTAGGTCAAGTCAAACCTAGCCCAAAAGGGCTAACCCAAGCCCAAGCCACTTCTCCCTTAGGCTAACCCCATTTCCATGACCATCATAACCAAGTGGGCTGCATTTAACTTGTGGGGTAGTGTGGAATTGATTTGCCCTAAGTTCCTAGGCCAAACCCTAAGGAGGGATCTTTTTGCCTTGTGAAGGGCATGTGTCCTAAACACCTTGGATGAACACCAAATTTTGCAAGGAGGTTCTTAGGATGTATAAAACCCTCTGTTAAAAATATTAGCTAATTTTGAAAAGGGTAGGGTCCCCAAAACCCTAACCCTAGCTTAGGACCTAAAACTTGTAGTGTAGGTTTGGGTTAGCTAAACATCTTGAAACTTAACCAAATTTGGGTAGTGAGGGAATGAGGATATTTTGAGCCTCTGATAATTTACTTGAGGAGTTTTGACTAATATTTGTAGCACTTCATTTGTAACCAATAGGATTGCCCTAATTAATAATTTGGCTATTGTGGTCTCACTGCTCATTGAAAGGGCATGAAATATTGGCAGAGGTAGTTTTAGGCTATACTAATTATGTATGAATTTTGATAGAATTTTTGGATATCTAGTTAGGGAATCTACTTCACAAGTGCTTTATTTTGGTTACATACTAAATAATTCTTGCAAGAGCCCATTACTTATTGAAAATTATGAAACTTTCTACATAGTGTTTCTAGCTCAATATTATCATGTGAGAATTTTTGTGGAAATATTTGATGGTTAATTAGTATACTTTATTCATTAACCCATAAACTTGAAATTTCATGAGAAAATCAAATATAGCCTTATTTTTAAATGATAAATTATGAAACTTTTTCTAGGGTATTTGTAGGCCATTACAATCATCCCTGAATTTTCTCTGAATTTTTGGAGGTATTATTACTGTAAAATCTTTTAAATTGACTTTTTATGAGATAACTTTGAAATTAAATCTAAGGGCCCAAACCTTGCTGAAAAATTTGAAGACTTAGGACTTAGAGTTGATTATGCATTTTGTAATTACCATAAATTTATTGGAACATTATCTTGTATGAAATTGCAGCTTTATGTTCAAACTTGGGCTTTTTGGATACTAGAATAAATAAATAAATTATCAGACAAATTAGGAAAATTATGAATTTCTGGATTTATGCTTCAAATATCATTTTAGCCCTCTAGTAAGTATCATAGGGGTACTGGATGAGTATTTCATGTACTTCCTTTTTTACGGGTCATGTAGCTTAAGTGGTCTGCATATAGCAAAACTGCAGGAAATTATTTTGGATATGAATTAGAGCACGTGTGATGGGTCTTGTTGGATTGCTGGAAGGATATGTAGAATGGGTGGCATCTATGGAAGATGAGTGAGTAGAGTGTGGTTTTTGTCTAGGGTTTAGAGGCGTTCGGGTCCGACGAAAGATCGTCCTACCCAAGGAGAGAGTTGGAGTCAAATCACCCTAGGATTAGCATATCGGAACATGAGAAAGCAAAGGGTAAGGGAATCAACCAATAACAAAATAAGTACCTTGTGAAAGGGAACGTTGGGCGTAATCCCAACACAGTTCCTAGTGCCCCTTGAGAGCCCTTCACAGGGAATACCGGGGGCAGTCCTGGGTTAACGTAAACTGTTTTAACAAGATGAAAAGAGTAACTTAGTAATTAGGGTTGCACATTTCACAAACACTGATGGCACCGGATGTTAGCTGGGTGCTTCGGCTCGGATGGTTAAAAGGCGGACTTTGGGTCCGGGGAGCTTCAGCTCGATTGTTTGAGACAGACGTGTTGGTCCGGGGAGCTTCGGCTCGGTTCTTGATTACGCTAATTTGCATGTGCATAACAGGAAAGGAAATTAAGGTGGTGGGTCTTCGGTATTGGAGGGTCGATGCACCGACGCCAATACGTTGACTCAGCAACTGTGGTTAGCACTTCGCCAACAGAAGTCCGGTGCGCCAGCCGGCAAGAGTACGCAGGAGTCCGCTTCGTGCACCAAGCGTTGAGGCGTACGATAGGTCTGACCGGTAGTGCTTTACTGGTTTAGAGGTGGGCGAGTCCCAACCCACCGCTTCCGTCTCCCACTACGGAGGTATCCTGGGAGGTTACGGCTCCAGAAAGGGGGTCTTACAAGTCGTATCAGAGCAGACCTCGATCGAAAAGTAGCAGTCCACAACCCTGGGTCACCCTCGTACGGGTTTAGTTTGGGGACAAACTAAGCAGCGGAAGCAATGGTGTGCCCATATGGGAGTCACATGTAAATTGTCCACTTTCATTAGGCATTGAGTCGATTACCTACTAATGTAGTTCGTTTTGCAGCCCCCAGCTCAGCCCACCCCGCAAGGTGGAGCTCAGCAGACCCCAAATATCGCACCACCTCCCATGGTCCCCACACCCTTCCTTCAGTCAGACATGGGGCAGACCCTTACAGCTATCCTTGAGGCCTTCCGGGCCCAGCAGGCTCCAGCCCAGCAGCCAAACCCAGGGGCCAACTGGATGAGCACCTTCCGAGGACTCTCTCCCCCATCATACTTGGGGACAGAGTCGGCAGTGCGGACAGAGGAGTGGCTGGATGTTATGTATGAGATGTTGACTGGGATACGATGCCCTTGGGAGGAGAGGGTGGCCCTGGTGGTATCTTGCTTGGAGTCCCATGCTAAGAGGTGGTGGAAGACGCTGTTGGACACGACATTTGCTGATAGGGAGATTGAAGAAATCACTTGAGAGGAATTCAGGGCCACGCTGCTGGAGCACTTTGTTCTGCAGTCGGCCAGGGACGAGTTGGAGGAGCGGTTCTTGCAGCTGAGGCAGGGTACCAGGACGGTGGTGGAGTACCACCGAGAGTTCGATCATTTGGCCCGATATGCGGGCTCTTACCAGCTGGACGAAGCAGGTTACGTCAAGAGATTTTATAAGGGCCTAAAAGAGGAGTTGAGGGAGGCCTTGCTGTTTGTATCTGACGGGCCTATCTCCCGGATTTTGGAGATGGCGAAGAGGATTGAGGCCGATTGGCACGCCACTCGGGGCCGAAAGCGGCAAGCGGAGGATCAGGGCCGGAGGGCCCGAAATGATCAGCAGCGAGGCATCATACCAGATGGGAGAAGGACAGAGGAGCAACCTCGTCAGGAGGTGAGGCAGGAGCCGAGAGAGCAGGTGGTTTTGGCCCCTCAACCTCTCCGGATTCAGGAGATGCCGAGACTCGGGGGTATGGCGTATCCCCCGCCGGAGTGCTTCCATTGTCATCAGGTGGGACACCTCCGGAGAAACTGCCCCATGAGGGGGGCACCACCTCCAACACCACAGGGTGGCCCACCTGCCCAGCATTTCGGAGGCCGAGGACGCGGCCGAGGACGTAGTTATCAGGGAGGAGACCGGAGACAGGAAAGGGAGCAGGCATATGCCTTGGATCTGGCACAACCTCGAAATCCAGAGCGGGTCATCACAGGTATAGTCTTCATCAGCGGCAAGCCCGCCTATACTCTGTTCGACATGGGTGCCTCGCACTCGTTTGTGTCAGAGGCCTTTCTGGAAGGGCTGGAAGGAGTGGAACGGTTCACAGGCCGTTTGAGTAGAGTGCGTCTACCCGACGGATCGGAGATACTCACCTCAGCCCACTACAGTATGGAGGCGGAGATTGGTGGAAAGTCGTTCGAAGTTTCGGCAACGGTCCTGAGGATGCCAGTCTTCGAGCTGATCCTGGGCATGATTTGGCTATAGTGGAACCATGCCCAGATCGATTGTCAAGCGAAGAGGATCACCGTGAGGCACGGGGACTCTACCATCATCATCGAAGGTATAAGACCTGCCTCACGTATACCCTTATCTTCAGTACAGGCCGTCAAGGCCTATTTACAGGGGGATGAGGTCTACGAGGTGCTGTTTGAGATGGCGGAGGCCACGAGTTCTTTATCGAATATTCCGGTGGTGCGGGAGTTTGAGGACGTCTTCCCGGAGAAGTTACCCGGGTTACCCCCGCGCAGGGAGCAGGACTTCCAGATACAGCTTGTGCCGGGGGCCAAGCCAGCATCCAAGGCACCCTACCGGATGGCCCCAAAGGAGTTGACGGAGTTCCGGAGCTAGCTTCAGGAGTTAGTGGAAGCCGGATTTGTCCGGCCAAGCTCTTCACCTTGGGGAGCCCCGGTATTGTTCGTCAAGAAGAAAGACGGGACCCTCAGACTGTGCATTGACTATCGAGCACTAAATCGGCTGACGGTCCGGAACACCTATCCACTGCCAAGGATAGACGAGCTGTTCGACCATCTGCAGGGAGCGCAGTTCTTTTCGAAATTAGATTTGAGGTCGGGATACTACCAGCTTCGGATTCAGGAGGAGGACATTCAGAAGACTGCTTTTAGTAGCAGATATGGTTTATACGAGTTTACGGTGATGCCCTTCGGACTCACCAACGCACCATCAGCATTCATGACCCTCATGAACCAAGTCTTCAAGGAATATCTGGATGTGTTTGTCATTGTGTTCATCGATGACATCCTCATTTACTCGAGGACGGAGGAGGAGCACACCCGCCATCTGACATTGACCCTGCAGAGACTGCGGGAGAATCATCTATATGCGAAGTTTAGTAAATGTCAGTTCTGGCTGAAGGAGGTGGACTTCTTAGGCCACATCATCAGTGGAGCCGGATTGGCAGTGGATCCGGCAAAGATTCAGGCTATTCGGGATTGGCCGCAGCTGAAGACAGCCACCGACGTACGGAGTTTTCTAGGACTTGCCGGTTATTACCGGAAGTTCGTGGAAGGGATTCTCTCGAATCTCCCTCCCGCTCACATCCTTGACGAAGAAGGAGGTACCGTTCGTGTGGACCCCGCAGTGCCAGACAGCTTTCCAGGAGCTGAAGGATCGGCTAACCTCGGCTCCCATTCTTACTCTCCCCTCGGGGAGGGAGGGATTTCAGGTCTACACTGATGCTTCCTACCAGGGTATGGGAGCTGTACTGATGCAGAAGGGTCAGGTGATTGCATATGCATCTCGCCAGTTGAAGAAGCACGAGCAGAACTATCCGGTGCACGACCTTGAGATGGGGGCGGTCGTTTTTGCTTTGAAGGTCTGGCGCCATTACCTTTACAGAGTCCACTGCGATATCTATTCCGACCACAAGAACCTGAAATACGTGGACACGCAGAAGGAAGTGAACATCAGGCAGAGGCGCTGGGTGGAGTTCCTTGCAGATTATCAGTATGAGATGCACTACCATCCAGGGAAGGCAAACGTGGTGGCGGATGCATTGAGTCGGAGAGCTGCCACTTCCGCAGTCGGGACTCAGGTTATGTCTATGGAGTTGGCCAGGAGATTAGAGGATATGCACATCACACTGGTGTCATCCGAGGACCCCGAGCTTTACACAGAGTATTTAGCAGCGGTGAGTGCTACAGATGATATCTGGGACAGAGTCAGAGAGGGACAGAGGCGAGATGTCGATCTGGAGCCGATATTCTGGTCCTTGGAGAACGGTACAGCAGGAGATTATACGATGAGGGACGGCGTGGTATGCTTCAGAGGTCGGACTTATATACCGGGAGGAGGCCAGGTCCGGGAGGATATCATGGCGGAAGCCCACCACAGCAGATACTCGGTGCACCCGGGCATCACGAAGATGACTGCGGATTTGAAGAAGACTATGTACTGGCCTGGCATGAAGAAGGATATTACTCGGTGTGACCCACTGCGAAGCTTGTCAGCTGGTGAAAGCAGAGTGCAAAAACCCTGCGGGGTTGTTGCAACATTACCAGAGTTGAAAAGGGTAGGGTCCCCAAAACAGGGAATGACCGATTTGGGCCATCGTCGATACTAAGGTAGCCAGGTTCATTCCGATCAGGAAGGACGACTGTGTGAGTTTTAGTACGGAGATTTGTGGAGCAGTTCATTCGATATCACGGGGTGCCCAAAACTCGGGATATAGTGGAGATCCGTGCAGCTTACTTAGTTGACCTTCAGGCATTTCATCCCCAGACGGACGGGCAGACAGAACGCACCAACCGGACGCTGGAAGACCTTCTGAGCTAATTTTGGACCGCGGGGATGGGAGAAACTTTACCCCTGAGTTCTACTATAACAACAGCTACCAGTCCACTCAGGATGGCGTCTTACAAAGCCTTGTACGGGAGGAGATGCCAGACCCCGCTTTCTTAGGTTCCGAAATTGTTGGGATGGTTTGTTGAGACACCGAGGCTCAGGTGAGGCTGATCAAAGACAGGATGCTAGAGGCGCAGAGCAGACAGGCTAAGTATTATGACGCCCGGCATAGGCAGGTGGGTTCCAGGTGGGACACCATGTGTTTCTGAAGATCCGGCCCATGCATGATGAGGAAGAAGCTATAGGTACATGGGCCCTTACAGGATCCTGGAGCGGATCGGACCCCTAGCCTACAGGCTGGAGTTACCACCGGAGCCTGCTCTTCCATATTTCTTCGCTGAGATAAGCAGCAGATTTTGACCACCGAAGGGCCGGTAGCTTCAGACCGGTCAGGAGTTTTACGACCGACGCATACTAGTCAAGGTCCTGTGGAGGAACTACCTAGGAGCCGCAGGACCTATGCGACAAAGATACCCAGAGCTATTCAGTCAGGTATACATTTGCTAACTAAGGGCAATAGAGGCTTATCTTTTGTTTATTGCCCTAATCTAATGGTCATATCTAGGTGCAAACAAGATGCTATTGTGGTCTCACTAGCTCCATTGACAAGGGCATGAAATGATTCATGGTAGAGATAGTGTGGAAAATCATCATGTCTGCAAATAGTAGAACTCTAAACAATGCCATATAACTAATACCATGGGAGGCCCATAGAGCCATAAGGACCCATTAGAATTGACCAAGGTTTAAATGAAACTAGAAGGGTCAATTGACCTGCTCCTATCCTAGGATATGCCCTCCTAACCCTAAAATGAGGTCAAAGGGTCACTAAGGACACATTGGGGCCAGCCCTAGAGGCCAGGTTGACCCAGGTCAACTAGCTCCTAATCTGGTCAAAGTACCCTTACTAAGGGTATGTGACCTCCAAAGTGCAGGGTGACCCTACATAACCCTACCTAGACCTTAGGGGAAGCCAATGGGTCACCAAGGACCCATATGGGTCAACCTAGATGGTCATGTTGACCCAAGTCAACTCTAGCCCTAAAATGGTCAAAGTGCCCTCGCCAAGGGACATGTGACCACCAAGATGCCCAACCAACCCTCAAGTAACCCTAGACCTTAAGGGAGTCTAATCACTAAAAACCCAATAACCCAGATGGTCAAATTGGCCCGGGTCAGCAAGTCAAACCTAGCCCAAAAGGGCTTTCTCCCTTAGGCTAACCCCATTTGACCATCATAACCAAGTGGGCTGCATTAACTTGTGGGGTAGTGTGGAATTGATTTGCCCTATGTTCCTAGGCCAAACCCTAAGGAGGGACCTTTTTGCCTTGTGATTCCTAAACACCTTGGATGAACACCAAATTTTGCATGAGGTTCCTAGGATGTATAAAACCCTCTGTTAAAAATATTAGCTAATTTTGAAAAGGGTAGGGTCCCCAAAACCCTAACCCTATTCCTAAAACTTATAGTGTAGGTTTGGGTTAGCTAAACATCTTGAAACTTAACCAAATTTGGGTAGTGAGGGAATGAGATATTTTGAGCCTCTGATAATTTACTTGAGGAGTTTTGACATATTTGTAGCACTTCATTATAGGATTGCCCTAATTAATAATTTGGCTAACTGCCCATTGAAAGGGCATGAAATAAGAGGTAGTTTTAGGCTATACTAATCATGATGAATTTTGATAGAATTTTTGGATATCTAGTTAGGGCACTACTTCACAAGTGCTTTATTTTGGTTACATACTAAATAATTCTTGCAAGAGCCCATTACTTATTGACATAGTGTTTCTAGCTCAATATTATCATGTGAGAATTTTTGTGGAAATATTTGATGGTTAATTAGTATATTTTGTTCATTAACCCATAAACTTGAAATTTCATGAGAAAATCAAATATAGCCTTATTTTTAAATGATAAATTATGAAACTTTTTCTAGGGTATTTGTAGGCCATCACAATCATCCCTGAATTTTGTTTGAATTTTTGGAGGTATTATTACTGTAAAATCTTTTAAATTGACTTTTTATGAGGTAATTTTGAAATTAAATCTAAGGGCCCAAACCTTGCTGAAAAATTTGAAGACTTAGTCCTTAGAGTTGATTATGCATTTTGTAATTACCATAAATTTATTGGAACATTATCTTGTCTGAAATTGCTACTTCATGTTCAAACTTGAGCTTTTTGAATACTAGAATAAATAAATAAATAAATTATCAGACAAATTAGGAAAATTATGGATTTCTGGATTTATGCTTCAAATATCATTTTAGCCCTCTAGTAATTATTATAGGGGTACTAGATGAGTATTTCATGTACTTCCCTTTTTACGGGTCATGTAGCTTAAGTGGTCTGCATATAGCAAAACTACAGGAAATCATTTTGGATATGAATTAGAGCACGTGTGATGGGTCTTGTTGGATTGCTGGAAGTATATGTAGAATGGGTGGCATCTATGGAAGATGAGTGAGTAGAGTGTGATTTTTGTCTATGGTTTAGAGGCGTTCGGGTCCGACGAAAGATCGTCCTACCCAAGGAGAGAGTTGGAGTCAAATCACACGAGGATTAGCATATCGGAACATGAGAAAGCAAAGGGTAAGGGAATCAACCAATAATAAAACAAGCTGAAAAGAGTAACTTAGTAATTAGGGTTGCACATTTCACAAACACTGATGGCACCGGATATTAGCTGGGAGCTTCGGCTCGGATGGTTAAAAGGCGGACTTTGGGTCCGGGGAGCTTCGGCTCGATTGTTCGAGACGGACGTGTTGGTCCGGGGAGCTTCAGCTCGATTCTTGATTACGCTAATTTGCATGTGCATAACAGGAAAGGAAATTAAGGTGGTGGGTCTTCGGTATTGGAGGGTCGATGCACCGACGCCAATACGTTGACTCGGCAAGTGTGGTTAGCACTTCGCCAACAGAAGTCGGGTGCGCCAGCTGGCAAGAGTATGCAGGAGTCCGCTTCATGCACCAAGCGTTGAGGCGTACGATAGGTCTGACCGGTAGTGCTTTACTGGTTTAGAGGTGGGCGAGGCCCAACCCACCGCTTCCGTCTGCCACTACGGAGGTATCCTGGGAGGTTACGGCTCCAGAAAGGGGGTCTTACACACGATCTCCGTAACAGCTAGCGTCTTAGGAAATGGCAGAGCTAAAGGTACAACTTCAGGAGTTGTTGGAGCAGGGTTATGTGCGTCCAAGTTCGTCACCTTGGAGCGCACCAGTCCTTTTTGTTAAGAAGAAGGACCGAAGCTTGAAACTTTGTATCGATTATCGAGAACTGAATAAGCTAACGGAGAAGAATAAATACCCGATCCCGAGGATTGATGATCTATTCGATCAGTTAGTCGGGTCGTCAGTGTACTCGAAATTGGATCTTAAGTCTGGGTATTATCAGCCGAGGATAAGGGAGAGTGATATCCCCAAGACAACTTTTAGTACGAGATATGGGTATTATGAGTTTACGATCATGCCGTGTGGGCTGACTAATGCGCCGTCAGTGTTCATGGATCTGAATGAACAGGACCTTCACGGAGTACTTGGACCACTTTGTGATCGTCTTCATCAACGATATATTGGTGTACTCGCAGAGTGAGGAGGATCACTTTAAACATCTGCATTTGGTGTTGGAGATGCTAAGGATGAATCAATTGTATGACAAGTTCTCCAAATGTGAGTTTTGGTTGTCCTCAGTAGCGTTCCTTGGTCACATAGTCAGTGGAGAGGGAATTGCAGTGATCCGGCGAAGATTGTTGCGATACGAGAGTGACCTGTGCTGTCTACGGTAGCGGAAGTCCAAGTTTTCTGGGGCTTGCCGGCTATTACAGGCGCTTCGTGGAGAACTTCTTGCGGATAGTGTTGCCGGCTATCATGAGTAAATTTTACCATAATTGTTAGGTGAATATTTTCAGTAGTTGCTTCATTAATCTAGGAATGAGGATTTTTGTTTGAAATTAAAATCAGAACTCATTATTCACTGGGAAGTTTGAAAACTTTGTCAGGAGTATTTTTAGGGCATATTAGCCATTCCTGAATTTTATTATAATTTTTGGAAGCTTATTTACAATATTTACTTCATTAGCTGTTAATTATGTAATTATGTTTAAAATTATGGATCAAGTCCTAAACCTAGCAAATAAAAATTGGGGAACCTGAGTTTACTGTTAATTTGTTGCTTAGTATTTATAATAATTTTATGGAGCATTTTGCATGACTGTAAGGGCCACTTCATATTCAAATTGGGGCATTTGGAGTTTTTGGAGAAATAAATAAAATGTCAGATTAATTAGAAAAATTCTAAGCTTCTGGATTTAGTCTATAAATATCATGATAGACCTCCATTAATTATCTTAAGGCATTTGGAAGAAGATTTGGAGTACCACCTATCTTGTACATCATTTAGCATAAAGTGGTCTGCATTTAGTAAAACGGCGGAAATCGTGTTTTCTTGGGGAATAGTCGTAGGGAAAAGGGATTGTGGTTTTCTGATTTTAGTAAAGAGGAGTGGAGTATACCATTGGAAGTTGGGATGAGTAGGTTGTAGAGTTGTCTAAGATTAGCTAGTGCTCGGGATCGATGAAAGATCGTCTTTCCTGTGGAAGAAGTGAAAAGGTCAACACTCTAGGGTAGATCGTGAATAATATTAAAAGGGATCGGGAATCGGGTAATAACCAATAATAGAAAGTGCCTTGCGAAAGATAGCTTTTAGCTTCAACCCATCTTAGTTCCTAGTGCCCTCAAGAATGCTTCACGGGGTATGTCTTGGGCAGTCCTGGGCTAACCTAAACTGTAGACAAAAATAAACTACAAGAGCAACTAGCATAACTAGGGATTAAATTTCACTCACCTCGATGTCTCGGGATGTTAGGTTGGGTCACTCGGGCAGTAGGCTCGGTGGTTTTGACGATGGGCAGGTTGGCCCAGCAAGCTTTGGCTCGGTTGTTGATTGTGACAGATGGGATGGTCCGGGGAGCTTTGGCTCGGTAGATGATACATAAGGTTGCATGTGCATAAAGTATAAGGTGGTGGGTCTTCGGTATTGGAGGGTCGATGCACCAACACCAACACATTGACTCGGCAAGTGTGGCTTTGCACTTCGCTAAATTAAGTTCAGTGGACCAGCCATCAAAGAGTATGCAGGAGCTCCACTTAGTACACCAGCGTCGAGGCATGCGAGAGGTCTGACTGGTAGTGCAATTATCAGTTTAGAGATGGGTGAGGCCCAACCCACCGCTTCCGTCTGCCACTACAGAGGTATCCTGGGAGGTTAGGCTCCAGAAAGGGGGAACTAAAGGTCTGTGTGCATAGAGTCAGGTGGGTGTGTTGCACTTGCATGTTCACATCATGACATACTTGCATGTCATAGCATCATCATTGCATATAACCCCTGACACCTATTGTATAAAGTGGTATGAGACACTTTATACAATAGGCCCTGCAAAACGACCCCTTGATTTATAAGCTTGCGTGAGCGTGCTTATAAGTTAAGGTTATTATTCTTTATATATATATATATATATATATATATATATATATATATATATATATATATATATATATATATATATATATATATATATATATATATATATATATATATATATATATATATATATATATATATATATATGTTTGCTAGAAAACCGACACACTATCGTATAAATTGGTATGAGACTCTTTATACGATAGGAGCCTTGCAGAAGATCCCTTAGCTTATGTGGTTTCATATAAGTTTGGGTTACGTTTTACTTGTTTAGCTTTCATGCTTTTATTACTACCTCATATACTTATAGATCTACTAGACTAGTTCTGTCATCACCTGCTTTTTGTTCATTCTCCACTTTCAGAGCTTCCCTTTCCTCCTCTCCGCCCGGTGCCTAGGAGCCATGGGGATAGGGGTTGGGGATGACAGGACTTAGTCTTTTAGTCTAACGATTTTCGAACCACAACATTTTAGGGGACCGTGGAGCCCAGCATGGAGGAGCAGCCCCGGAGGTCGGCACTCTTGGAGATGGGACAGTCTAGCACTGGAGTTCAGACAGCTGGGACTATGAGTCCCGATCGTTAGTAGATTGTTTAGTTTTTCTTCCGCGCTGAGTGATATGTAGTGAGGATATTGATGTACCGGGCATGAGCCCTAATTTCAGTACCTTTATTATTATTTCTGTGGACTCTCCCTTCGTGGAGATTATTTACTATATATGTGATTTCTATGAACATGTCTTTTACTCTTTTTATACAGTTCTGTAATCGATTTGGCCGGCAAGATCGGCGCTTTGTAGTGATGACCTTCCCGGGTGTGAAGGTGTCACCGCAAAACGGCAGTTCTGGGCCTAAGACCCTGTGGTTTTGAAAGGGGGGGGGGGGGTCTTACAAGTAGTATCAGAGCAGACCTCGATCGAAAACGTATCAGTCCACAAACCCTGGGTCACCCCCACATGAGTTTAGTTTGGGGACAAACTAAGCAGCGGAAGCAGTGGTGTGCCCATATGGGGGATCACATGTAAATTGTCCACTTTTAATTAGGTTTGAGTCGATTACTTATAAATGGCTTTTGTTACGCAGCCTCCGACACAGCCTATACCACAGGACGGAGTTCAGCAGACTCCAAATGTTGCACCACCTCCCCCGGTTCCAACTTCATTCCTACAGTCGGAGATGGGGCAGACTCTGACAGCCATACTGGAGGCTTTCAGGCCCCAGCAGGTTCCGGCTCTGTAGCCAAACCCGGGGCCAATTGGTTGAGTATTTTCCGAGGACTTTCTCCCCCACCCTACTTGGGGACAAAGTCGGCCATTCGGACGGAGGAGTGGCTTGACATCATGTATGAGATGCTGACCGGGATACGGTGCCCATGGGAGGAGAGGGTGCCTTTGGTGGCCTCTTACTTGGAGTCCCATGCCAAGAGATGGTGGAAGACATCGCTGGACACGATGTTTGCCGGTAGAAAGGTTGTAGAGATTGCTTGGGAGGAGTTCAGGGCCACACTGTTGGAGCATTTTGTTCCGCAGTCGGCCATAGATGAGCTGGAAGACAGATTTCTACAGTTGAGGCAGGGCAGCAAGACAGTGGTGGAGTACCATCAGGAGTTCAATCATCTAGCCTGGTTCACAGACTCCTATCAGCTGGATGAGGCAGGATACACCAAGAGGTTTTACAAGGGCCTATGAGAGGGTCTGAGAGAGGCTCTGTTGTTCATATCTGACGGGCCTATTCCTCGGATATTGGAGATGACAAAGAGAATTGAGGCAGATTGGCACACTACCCGAGGCCGAAAGCAGCCAACTGAGGATCAGGGCCAGGGAGCCAGAAATGATCAGCAATGAGGCCGCATTGCTGATGGGCGAGATGGGAGAAGAGCAGAGGACCAACCTCATTTGGAGGCGAGATAGGAGCCGAGGGAGCTTGTGGTAATGGCTCCTCAACCTCTCCAGATGCGGGAGCTGCAGAGACCCGGGGGAATGGCATATCCCCCGCAAGAGTGATACTACTGTCATCAGGTGGGGAATATCCGAAGGAACTGCCCCATGAAGGGGGCACCACTGCCAGCACCACCGACTTCCCCGCCTACTCAGCAGTTCGGTGGCCGAGGATGTGGCCGAGGACGTGGATACCAGGGTGGAGACCGTAGGCAGGAGAGGGAGCAAGTGTATGCACTGGATCTGGCTCAACCACGGAACCCGGAGCAAGTGATCACAGGTACGCCAGTAAATTTTAAGCTCTTTCTTTCCTAAATAATTAGACTCATGGATATAGAATTGAAAGACTAGGAAAGAAAACCATAACTAGATTTCTAATATATTTAACTACCCCATGTATAGTCTTCATCAGCGGTAAGCCCGCTTATATGTTGTTCGATACGGGTGCTTCACACTCGTTTGTGTCGGAGGCCTTCGTGGAAGGACTAGAAGGCGTGGAACAATTTACTGGCTTGGTGAGGAGGGTGCGTCTACCCGACGGATCGGAATTATTCACCTCTGCCCACTGCAACATGGAGGCAGAGATCGGCGGAAAGGCATTCGAAGCACCAGTGACGATCCTAAGGATGTCAGTCTTCGATCTGATCCTGGGCATGACGTGGTTGCAGTGGAACCATGCCCAGATTGACTGCCAGGCAAAGTGGGTCACCTTGAAGCATGGGTATTCTTATGTCTTCATCGAAGGTATTAGACCTACCACCCCTCTCCTGTTATGGTCCGTACAGGCCGTCAAGGCCCACTTGTTGGGAGAAGAAGTATATCAAGTGCTGTTTGAGATGGCTGAGGCCAAGGATTCCATTTCTAGTATTCCAGTGGTGCGGGATTTTGCCGACGTGTTCCCAGATAAGCTGCTAGGGCTACCCCCGCACCGGGATAAGGAATTCCAAATATAGCTCGAGTTGGGGGCTAAGCCAGCATCTAGAGCTCCTTATCGGATGGCCCCGAAGGAGTTGGCGGAGTGTTTAAGCCAGCTACAGGAGCTAGTGGAAGCCAGATTTGTCCGGTCGAGCTCTTCACCATGGGGAGCCCCGGTGTTGTTCGTCAAGATGAAGGACAGGGAACTCAGATTGTGCATCGACTATCGAGCACTGAACAGACTGACGGTCCGGAATACCTATCCACTGCTAAGGATAGACGAGCTGTTTGACCAGCTGGAGGGGGCGCATTTATTTTCGAAACTGGATTTGAGGTCGGGCTACTACCAGCTGTGGATCCAGGAGGTGGACATTCCGAAGACTGCCTTCAGTAGAAGATATGGGTTGTTCGAGTTTACCGAGATGCCCTTCGGGCTCACGAATGCACCGTCGGCATTCATTAACCTCATGAACCCGGTGTTCGAGGCTTATCTATATGTATTTGTCATCGTGTTTATTGACGACATTCTCATCTACTCGATGACAGAGGAGGAGTACACACGACATCTGACACTAACTCTAGAGAGACTGCGGGAGCACCACCTTTTTGCAAAGTTCAGCAAGTTCCAGTTCTGGTTGAAGGAGGTGGCCTTCCTAGGCCACATTATCAGCGAAGCTGGGTTGGCAATGGACCCGGCTAAGATTCAGGCAGTTCGGGATTGGCCGCCACTGAAGACGGCCACATACGTACGAAGTTTTCTAGGACTTGCCAGTTATTACCGGAAGTTTGTGGAGGGATTCTCTCAGATTGCCCTCCCACTCACATCCCTGACGAGGAAGGATGTGCCCTTTGTCTGGACCCCGCAGTGTGAGATGACTTTCCAGGAGCTGAAGGATCGACTCACCTCAGTTCCTATCCTTACCCTTCCTTCGGGGAAAGAAGTATTCCAGGTCTACACCGACGCTTCCTACCAGGTCATGGGTGCAGTGCTGATGCAGAAAGGCCACGTGATTGCTTATGCTTCCCGCCAGCTGAAGAAGCATGAGCAGAACTATCATGTTCATGACTTAGAGATGGGAGCGGTCGTGTTTGATCTAAAAGTCTGGCTGCACTATCTGTACGATGTCCACTGTGATATATACTCTGATCATAAAAATTTGAAGTATGTGGACACACAGAAGGAGCTGAATATCAGGTAGAGGCGATGGGTGCAGTTTCTAGCAGATTACCAGTACAAGATGCACTACCACCTAGGGAAGGCGAATGTGGTATCCAATGCACTAAGTCGGAGAGCCGCCACCTCTAGAGCGGAGCCCAAGATTATGTCCATGGTGCTGGTACATAGATTAAAAGATATACACATCACGCTGGTGTCGTCTGATGACCCCGAGCTCTATGAGGAGTATTTAGCTGCGATAAGCGTCATAGATGACATTCGAGACCGAGTCAGAGAAGGGAAGAGGCATTATGCCAAGCTGGAGCAGATATTCCGGGCCTTGGAGGCAGGCACTGCTGGAGATTTAAAACTGAGGGATGACCTGGTATGCTTCAGAGGACGGGTTTACATACCAGAGGGAGGCCTGGTCTGGGAGGTTATCATGATGGAGGCCCACAATAGCCGGTATTCGGTACACCCGGGAGTTACGAAGATGATTGCAGATCTAAAGAAGACCATGTACTGGCCAGTCATGAAGAAGGTTATCACCTACTTCGTGACCCACTGCGAGATATGCCAGCTAGTGAAGGCAGAGTGCAGGAACCCCGCAGGATTGTTGCAACCACTCCCGGTGCCGGAGTGGAAGTTCGATGATATCGCGATGGACTTCATACATGGGCTTCCCCGATCGCGGACATGGAACGATTCGATTTGGGTAATTGTCGACCGACTGACAAAGGTAGCCAGATTTATCCCGATCAGGAAGGATGACTCGGTTGATGTGCTGGTGCGGAAGTTTGTGGAGCAGTTCGTCTGTTATCATGGCGTACCCAGGACGATTGTATCGGATCGGGATGGACGGTTTACATCCAGGGAGTGGCGATCAGTGCAGATTTACTTGGGCACGCGGCTGACATTCAACACAACGTTTCATCCCCAGACTGACGGGCAGACATAATGCACCAATCAGACCTTGGAAGATCTATTGCGACTATGAATTATGGATTGTGGAGAGCCTTGGGAGAAACTGTTGTCATTGGTCGAGTTCTCATATAATAACAGCTACCAGTCCAGCATAGGGATGGCTCCTTATGAGGCCCTATACGGACAAAGGCGTAGGACTCCGTTGTCGTGGATACAGGATGAGGATCTGAAGGCTTTGGGCCCGGAGTTTTTTGAGGACACCGAGGCTCAGGTGAGGCTGATACTGGATAGGATGTTAGAGGCTCAGAGCAGACAAGCTAAGTATTACGATGCTCGTGATCGTTAGGTGGTGTTTCAGGTGGGGGTCCAGGTATTCTTGAAGATTCGACCGATGCATGGAGTTTCACGGGTGCGGGGTCGGAAGAAGAAGCTCAGCCCGAGATATATGGGGTCTTACAGGATCTTGGAGCGGATCAGTCCCTTAGCATATAGGCTTGAGCTGCCACCAGAGCTGGTGGGTCTACACGACGTGTTCTACATATCCTCTCTTAGGAGGGCTCTACTACGCCCGAAGCAGCAGATTACGACCACAGATGGGCCGGTAGCATCTGATCGGTCAGTTTACCTGGAGCCAGTCCGGATTGACGACAAGGGGATACGAGTCTTATGTCGCAAGAAGGTTCCATTGGTCAAGGTCCTATGGAGGAATCACGGTCAGGAGGAGCACACCTAGGAGTCGCAGGATCTGATGTAACAAAAGTGCCCAGAGTTTTTCAGTCAGGTATCCCTCACAACCTCTCGGGATGTTACAATTTAATTTTCACACTTAAAAATCACGTAAACCTAACTAGAATTTTGAGGACGAAATTTTTTATTTATGTATTGGGATTTTTAACATCCCACAGGCAACTAGACCCCCTATGAGTGGTTTTATCATGATTAGGTTATAACAAAATCCTAGGAAGCCCAAGAAGACTAAGTGGACCTAGGAATGTAGGTGGGATCACTATAGTCTACAAATAGTAGATTTCTAGATACTAGGTTGGGATGGTCAAGGGGCTTCACCATGACTCCAAGACCCCACCATAACCTCACCAATCTATTGAAAGGCCCTAAGGGTCCATTGGAGTCAACCCAGGGTGGCCAAGTTGACCTAGGACCATCCTAAGCCTAAATTGGGCAGGGTGCCCTAACTAAGGGCAATGTACCCCTAATAAGCCCAACCTACCCTACCAAGGTCTTCCTAGACCTAAAGTGGGGTCAATGGGTCACTCAAAATCCATTGGGGTCAACTCTAGAGCCTGAGTTGACCTAAGTCAACTCTAGCCCTAACTTGGTCAAAGTACCCTTAATAAGGGATAAGTGACCTTCAAGGTGCTAAGTCAACTCTACCCATCCCTACCTAGACCCTAGGGGAGGCCAATAGGTCACCAAGGAACCATTGATGGTGACACAAAAGCTCAATTTGACTAAAGTCAACCCATGGCTAGGTCAAGTCAAACTTAGCTCAGAAAGGGCTAACCCAAGCTCAAGCCCCTAGCCACTTGGGCTAACCACTCCCTAACCACTTTATAATAGCTTAGTGGGCTGCATTTAGGCTAGCACCATGATATAATTCGGCCATGAAGGGCAGTAGAGAGAAAACTCCAAATTCCTCTTTAATGGAGGAGAGAGAAAAGGAGGTAAAGGCCATTCATGACATAGGGAAGCCAATGCCCCTTCTTCTTTGCTTGCTTCATCTCCCCTAACAACTATGAGAAGATCAATAGCTTTTCCAGCCCTTTTCATTGACTGGATGCTCAGAACCACCATGGCCGAGAAATCCTATTCATGGCCATTAATGTTGTCGTGAAGGAAGGCCCTTCTCCTCCCTCCATTAAGGGCTGGGTTCAACTCCTCTGGGTAAGAGGAGAAGTTTCCAGCCGTTTCCTGGCTGTATTGAGCCCAATTCATCTCCCCACCACCATGGCCGAGCCAAGATATTCATGGACATTAATGGCATTGATGCCATGACCACCCCCTCCCCATTTTATTATTTTAAAAGCTTCACTGGACTTCAAGGAGTCGTTTCCTCTCTTGCCCAGGCGATTTCGAGTTACTCCACTGTGTAGTTGCAAAAACCCGAGCGACACCACCACCACCATGACATCCCGACGATCGGTGCGCCTCCAGCCCGCAAATAAGATCCTCCCCTTCTTCTTCTTCCATGGGTAGATCTTAGGACTTATTAGGGTCAGGGTTCGGGCTCAATTGATCCTGATCCAAACTTTCAAAACCATGGATTTTGGGAAAACTTTCGCTTTTCGAGATCGCCGGAAAATGCCCCTCTGGTGGCTATGCCATCGCCTGGCGATATCCACCACCTCGACGGAGGTGGTGGTGGCGGTGTCCGGCCAGGGAGGTGGCCGGATGGCCAGGAATTTGGTCGGGAAGTGGCTCCAGAATGGGATGATCCTAGCCATCAGCTGGAGCTTGAAGACGACCAGATGCCACTGGATGCGCTTTAAGATTCATGCTAGAGATGATTTAAACTATAGGTTATATTTTCATAATATTTCATTTTTGTCACAAAAATTGTATTTAATGTTTCTATTTATTAAAAATACCTAGGGACACCCAAAGAACAAGTGTTGAATATCAAAGTTGTAGACTAGGAGGTACTTTATTTTAAAATTAGTTTGAACTAATTTGGGTGCCTGGTTTGAACAGGGCACTCATTTTGGTGGGGTCTATACTTAGGGCTAGACAAAGATTAAAATGTGTACCCCCACTTCACCACAAGTCCACAAGTCCAAAAGACTTAGGGCTATACCTATGTCTTGTCCAAAAATGAGAATTTTTGGAGATAATGTTTCTATAGTTTTAGAAATTATTTAATAATTCTATGGTAAATTAATTGAGGGACCTAAATACCTCCAAACCCTCCCAAATTTTGGTGAGTGGTCCTTAGGGTCATTATGAGGTTCTGTATAAAGTTTCACCTCATTTTGAGTTGATTTGGTTGGGAAATGAGTAGACCCTAGTTTTGCCCTAAAAGGGGTATTTAGGTCAAATGTGCACCTTGTGGGATTGGGTGGCCAAACCACCTCAACAGAGGTTGAAATTTGGGCCACTGGTTTGACATGACTTTTTACACCCTCATATGAGTTATGGGGTGGTTTGTGGTAGGATTTCCTTAGGACCCAAGTTCAAACCCTAAGTTTGGACTTTGGGGGTTTGGGAAGGGCATGGGGTCAAATGCCCTTGCATGGACTTTACATTTGGTAGAGAGTACACTAGGTTAGCTAAAGTCCTCTGGTAAAGATCTTAGAGGATTTGTAGATGGTTAAAGCCCTCAAAACCCTAACCCTAGCTTAGGACACAACCCTTTTACATGTAAGACAAGCCACCAAAACTTAATGAAAAGTTATGAAACTTGGGTAGTTTAGACATAGGGTTAATTAGAGCCTCTGGTGATTTTATTGGTAATTTTGGAGCAATACACTTAGTACCTCCTTTATAATGTATGGAATTTCCCTTGATGTTCTTTTGGTTATTGAAATTAAAATCAGAACTCATTATTCCTTGGGAAGTTTGAAAACTTTGTCAGGAGTGTTTTTAGGGCATATTAGCCATGCCGGAATTTTATTATAATTTTTGGAAGCTTATTTACAATATTTACTTCATTAGCTCTTAATTATGTGATTATGTTTAAAACTATGGATCATGGCCTAAACCTAGCAAACAAAAATTGGGAAACTTGAGTTTACTGTTAATTTGCTGCTTAGTATTTATCATAATTTTATGGAGCATTTTGCATGACTGTAAGAGCCACTTCATATTCAAATTGGGGCATTTGGATTTTTGGGAGAAATAAATAAAATGTCAGATTAATTAGAAAAATTCTAAGCTTCTGGATTTAATCTATAAATGTCATTATAGCCCTCCATTAATTATCTTAAGGCATTTGGAAGAAGATTTGGAGTACCTCCTATCTTGTACATCATTTAGCATAAGGTGGTCTGCATTTAGTAAAATGGCAGAAATCATGTTTTCTTGGGGAATAGTCGTAGGGAGAAGGGATTGTGGTTTCTGATTTTAGTAAAGAGGAGTGGAGTATACTATTAGAAGTTGGGATGAGTAGGTTGTAGAGTTTTCTAAGATTAGGTAGTGCTCGGGATCGACGAAAGATCGTCTTTCCTGTGGAAGAAGTGAGAAGGTCAACACTCTAGGGTAGATCCTTAATAATATTAAAAGGGATCTGGAATCGGGTAATAACCAATAACAGTAAGTGCCTTGCGAAAGGGAGCTTTGGGCTTCAGCCCATCTTAGTTCCTAGTGCCCTCGAGAACCCTTCACGGGGTATGCCTTGGGCAGTCCTGGGCTAACCTAAACTGTAGGCAAAAATAAACTGCAAGAGCAACAAACATAACTAGGGATTCACTTTCACTCACCTCGATGTCTCGACATGTTAGGTTGGGTCACTCAGGCAGTAGGCTCGGTGGTTTTGACGATGGGCAGGTTGGCCCGACGAGCTTTGGCTCGGTTGTTGATTGTGACAGATGGGATGGTTCGGGGAGCTTTGGCTCAGTTGCTGATACATAAGGTTGCATGTGCATAAAGTATAAGGTGGTGGGTCTTCGATATTGGAGGGTCAATGCACCGACACCAACACGTTGACTCGATAAGTGTGGCTTTGCACTTCGCCAAATTAAGTCCGGTGGTCCAGCCAACAAAGAGTATGTAGGAGCTCTGCTTAGTGTACCGGCATCGAGCTGTACGATAGGTCTGACTGGTAGTGCAATTACTGGTTTAGAGGTGGGCGAGGCCCAACCCACCGCTTCTGTCTACCACTACGGAGGTATCCTGGGAGGTTAGGCTCCAAAAAGGGGGAACTAAAGGTATGTGAGCACAGAGTCGGGAGGGTGTGTTGCACTTGCATGTTCACATCATGACATACTTGCATGTCATAGCATCATCATTGCATATAACCCCTGACACCTATTGTATAAAGTAGTATGAGATGCTTTATACAATAGGCCCTGCAAAACGACCCCTTGATTTATAAGCTTGCATGAGCGTGCTTATAAGTTAAGGTTATTATTCTTTAGATATATATATATATATATATATATATATATATATATATATGTTTGCTAGAAAACCGACACACTATCGTATAAATTGTTATGAGACTTTTTATACGATAGGAGCCTTGCAGAAGATTCCTTAGCTTATGTGGTTTCATATAAGTTAGGGTTACGTTTTACTTGTTTAGCTTTTCATGCTTTTATTACTGCCTCTTATACTTATAGATCTGCTAGAATAGTTCCGTCGTCACCTATTTTTTGTTCATTCTCCACTTTCAGAGCTTCCCTTTCCTCCTCTCTGCCCAGTGTCTAGGTGCCATGGGGGGAGGGGTAGGGGATGATAGGACTTAGTCTTTTAGACTAATGGTTTTTGAACCACACCATTTTAGGGGATCGTGGAGCCCAGCATGGAGGAGCAGCCCCGGAGGTCGGCACTCTTGGAGATGGGATAGTCTAGCACTGGAGTTCAGACAGCTGGGACTATGAGTCCCGATCGTTAGTAGATTATTTAGCTTTGCTTCCGCGCTGAGTGATATATAGTGAGGATATTGATGTACCGGCCATGAACCCTAATTTTAGTACCTTTATTATTATTTATGTGGACTCTCCCTTCATGGAGATTATTTACTTTATATGTGATTTGTTTTGACATGTCTTTTACTCTTTTGCTACTGTTTTGTGATCGATTTGGCCAGCAGGATCGACGCTTTGTAGTGACGACCTTCCCGGGCGTAAAGGTGTCACCGCAAAATGGTGGTTCTGGGCCTAAGACCTCGTGGTTTTGAAGGGGGGGGGGGGGTCTTATACAGATAGGGGGATAAAACCCCTCAGAATGCTCCCTATTGAAGAAGTCAAAAAGGGGGAGGATAGATGTCAAGGGTTAAGAAGAATAGATAAGTGGAACAGTAAGGATGGCTGCATATCAGGGGGAGTAAGTAATTCTCCACAGGCCGAAAAAATATGGTAACATTTCCACACTCTACTAATGTTAAATTTTGTCTATGATGAATATATTGTGTTGTCAATGACCTATATTGTTTTGATTTCTTCGAATAGGGGGAGATTGTTGGGTCTATTGATCCCAATATCCCAGATTTGTAAGAATCCAAATGGGTCAATGACATACACATATAATGTATTTGATGTGTGCTTTAGTTCTTGCATGCAGGTAGTCCATGGTTGGACAGGTGAAGAAAATGAGTTTGGTGGTAAACTCAAAGTTTGTCGAGCTCAGTTCGCAGTTTGTCGAGCTCAACTCGCTAGTCATCGAGCTAAGCTCAACACTCCTTGGGATAAGCACAAGAGCTTAGGATTTAAAGTTCGTCAATCTCAGCTTGAAGTTCATCGAGCTCAGTTTGCAATTCGTCGAGCTCAGTTTGCAATTCATCGAGCTCTGCTCAACACTTGTCTCACTAAAGCCAGGAAAAAATTGACTAAGGCAAAAAGCACTGAGATCGCTGAGAAGATCAGAGTTCGTCGAGCTCAGCCCACAAATCATCGAATGCAGCTAAAGCCAGAAAAACTGACTAAGGTAAAAAATACTATGACAGTTGAGATAGCTGAGAAGAAGGCGTTGAGACCGCTGAGATAGCTGAGACAACTGAGAAGAATGTGTCAGCTTAACCGTTGAGACAAAACTAGCTGGATTTCTCTAAGTTCAGAAGCGTTGAGTGAAGCAGGTTCACTCAACGCTTCTAATGAAGAAGGAAGCGCTGAGACAAAACTAGCTGGATTTCTCTAAGTCCAGAAGCATCTAGTGAAGCAGGTTCACTCAACGCTTCTAATAAAGAAGGAAGCACTGAGACAGTTAGGAGGAAAACCGCTGAGATAGAAGAGAGTCTCAGCTGTGAAGCAAAAAACCGCTGAGACCGCTGAGAAGATACCGCTGAGACAGAAACTTGTCTCAGCTGATGAAAAATAAAGCGTTAAGACAAAGGCCTGTCACAGCTATTAAGAAGAAAAGTGTTGAGAGCCAAGACAAATTGCGTTGACTGACTTAATATCACTCAACGCTTCATGGATTTCTGGAATATTTTCTAAGTCCAGATGGTGATGACCATTGCTAACATCATCAAAGTCAACTTACATGTAGCCGTTGCGGGAAAGCTGCAATGGCACCGAAAGCTGCCTTGTCCTTTTCTGAAGAAGGTGGGGCTCACCAAACCTTGGTTGGGCCCACATACAGGTGTGTCGTTGATTCAAATCAATGCATATAAAAAGGAAAAAAATAAAAGGGATTAGGGCAACAAACGAACGAAAGAGATCGGATAGAAAAAGGAACAAACGCAGAAAATACAAAAAGAAAAATTAGAGGCAGCTGGACATCTTCTTCTCCACCAAGCTTGAAAGCTAAAGTCCAGCAGAGATAGCCGCTAAGGCAAAGAAAGTTAGCTAAAGCTCTTCAAGCTCAGCAAGTTAGTTATTTCCAGAACAGAGGAGCTGATTCATCCATTCAGCAAGCTGGTAGCTGCTCATCTATGCAGCAGAAAAGAGTTAGTTATAGAAGAGGACTAATTCCTTCTACAACAACTGTGCTGGACTGATATCTGCTCTGTCCAGCAAGGTAGACTCAGAGATTTATCTTTGGGTCAGTTGTTTATTTTTCTTAACTATTTTGTATTCTTATAGGATTCAGTTTATCTGAATATGAGTGTAGGGCACTTTGTTCCTGATGTAGGTGACTAATTAGTCACTGAGGCACTTTATTGCCTGAGGTAGGAGAGTGTTGCTCTCTGAGGTAGGATCCAAGTGTAGATCTGAGGTAGGGCTGCCCTCCCAGCCTGAGTATAGGGATTTGTGCCTGAGGTAGGTGACTGGAGAGTCACTGAGCTATAGGTGAAAAGTGTGTCACTGAGTTGTAGTACTTAAAGGAGGCTGAGCTGTAGGTACCTGGAAGGGTACTGAGTTATAGGAGTGTTGCAGCACTCTGAGGGTAGGGTTGTGTGCCTGAATCTATAGGGCTGAAGAGCCTGAGTTGTAGGCCTTAGAAATAAGGTTGACGTAGGTGATCAGTGGATCACTACACTATAGGAGTCCTACAGGGCTCTGAGGTAGGAACCCTTGTGGTTCTGAGTTTGGATTCTGTGAAGAATCTGTATTATAGGCTGAGGGCCTGAGGTGTAAGCTCTGAGAAGTATATTGGTGGAGTTTGTGCCTAGTCCAACAAATTAGTTGGATAGGTGGGAGGTAAAGTGGATGTACCCATTGGGGAACCACTATAAATCCTTATGTATTTACTGCGTTCTTGTTTTCTGATTTATTGCAAATGCTAAGGACAAGCTCTAGATAGTTTAAGTCAAAAATCAGCAAAAGAACTAAGAAAATCTCAAACACCTATTCTGTAACACCACCTATCCATCGCATAGCATATAGAAGTAGGTCCGGCCGGGGCCCGACGCCATATACCACAGACAGAATGGAAGGTTACGCAATGGAAACCATCTTGCCAATAACCAATGTCCTACACAGAGTACATTCTAGCGGAAGCAATTTAAAAGTTACAAATTAAGAACCCAGCCAACAGAATGAATGTACACTACATGAACCCAACAGGAATGAACGTACAAATACACAAGTACTTGGCATTATGGCCTTACAATAGGTTACTCAAATAAAAGTGTCTTCCAAACCTCGGCACGCAGGCCGGTCACACATGAGAAACAAAGTAAACATTCAAATAAAGTCCTTTGAGGGCCGGCTCAGCAACAAGGGCTTTTGCCCGCTATTTGCCACTCGGCTCCGCTGCACCTACAAGCAACAATCCACCGAAGCGGTGGCAAACAAAAACAACGGTCAGCTAAAGCTGACCAAATTATAACGACCCCGCCCCTAAACTCGGGGCGGCGATGCTCCTTCCCTGCACTTTAATAGCGTAGCTTAATAGTAGTGAAATTACACATCATCACAGGCATAGGCTCGCACGGCCACATACCCCGTGCTCTCAGGGCACATTCTCGGTGAACCCGGTCAATATCCGCTGTCTCACCACCGCCCCTTGGATGACAATCCTTGTGTGCATTTGAGTCTTTTCGACAGAATTCACGTCAATTGAAGACATCGACGGACTAAGACCCGCACTCTATGCCATCGGTAGGCCTCTAAAACCGCACCACATAGAGCGGGTATGGTTCCACTCAACCCATTGCTCACCTCGCCACGACAATTTAAGTCATCGGCGTGGGTCAAGCTTCCTCGAATCCCGAGTATCGAACACAAAGTATTACATAACCCAGTTTGTTGGATCCCTAGTTGATTTGGGCTAGGTTCACTAGCTTAGAATGTGACCCAACATGTATAGCCAGGGTCAAATTTGTGTCCTAGAGTCTAGGCCAAGTCCTTAGGTTCAACATTAGATGGACCAACCATCAACAAGACCTTCAGAGATCTCAAGACTTAGAAGATTTCAAGACTAAGTCAAATGAGTTCGACGTTCGTCGAACTCAGCTCGATGAAAGGTGTTCTGAGCTCGACAATCTTGAGAAATTTATTTGTACTGAGCTCGACGATCTTTGTTCTTTGTTTGACGAAGACTGAGATTCTTCAACAAGCTAAAGTCAGGATAACTCCAGATTTTTCTAAGCCCATCTTCAAGCTTTGGTCGACGAACGCGATTTTGAGCTCGACGAACTTGGACCTCAGGTTCACAAAATCTCAGGTCGACGAATTTAGTACTCTGCTCGATGATTTTTGGTCTACGATTTGAATCCTTCTCAGTCAAAGACTTCTCAGATTCCAAGTCAACAATCATTCTTCGGTCGACGACTTTGGATCTCAGTTCGACGAATTTGTTTGTCTGTTCGACGAATGAAGATTGTCAGTTCGACGAAGAGTGTTGCAGAATGTACAAGTTTCCCTTGAAGACTAATTGTTATTGTCTGGTCGACAAACTCATCAGCTCAGCTCGACGAACTGTAAACTCAGCTTGACGATTCCTGTTCTACATTCGACGATTCCAGACTAGGTCTTCTCCAGTTTTCCATCCCATTTCTTGGCGATGATTCCCGAGTAATTAATGCTCAATCTTCTCGGAATGTTACCGTTGGAACGAGCATTGATCATGTATTATTTCTTGTCGTTTTCCATGGGACAGTTAGGGAATTCATTGATTGTCGCTTCCTTCCCAGGCCGACTGCAATTACTGCTCAAACATTCAAATTTTGAATGTTCTTTAGTCAATCTTCAGTCAAAAAAAAAGATCAACCAGGACTAAAACACAAGCAGTGACACAGACAGACAGACATAGAACATTCAAGAACAATCTTATAGAAATCTAAAGTTCTACTGCAATCAGCCTAGGCCAGAGAATAACTTCATCAAGAAGAAGAAGAAGAACATACAATCCCTATCAAGAGTCTTCTTATTTCAATTCTCAGGACAACTTCAGAAGGACAACACAAACTTTATATGTCAAAGAAGTTCCTGAAGCAAATCTCTGGTCCAGGCACTCAATCTTTTGAAGACCTATCACCCTGAAGCAGTGCTCCAGATTTCCTGATCCATTCAAGATCTCAGGGGGAGCAATCTGCTGAAATCAATCCACATGTCTTCTCAGTTGTTATTGAGAAAGAGAAGACACTTTCTCCTTTTTCCATCCTCTGTATAGGGTTTTAATTCCCTTCAAAATTATTCCTGGTTGCAAGTCTCCTTCCAAAAGACTTGAGGTTTTGGTTTTTGAGCACCTGAATAAAAGCTCATTGGTGTTAGGCACCTAATCAAAAACTTGAGTGGATTCCTACCAGGGTGGTAGAAGAGTGGATGTACCCAGGTTGGGGAACCACTATAAATTTTTTATGTCATCTGGTTGCCCTTTTTCTTTTGTTTTGACTGTGTTATTCTGTGATTTGCTAGGTTGATGTGCTTATCTCTTTATTTGCTAAACTGTTCACCTATGATTACAACAAAAGCTGTAAAAAGTTTTTAGAGAGCACTATACTCTATTCACCCCCCCCCTCTAGATTATTTCAGATCTAACCTGCACTTTCAATTGGTATCAGAGCCAGGTTGGTTAAACTCCACACCTTGCCAGGTTGGTTAATCTACCACACCTTAAGAGGTTAATTGGTTGTACAGGCTAACACCTGAACCATAAATATCCCTCTTGTTAGATCTGATTGTTTTGTTTTTGTTATTAGACTTATTTCTTCACGGACATGGCTCAAAACAAAGATTATGCAAACATCAGACCTCCAATATGCAATCTTAACAGATTTGCCATCTGGAAGACAAGAATCAAACTGTACATGAATTCTATTGATGAGGATATTTTTGCTTCTATCTTAATAGGAGTACCTCCAGCACCTACAATTTCTACAAGCACCTCTACCAACATGACTGCAGTACCTCCTCCAGAGAATAATGATGCTTATAAGAAAGCCAAAATTGTAGATGCAAAGGCAATGAACATCTTGGCTCAGACTATGTCAGATGACATATTTAAAAAGGTGGCTGAGTGTACCTCAGCCAAGGCCATTTGGGACTCCCTCAACCAAATGGTAGCTGGCTCAGCAGATGAAAGGAAAGATAGGAGATCAAATCTCATATCTTGATGTGCTTCCCTAGCTCTTGGGATTCAAGAATCTGGCCTATCAAAGAAGCTAGAAGCCTAAATGAGATATCAACCGAATCTCTGCTAGGAAAATTAAAATCCTATGAGCAGTTGATAAAATCAAGAGAAGCAGCTGAACAGAAAGCAATAACTCCAGTGAGAAAGGATCATAGTATAACCTTCAAGGCATCTGAGGAAAGTGAGACCTCAACATCCAATGGAGAACTCATGAGCCTCTTTGCAAAAAAATTTTATAAGATGGCTAGAAATGATTTCAGAAGGAAATCATCCAGGCAGGATGATAAGCCCAGATTTGACAAGACACCAACCAAGGAGGTTGTGTGCTTTGGATGCATAAAGCCTAGACATTACATCTCAGAATGTCCAGAAAACCAGAAGAAGGAGAAAAGCAGAGAAAAGTACTCCAGAAGAAAACACAGCAGCAGACCCTCCTCAAGCAAGTACAAAAAGAAAGACAAGAGATTTGTTGCTGAAACATGGAGTGATACTGAAGAAGAATCATCCTCTTCCAGCTCAAGTGAAGAAGAGGAAGAAGCAAGATCCAAGGAGGTTTGCCTTATGGCAATTGATGCCTCCAGGAGCAATTCAGGATCAGAAGGAGAATCTGAAGACGTGGCAGCCTCAGACTCAGAGGCAGATCAGGTTCTCTTAAGTTTTAATTTTAATTCTGATTTATTTAAAATTGAATTCAAAACTATGTGCTTAGATTTAATTAGTTCAGAAAAAGAAATAAAAACCCTTAGAGAAAGACTAGGAAATCTTGAATCTGTTAACTCAAAAAATATTAAACTAAAAGATCAACTAACTCTAGCAAATAAACAGATAATTAAATTAAAACCTGATTTATGTGAGGCCAAATAACTTGAGCAATCTCTCAATGGAAGAATTCTCAAGCTGATGGACATAACAAGCACAGTAAATGCCAGATTAAATGGCAAGCTGGGCTTGGGTGCTTCATCAAGTTTGCCCCCCATAATTAAGAAAAATATTCTTACAACCCCCATTAAATTTGTTTCTGCCAAGGGAAAAGAAAAGATAATAAACAAATCAATGTCTGAAAATAACCCAAAACTCATAGACAAGGGAAATAAAAATCAGAAAACAGCTAATAAAATAAGGTTCAACAGCATTCGTCGAACTCAGATCGACGAAATGTGGCCAGTTCATCGAACCTAGATCGACGAACGCTGAACGCAAACTTTAGTAATAACAATTCGTCTAACTGCGATCGACGAACTTGGTATGGTTCGTCGAGCAGAGGTCGACGAACTTGGGGCGCAGAAAATGACTACTGTCATTCTCTGAGCAGAGATCGACGATCTCAGCCCTATTCGTCGAACTCTGGTCGACGAACTTACAGAAATTTGTCGAACCCAGAAAGACCAAACATAATTCATTTATCTTACAGAAATTCTAAGCCAACTAATAAGCCATTCAATCCAGTAGTTGATTGGGTTATTCCACCTAGGAGATATCACCCCTTAGGTTATAGATCTCAACCTACTTTGTCAGTTATTTCCAGCTTTTCTTTTCAACCAAATAAAGGACCCAAGGTAACCTGGGTCAAGAACAATTGAGTTTTGTTTTTCATTACAGGTACAGGTGAAGAGCTGTCCAAGGGTGAGTCAGACTTGGTACTTGGACAGTGGTTGCTCCAAGCATATGATAGGCAGCAAGGCCAATCTATCCAATTACAAGTCCAAGCTAGGACCAAAGATGATTTTTGGTGATTCAAACAGTGGCCAGTCTGAAGGATATGGAGCAGTAAAGATTGGAACAGTTACCTTCAAGAGAGTAACATATGTAAGTGGACTCAAACATAACCTAATATCCATAAGTTAATTATGTTATGAAGGTTATCAGGTACACGTTAACTCTACCTCTTGTTCTATTATTGATAATGAAAACAAAACTATTTTAATTGGAATTAGACAAGGTAACATATATCTAGTAGACTTTATTTCTGCCAAAACTGATGTTTGTTTACTCAATATCACTAGTAACCAAAATGAGTTGTGGCATAAAAGATTAGGTCATGTAAACCTTAAGAATATAACTAAGTTATCTAGAGACAACCTTGTTAGAGACTTACCTTCTGGCCCATACAAGAAGGAAAACCTATGCAGGGCTTGTTAATTAGGCAAGCAAACTAAAACTAGTTTCAAATCCATTAATAAAAGTGATTCACCTAGGATTTTGTATTTGCTTCATGTGGACCTATTTGGACCCATTGCAGTACAAAGCCTAGGAGGGAGGTCTTGCACTTTAGTGATTGTTGATGACTTCTCTAGATTCAGTTGGGTGACCTTTCTGAGAACTAAGTCAGATACATTCAAGGTTCTTACAGATTTTCTCAAGACCATACAGATTGAGTTCTCTACTCATGTTGCATTGATCAGAAGTGATCATGACACAGAGTTTGAGTCTCTTCTTATGCATGAGTTCTGTGAGAAGGAAGGTATCAGGCAGTGCTTCTCAGCTCCTAGAACTCCCCAACAAAATGGGGTAGCTGAAAGGAAAAATAGTACACCCATTGAATCTGCAGGCACATTATTGGCAGATTCTTACATGCCTATATCCTTTTGGGCTGAAGCTGTAAACACTGCTAACTATGTCCTGAATAGAAGCCTTATACATAGGCTGAAAAATAAGACCCCTTATGAATTGCTTAAAGGGAAGAAACCTAAAATCACATATTTAAAAGTTTTTGGTTGTATATGTTATATTCACATAAACAACAAAAGATACATTAGAAAGTTTGAGGCTAAGACTGAAGAAGGGATTTTTCTAGGATACTCCCAAGTAAGCAAGGCCTATAGGGTTTTCAATAAATCCACTCTTAAAATTGAAGCGTCAGTCCATGTATCTTTTGATGAAGCTAACATGCCTTATAAGGAGAAAGAGATTTCTACCAATAGCTCTTTGCAGGTTCCACAACTGTTTGAGTCTATGGATGGACTAAACCTTACCCAAGAGGTATCAACCCATCCATCTCCACAGGTTGCTGAAGACAGTGAAGAAGAAATTCAAATGGAAGTGGCTGAACTTCCCTCAACAACTAATAACATTCCTCAAGAGGAATTAATTATAGAAGCTATTGCTGAACAAACTCCACCAACTGATCTTGTCACACTTAGAGATCACCCCAGATCTCAAGTGATTGGAGACATTTTAGCAGGTGTACAGACAAGGCATCAACTCAACCAAGACTTGATGCATGCCCGTTTTTTCTCTCAGATTGAACCTCTCTCCATCCATGAAGCTGAGCAAGATCCCCACTAGATCATTGCAATGCAAGAGGAATAAAATCAGTTTGAGAGATGTAGAGTTTGAGATTTAGTTCCAAGACCTCATAACTACCCAGTTATTGGAACCAAATGGGTCTATAGAAACAAGCTAGATGCTCAAGGGAACATAGTGAGAAACAAGGCTAGGCTTGTTGCTCAAGGCTACAGGCAAGATGAAAGAATTGACTATGACCAAACCTTTGCCCCTGTTGCAAAGTTAGAGGTCATAAGAATATTCCTTGCCTATGCAGCTCACAGGAGATTCAAAGTTTTCCAAATGGATGTCAAGAGTGCATTTTTGAATGAAGTGCTTCAAGAAGAGGTTTATGTGGAACAACCTCCAGGTTTTATCTCTCTAACTCAACCCTCTTTTATATTTAAATTGCATAAAGCCCTTTATGATTTAAAGCAAGCTCTAAGAGCTTGGTATGAGACCTTAGCAAGCTTTCTTTTAGAGCATAAATTTACAAGAGAAACCGTAGATAAAACTCTTTTCACTAGACGTCACAAGGACCAAATCTTGTTAGTACAAATATATGTGAATGACATCATCTTTGGGTCTACTGATCCCAAATTATGCAAGAGGTTTGCTGACCTCATGCATTCCAAATTTGAGATGAGTAGCATGGGTGAGCTTTCCTACTTCCTTGGTCTCCAAGTGAAGCAGCTCCCTGATGGTATCTTCCTCTCCCAAGCTAAGTATGCTAAAGAGCTTATAAAGAAGTTTGGGATGGGTGATGCTTCAGGAATGAAAACACATATGGCTACTAATGCTGTTGTGGATTCTGATGCAGCAAGGAAACCTATAGATCAGAAATATTATAGGGAAATTGTTGGATCCCAATTATACCTAACAGCTAGCAGGTCTGATATCATGTTTGCAACATGCCTTTGTGCTAGATTCCAAGTGAACCCTAAAGAATCTCACCTTATTTTCTTAAAAAGAATTTTGAGATATATAAAGAGTTGTCCTAATCTAGGACTCTGGTATCCTGTAGAGTCAGAGTTTGAGTTAACTGGATACTCAGATGCGGACTATGCTGGATGTAGAGTGGACAGGAAGAGTACCTCTGGAACTTACCAGTTCCTGGGTATGAGACTTGTCTCCTGGTTTTGTAAAAAGCAAACATCCATGTCTACATCAACTGCAGAAGCAGAATACATGGCTGCTGGCAGCTGATGTTCACAAATGTTATGGATACAAAACTAACTCCTACACTATGGTGTCAACTTAAATAATTCAACATTATTTTGTGATAATACTAGTGTTATTGCTATAGCACAGAATCTAGTTCACCATAATAGGACTAAGCATATTGATATAAGACATCATTTCATTAGAGATAATGTAGACAAAAATAAAATTAACCTAATCCATATTGTTGGGTACATTGGTCAAATGTACCTGATTTGAAGAAGCCTCACCTAACTCAATGATATACATCAGAATGTATTTGATGTTTGTTTGAGTTACTTATGCAGGTTAGTTATACACTGGACTGAAGCTGAAAATTTCTAAGTCCATGTGTCGACACTCAGAGGGAAAGTGTCGACACTTGAGAAAGCTTGTGTCGACACCCAGACAAGCAGTGTCGACACTTGGAGTCATTGTGTCGACACCTGGGAAGAAGAGTCGACACCAGTCAGAAAGTGTCGACACTTGGAGCTGTGTCGACACTCAGTGTAGAAGAATGCAGAAAAGCTGTGTCGACACTTGGCAGAAGTGTCGACACCTAGAAGAGCTGAGTCTACAACAGAAAGTGTCGACACTTGGAGTTGTGTCGACACTCAGCAAAATTCTGCAGAGACTAAGTACAAGTGTCGACACTCAACACAATGTGTCGACACTCAATCAGCAGAGTCAAAATATGAAGAGTGTGTCGACACTCAACACAATGTGTCGACACACACACTCAAAGGAGTCAACACTTGAAGATTGTGTCAACACTCAGCACAATGTGTCGACACATAACCAGAAGACTCAACACTTGAAGAAAGTGTCGACACAAGGAGCTGTGTCGACACTTAGCAAAGAACAGAAAAGTTGTAAAATATTCTAAGTACAAGTGTCGACACTAAAGGAATGTGTCGACACTCAGCTGAAGAAACAAGATTGAAGACTTGTGTCGACACCAAGAAGCAGTGTCGACACTTGACAGTTTCAACACATGAAGATGTGTCGACACAAAGGAGATGTGTCGACACTTAGAAGAATACAGATAAAGAATGAAGTGCAAGTACTTGTGTCGACACTCAATTTCAGTGTCGACACATGCAGAAGAAACTGTGTCGAGACATACAAGGAATTGTGTCGACACCTTGTAGACTTGTGTCGACACTTACACAACATGTGTCGACACTTAGTCTATAAGTGTCGACACTTAAGAACAGAAAGTCTCGACACTATCTGACAGTTAGAGAATTTCAAGAAGTGACTGGTTGACATGACAGATGCCGATCCAGCCGGTCTACATCAACTGTCAGAGAAGTCAGAAGTCTGTTATGAACCGGACCAGCCGGTTACCATGAAGGAAGCCTATAAATAGGCACCCAGAGTTTACAGAATGATGTTGTTAAGTGGTTAAGAAGTTCACAATCATTACATGGTGTGATAATAATTGAAGTTGTTGATCAGTCTAAAACAAGAAGTGATACACAGAGGATCAACACAAGAAGATCAGGCAGTCCAACTGCAGATCTAAGTAGTTGGAGAGAGAGAGCTCCAACCAAGGATTCAGTCTTTGGAACTAAGGCTGAGAAGAACAATTCAGAGTCATCTGGATTTCAAGAAGCAGAGATCAAGGATCAACTGCAGTAGATTCAGACTAATTCAGTTCTACTCAAGAAGCTTTGAAGAAAGCTAAGTCAGTTTGGATCAAGCTGAGTTCTTCCAAGAACTCATCAAGAAACTCTCAACTCCTCTCATCCTTTCTGAGTTGTAGAGTTAGCATTTGTAATTTCTATTTTAAACTTGTAAGATCCATTGGATCTGAGTGATTGTAAGCCTATTTTATAAAGGCTGAGGGTAGGGCTTGGTGCCTAAGTGTAGGAGTTGAAGAATTCTGAGTGTAGGCCTGTAATTGGCTGAGTGTAAGCCTTGATTGGCTGAGTGTAGGCCTGGGTGGCTGAGTGTAGGCCTTTTGGCTGAGTGTAAGGCTTTGGGCCTGAGGTAGGAACCTTGTTGGGTTCTGAACTAGTGAAGAAGTTTGGCCGAATCTAGTACACTGCTAGATAGGCGAAGGGGAAAAGTGGATGTACCCAAAGATTGGGGAACCACTATAAAATTAGTGTGTCTTCTGTGCTGTGCTGTGCTGTGAATTGAATGCTTAATTTCTGTATTTGCTGTTAGCTGTAGTAATCAGTGAAAAACTGTTGTGCTGCCAAACAAAAGTCTAAAAAGGTTTAGGTCACCTATTCACCCCCCCCCCTCTAGGTGTTTAGGTACCATATCTTTCAAGTGGTATCAGAGCCAGGTTGCTCAAAATCAGGACTAACTGTCTGAGGAGATCCAGGTTGGCAGATTCAGTATAAGTCAGGAAACAGGAAACAGTTTCAAGAAAATCAAGAACATGGGTTCTTCAGAGAATCATAAGGAGTTGGGTTCAATGAAACTACCTATATGCAGAAAAGAGATCTTTGGGATCTGGAAAGAGAGGGTTAGGCTTTTTATGGAAGCCTCTGACCCTAGGATATACATCACAGTCAAAGAAGGGCCATATGTGCCCATGAAGATTTCAGTATTGGATGCAAATCAGAGGACTCCAAAGGATTTCTCTGAAATGACCAAGGATGAGATTGTCCTAGCAACCATGGACAAAAGAGCACAGAATATAATAGTTAGTGCAATTGATGATGCCACCTTCCAGAACCTTATTCACTGCAAAACTGCAAAAGAAATGTGGGACACCCTCATTGTCTATATGGAAGGTTCTGAAGAAGTAAGGCAAGATAGGAAGTCCCTGCTTAATCAAGAATATGAGAGCTTTAGGCAAGGAAGAGGAGATAGCATCACTGAATGCTACAAGAAATTTTATAGAATTGTAAATGAACTCATGTCATATGGAAGAGAGTTCACAAACTATGAGTTGAATGATAAATTCTTAAGGTCCCTCACCAAAGACTGGGACACCAAGATCTGTGCCATCAGAGAAATGGCAAAGTTGGGAGAAATTCCTCCTCCCACACTTTTTGGCAAGTTGTTATCTTATGAGATGCAATTGTCAGTGAGAAAAGAAAAAGAAAAGTCAACAAGGACTGAATACAGAGAAAAGACTGTTGCCTTTAAGTCAGATGTACCCAGAAAGAGCAGGACCAAGTCATCAACTCCTCCTCCTGAGGTAGTTGAATCAGAATCTGAAGAGTCAGAAAGTACAAAATCTACAAGCAGTGAAAGTGATGAAGACTTTGCTGCATTCACCAGACATTTTCAGAAGTTCCTTAAGAAGAAACAGTGGAGGTCTAGACCTTCATCTTCCAAAGGGAAAGAGGTTCAGTATCAGGAAAAGAAGCCTTCAAAGAAGGACAAGAAAAGGACCAAGACTAGTAAGGCAACTGGATCCAAGATAATTTGTTACTGCTGCAATAGACAGGGCCATGTTATTGCAGACTGTCCTGAAAGAAGGAAAGAATCCAGTGACAAAAAGAAAACACACTTCAAAGGAAAGAAGGAGAAGTCCTTTGTTGCAAAGAATGAGAAGACTCTTTCAGATATGTCTTCTTCAGACACTGAGACAGATGCTGAAGCCTATATTGGGCTATTTGCTGAAGAAGAAGAAGAGTTTATGCAGATCATGGAATCTATCTATGAGCAAGAAGACTGTCAAAGCCAAGGACTGATGGCTTTGACTGAAAGTACCAAAAACCTGGAGCAGCCAGGACCCAGTCAGGTACAAGGTTTAACTCAAAGTTCTGATTCCAGTTCTAGTTCAGTGTCAGATTATTCTTCATCAAGTGATGAGAATATATCTGAGTCTGAGGGAGATATTCATCAACTCCTAGATGAATATCAAGTACTATTGCAAGCCTATAAGAAAAGCAAGAACCTAGCCAAAAATTTGGCCAAGGAAATTGCTGATCTCAAGGCAGCTGCAATAGATTATGAGAAGAATTATGATCAAAAACTGAATGAAGTGGCCAGGCTGAAACACATTACTGTGATTCAGATGGGTACTATTACATTTAAGAATGATCAAATTAAGAAACTGGAGATTAATCTTCAGAAGGAGAAAGAGCTAGCAGCTAGGTTTTCAAAACCTAAATCAGTGCTACCCTTGATTGATGATTTTGTTCATCATAAAGGAAAGACTGGACTGGGTTTTGTTAATCCAGCTAGGACTGTTCAGGATCAGTCCAAGTCCAAGGGCAAAGCCCCAACATTCAACAAGACTGCTGTAGTTAAGACAGCTAAGTCAGAACCTAAGCAAAGGTACAACAAATTTGAATGTTGGTGCTGTGGCAAGGTTGGCCACTTTGCTTTGGATTGTTGGCACAATGCCAGTGCCAAGTTGTGTAGCAAGTTACCTGTTGGAAAGACAGCAGGTAGCTATGTCAAATTGCAAACTAACAATCACCAAGGACCCAAGTTTACTTTGGGTTCTAAGGTTCATTAATTTGTTTTGCAGGAAAATCCAAGTGGCCATACCCCTACATGGTACTTGGATAGTGGATGTTCCAGACACATGACTGGAACTAGGGGACTACTGAAGGACTACATCCCAATCAAAAATGGTCCAAAGGTGACCTTTGGTGGTTCTGAAAAAGGAATCATCAAAGGGTTTGGTAACATTTCTTCTAACTTTGTTACCATTACTCAAGTGGCTTATGTTAAAGGTTTGAAACATAACCTCATTAGTATAAGTCAATTAAGTGATGTAGGGTATGACATCTCATTTGTTAAAAATGGTTGTCATATCAAGAGGTCAAGTGATCAAAAGATCATTTTGACAGGTTATAGGAAGAGAAATGTCTATTGTTTAGACATTATGGTTGAGAACAATAGTTCTCCAGTTTGTCTTGTAGCTGATGAGACAGTCTCTCAATGTGTCAAGTGGCACAAGAGGCTTGCTCATCTTAATTACAAGACTATTGGCAAACTCTTTAGTAAAGAGTTAGTGAGGAATGGTCCTCAAGTTAAGTGTGTCAAAGATGGCATTTGCTCAGCTTGTCAAAAGGGCAAGCAGACTAAATCCACCTTTAGAAGCATTGACAACAAGGATGCTGTGAGGTGTTTATACCTCTTGCATATGGATCTATTTGGTCCAATGCCAGTTCACAGCTTAGGTAGGAAGGTCTACACCTTTGTAGTTGTTGATGACTACTCAAGGTTTTCCTGGGTGTTCTTCTTAAAGCAGAAATCTGAAACACCTAGTGTCTTCCACAGTTTTGTTAGGCAAATTCAGAATGAATTGAACTGTACAGTGGTCAAAATTAGAAGTGACCATGGTACTGAGTTTCAGTCTGAAAGCATGACAAAGCTGTGTGAAGACTATGGGATATTTCAAGAATTCTCTTCACCTAGAACACCTCAGCAAAATGGCATTGCTGAAAGGAAAAATAGGACCTTGATAGAGGCTGGTAGAACCCTATTAAGTGATTCATCACTGCCAGAATATTTCTGGGCTGAAGCAGTTAACACTGCATGCCATGTGATAAATAGGGCTACCATCACTAAAAGGTTAAACAAGACCCCCTATGAAGTAGTGAAAGGCAGGAAACCAAATCTGTCCTATTTTAGGATCTTTGGTTGTAAATGCTTCATACTTAACAATGGGAAGTCTTACTTAACTAAGTTTGCTGCCAAGTCCCAAGAGGGAGTGTTTGTTGGGTACAGCAATAATAGTAAGGCTTATAGAGTCTACAACTTGACTACACAAGTTGTAGAGGAATCTGTGCATGTAGTTTTTGATGAGTCACAACTAATTAACAATGAGTTGTCTAGTAGTGTGTGCAGCCCCTCAGGTCTTATTAAGAAGATGGACAAGCTAACCATAGAAGATGTACCTGCTGCAAGACAGCAAGTAGAAGAAGATGGCTTATGTCCAGGGGGAGAACTACATGTACCAGGAGCTGAAGAAGTTCAAGGAACTCAGCATGATGAAGATGCTGAAGAAGTACAACCAGAAGTAAGGATGCCTCCAGCCAACAGGCATCTAAGAGATCATCCAGTGGAGCTGATCATTGGAGATCCAAGACAAGGTGTTCAGACAAGGAGCAGAAATCAGAATGCTGCAGTATATTCAAGTTTTCTGTCTCAAATAGAACCAAAGAAATTTGAAGAAGCAATACAAGATCCACAGTGGACTGAAGCTATGCAGGAAGAGCTAAACCAGTTCAAGAGGTGCAAGGTTTGGGACTTAGTTCCTAAGCCTAAAGATCACAATGTGATAGGAACAAAGTGGATCTACAGAAACAAGTTAGATGAACAAGGAGTCATCATTAAGAATAAGGCAAGACTGGTTGCAAAAGGATATAGGCAAGAAGAAGGTATTGATTTTGATCAAACCTTTGCTCCAGTAGCCAGACTGGAAGCCATAAGGATGTTCTTGGCCTATGCAACCTACCAAGGATTCAAAGTATACCAAATGGATGTGAAGTCAGCATTCCTTAATGGTAATTTAAAAGAAGAAGTATATGTAGAGCAGCCTTCAGGTTTTGTTGATCCTACTCTTCCACATTATGTCTATAGACTTAGGAAAGCATTGTATGGGTTAAAGCAAGCTCCTAGAGCTTGGTATGAAACCCTATCTAGTTTCCTCATTGAGAACAAGTTCACAAGGGGGAAAATAGATAAGACTCTATTCCTTAGGGAATCTAGAGGCAAAGTAATACTTGTCCAAATATATGTAGATGACATTATATTTGGGTCTACTGAAAGTAGCCTTTGCAAAAAGTTTGCAAAGCTTATGCAAAGTCAATTTGAAATGAGTAGTATGGGAGAACTGAAGTTTTTCTTGGGTCTCCAAGTTAAACAGACTGAAAGTGGTTTGTCCATATGTCAGTCAAAGTTCACCCTAGAACTCATAAGGAAATATGGTATGGATTCCTCCAGTACCATGAAGACTCCTATGGGGTCAAGTATGTCTCTAAGCAAGGATGATGCAGGGAAACCTGTGGATGAAACCTTGTATAGAGGGATAGTTGGCTCCCTACTATACTTGACTGCAAGTAGGCCTGACATTATGTATGCTACATGTGTTTGTGCCAGGTATCAAGCCTGCCCCAAAGAATCTCACTTGACTGCAGTCAAGAGAATCTTGAGATATCTAAAGGGCACACCTTATCTAGGCCTCTGGTACCCTAGGAATGGAGATTTTGATCTAACAGGCTATTCAGATGCAGACTTTGCAGGATGCAAAGAAGATAGAAAAAGCACAACTGGATCCTGTCAATTCCTAGGTGGAAGACTCATTTCATGGAGTAGTAAGAAGCAAACCAGTGTGGCCATCTCCACAGCTGAATCAGAATATGTAGCTGCAGGAAGTTGCTGTGCTCAACTTCTGTGGATTCAACATCAGCTAGAAGACTATGGATGTCAGGTAAGTAGAACTCCACTTTATTGTGATTCTACAAGTGCTATTTCCATAGCTAATAACCCTGTATCACATAGTAGAACTAAACATATTGAGATAAAATATCACTTTCTTAGGGAGCATGTAGAAAGAAATGATATTGCACTTGAATATGTTAAAACAGATAATCAGATAGCTGATATGTTTACTAAGCCCTTAGAAGAAGCTAAGTTTAATAGGTTCAAAATTGAACTAGGTATGATAAATTTAGACTAAGTATACAGAACAAAAATTGGCTAAGTAAAAAGGTGTCGACACATAGACAAGTCTATGTCGACACAGAATAGTAAGTGTCGACACTTCAGGAAAATGGTGTCGACACATCTAGGAAGTTAGTGTCGACACTTCAGAATGTTAGTGTCGACACATGTCGAGTAGGTGTCGACACATCCAATAAAGTGTCGACACTTAAGTTTTACTCAGAATTTTTCTAAGTAAAGTCTCGACACATGTCGAGTATAGTGGTGTCGACACTTAACCAAGTGTCGACACATAAAATCTGTTGACTAAATTTGTGTCGACACATGAGTGTCGAGACATTATAAGTCAGTGTCGACACTTATTGACAGTGTCGACACATCATTAGAAATTCATCCCGCCTGTTCGTCTTCAAACAAGAAAGGTATAAATAGGGTTCTGTCTTTGATTGTCGACACGCTTTCAAAGTTTCGAGACCTAAACTCTTGTGTCGACATTTCTCTCATCTCAAGACTAATTCTCAAAACCCTAATGGGTCCCAAGCTGGAAGAGAACGTAAACGAAGGCTATGAGCTTGTGCGAGGCGCATTTGACGACAGCGACCAAGAAATCAAATCAGTAATAACCCTAATTGCCAATTCAGGGTTGGAGTTCTTGGTTTCAGAACCAACGAAAATATGGAAGAAGGAAGTCATTGAATTCCTTTCTGGCGCGTCTGTAGATGACTCAGGCTACAGGATTAAGTCCAGGGTGCATGGCACCAAGGTCAAGATTTCACCCAAGTCTTTAAGAAAGGTACTTCAGCTACCTAAAGTTCAAGATGAAGAGGAAGTAACTGCTTCTAAGACCAGGGAAGCTCTTACTTGGTGTGGACTGGATCCAAAGATGAAGGTGGGATCAGTCTTTAACAGAAAAGGTATGAATAATCAAGGCAAGTTCTTATCAGAAATAGTGGGCAAGGTAATACTAAGCAAGCCAGGAGGACATGACAGGGTGTCTGCCTCCATGTTTGAAGTCATGACCAGAATCATCTTCAATCTGAAAACAGACTGGTCAATGGTGGTTTATGAAAAAGTGAAGGAAAGCCTGAAGAAGCCCAATCTGGGCAGGATACTAAGTCTCTACCTAGCTGGATCAATTCCAGAGGTAATGAGCACTGCTGCAGGAACTAAGATCAATCATATGCGGAAGATGGACTCAAGAATATTCTCTAGATGGGAAAGGGTGCTGGTGTCAAAGGAATTGACCACCCCTGAAAAGCAAGCTTCTAAGAAAGACTCTCCTCCCAGGAAGAAGAGGAAGACTGCTGCTGTGCCTCAAGAGTCCTCCAGCAGCTCAGGCAGTGAAGAACATGTGGTCTTCACTCCTGATAGTCCAATGGATAAAGCTGCAGAAAAGTCACCTGCTCCTCAGGAGCCAGCTGACATCCAGGGGGAGCTTCCAGGTGTAGCAGAACCATCTACACTGGAGAGTGAGCAAGCCACCCTCCTCATTCAAGAGGTACTTGTTGACCTTAATACTTTGAATTTTTCTATCATAAATTCTGATTTGTCTGATGATCATCAGCAAAATCAGCCAGCAACTCAAGAACCAGATGTTGTTCTCCAAGACACATCTGTTGTAGCTGATGAAACCAGAACATCTCCTGCACAGTCTCCAGCAGAATACACCATGGAAGATCTTTTTCTGAATTTAGAACAGGATGATTTTGACATGGAAAAGAATGATGCTGATACAGTAAAGAATGCTGCTGCTGAGGGGGAGAACATGGAAGTTGTGGAAGAGCCTATCAGGCTAGATACTGAGAAGGCACAAGATGTGCATACTGAAAAACAATCCAGCCCTAAGGATAGGGTGGATATAGCCAGTTCATCAGACTCTGAAGATGATGAAGCTGAGCAAGCTCAGAAAAAGAGGTTCTTTGTTTTCAAAAGAAGAAGCCAGAGCTATAAGAAGGCTCTCCAAACAGTTGCTCAACATTCCTTAGTTCAACAAGCTCCATCCACTGATTACAGTGCTCTACTGCTTGCCATGCAAATCAAGATGGATGAACAAAGGAAAGCTTTAGAAACTTATGTTGATGAAGGGCACAAAGCTCTACAATTTGATCTAGCTCAAGATATCAAATCAATCAGGTTTGAAATGAACATGAATAAGAAGGAAATGAATGAATGCTTCCACAAGGGTGGTAATGCTGTGGTCTATCTGGCTAAACATCAAGAAATCATCAAAGAGAAGGTAGAAGATATTGCACTCAAGCAAGGCTATGTGCTGGAGAATCAGTTGAGGATGAATGATAATTTGACTGCATCTCACAATGCAATAGTCACTGAACTCAAGAATAAGTCAGATGAACCTTCAACTTCCTCTGCTGCTGCCAAAGCTGATTTTGATAAACTCTTTCAAGCAGAGATTGCTGCTGTAAAGACTGCCATTAAAGACTCACAGAAGGTCATTTCAGAACAGCTTACAAAGCTTAGACCTTTCTTTAAAGAGGGCATAAGGTATTTGGATGGCCAAATCAGATTCCAGAAGGATGATGTGAGAGATCATGTGGCCCAAGAAGTCATAAAGGGGGAGAGAGTGTTAGTCAAGGCCAGTTCTGAACATGCAAAATGGATATCAAATTCCATCAGGGCTACCCTGGGCTATCCTCCCCTTTGTGATGATGACAATGTAGCTGACTCTGGCATTCAAGGAACATATCTTGGAGGTGAGCAACAGGCAGTGGCTGATGTAATCTATCCACCTCCAGACTTTGACATGATTCATGCAGATATAAGCACAATGTATAGTCCACCTGCTGGCAAGCCTAATATTATTCTGGAAAAGGTTGTTCAACCTATCACAGCTGCAATGCAAGAGGCTTTGGACAAAGAAGAAGAAACTAGGCTGTCAAAGAAGAAGTTTAGGGAAATTGCTGAGCAAAAGCCAGATTTTGAACAGTGGAGCCCTACTTCTAGGAACATAATTCTTACAGCCTGGAAAGCAGCCAAGGACAATGCCCATGAAAGGAACAAGTGGTTCTCAGAGGCTGAATGGAGAAAGCATGAGAGTAGGCAGGAAGCAATTGTCCAATATAGAAGGAAGGCTAAGTTAGGAAAGCTACCTCCAACAGCTGTGGAGCCTAGCAAGTACTTTCCTAAGCCCTATCATTATTTTGAAAGACAAAAGATCAAGGCTGAAGAACAGAAGAAGAAGGACTCTAAAGGGAAGAAGACTGCTGAAGCTGAGCCTGCTACTGCTGCTGCTGTGAAAGCTCACGTTAAAGCTGGAAAAGGCATTGTTATTAAAGAACCTGATCAGCACTAGATTAGGAATTAACTTGATGCTTGTTGTAATCTGTTGAGTAAAAAAAAACATTGTAATACTTCATTGAAAATGTATAAGGAACATTATTGGAACAGTATATGATAAATATAGTATGAATGTTCTGAAATATGTGTGTTTCTTAATTGTTCTGCAATGTTTAATAAGTATACATGTGTGCTTTATTACATGTTCAAGTTTACCCTGTTGTCATTTATATGTTTTACATCATTTTGTAATTTTTAATTATGAGTGGTGTATATCATTGACTAAGGGTTATGACTTCTCCAAATAGGGGGAGATTGTTGGGTACATTGGTCAAATGTACCTGATTTGAAGAAGCCTCACCTAACTCAATGATATACATCAGAATGTATTTGATGTTTGTTTGAGTTACTTGTGCAGGTTAGTTATACACTGGACTGAAGCTGAAAATTTCTAAGTCCATGTGTCGACACCCAGAGGGAAAGTGTCGACACTTGAGAAAGCTTGTGTCGACACCCAGACAAGCAGTGTCGACACTTGGAGTCATTGTGTCGACACCTGGGAAGAAGAGTCGACACCAGTCAGAAAGTGTCGACACTTGGAGCTGTGTCGACACTCAGTGTAGAAGAATGCAGAAAAGCTGTGTCGACACTTGGCAGAAGTGTCGACACCTAGAAGAGCTGAGTCTACAACAGAAAGTGTCGACACTTGGAGTTGTGTCGACACTCAGCAAAATTCTGCAGAGACTAAGTACAAGTGTCGACACTCAACACAATGTGTCGACACTCAATCAGCAGAGTCAAAATATGAAGAGTGTGTCGACACTCAACACAATGTGTCGACACACACACTCAAAGGAGTCAACACTTGAAGATTGTGTCAACACTCAGCACAATGTGTCGACACATAACCAGAAGACTCAACACTTGAAGAAAGTGTCGACACAAGGAGCTGTGTCGACACTTAGCAAAGAACAGAAAAGTTGTAAAATATTCTAAGTACAAGTGTCGACACTAAAGGAATGTGTCGACACTCAGCTGAAGAAACAAGATTGAAGACTTGTGTCGACACCAAGAAGCAGTGTCGACACTTGACAGTTTCAACACATGAAGATGTGTCGACACAAAGGAGATGTGTCGACACTTAGAAGAATACAGATAAAGAATGAAGTGCAAGTACTTGTGTCGACACTCAATTTCAGTGTCGACACATGCAGAAGAAACTGTGTCGAGACATACAAGGAATTGTGTCGACACCTTGTAGACTTGTGTCGACACTTACACAACATGTGTCGACACTTAGTCTATAAGTGTCGACACTTAAGAACAGAAAGTCTCGACACTATCTGACAGTTAGAGAATTTCAAGAAGTGACTGGTTGACATGACAGATGTCGATCCAGCCGGTCTACATCAACTGTCAGAGAAGTCAGAAGTCTGTTATGAACCGGACCAGCCGGTTACCATGAAGGAAGCCTATAAATAGGCACCCAGAGTTTACAGAATGATGTTGTTAAGTGGTTAAGAAGTTCACAATCATTACATGGTGTGATAATAATTGAAGTTGTTGATCAGTCTAAAACAAGAAGTGATACACAGAGGATCAACACAAGAAGATCAGGCAGTCCAACTGCAGATCTAAGTAGTTGGAGAGAGAGAGCTCCAACCAAGGATTCAGTCTTTGGAACTAAGGCTGAGAAGAACAATTCAGAGTCATCTGGATTTCAAGAAGCAGAGATCAAGGATCAACTGCAGTAGATTCAGACTAATTCAGTTCTACTCAAGAAGCTTTGAAGAAAGCTAAGTCAGTTTGGATCAAGCTGAGTTCTTCCAAGAACTCATCAAGAAACTCTCAACTCCTCTCATCCTTTCTGAGTTGTAGAGTTAGCATTTGTAATTTCTATTTTAAACTTGTAAGATCCATTGGATCTGAGTGATTGTAAGCCTATTTTATAAAGGCTGAGGGTAGGGCTTGGTGCCTAAGTGTAGGAGTTGAAGAACTCTGAGTGTAGGCCTGTAATTGGCTGAGTGTAAGCCTTGATTGGCTGAGTGTAGGCCTGGGTGGCTGAGTGTAGGCCTTTTGGCTGAGTGTAAGGCTTTGGGCCTGAGGTAGGAACCTTGTTGGGTTCTGAGCTAGTGGAGAAGTTTGGCCGAATCTAGTACACTGCTAGATAGGCGAAGGGGGAAAGTGGATGTACCCAAAGATTGGGGAACCACTATAAAATTAGTGTGTCTTCTGTGCTGTGCTGTGCTGTGAATTGAATGCTTAATTTCTGTATTTGCTGTTAGCTGTAGTAATCAGTGAAAAACTGTTGTGCTGCCAAACAAAAGTCTAAAAAGGTTTAGGTCACCTATTCACCCCCCCCCCCTCTAGGTGTTTAGGTACCATATCTTTCACATATTCCTACTGATTTACAGAGAGCAGACATTTTCACCAAACCCTTGGATGAGAAAAATCATCCGTTCCTTATAAATCAACTGGGAATGATCAATGGAGAAGAGTTAAATTAATTTCTGTCTGCATTCGACGAATTTTCTAGAGTTCGTCGAACGGAGTTCGACGAATTAGGGAAAGTTTGAGAGATGCTCGTCGAACGGAGATCGACGAATTCTCTGTGTGGAAACAATTTTCGTCGACCGGAGAACGATGAACCTTGCTTCAGAAAATATTTCGTCGAATGGAGTTCGACGAACTGTTTTCGTTTCTTCTGATGAGATCGACGAATTATTTGTCTATAATTTATTTCGTCGACCTCAGTTCGAAGAACTGTTTCTTTTTCGTGGAACGGAGATTGTCGATTCATATTCTGGAAAACTTATATCTAGGTTTTTTTCAACCTCCATCTCGCGCTTTCTGTTCTCTTGCTCTTGATCGCCGTTTTCTCTATCTCTCTTGCAGGTCATCAATGGCGATTCCAGCGAGCACCTTGGCTGCCATGAAATTCGACACCAGTTTTGACATGGAGTTTGATTCATTCCAGCATTCTGACCCAATATTTCTCTACATTCTGGAACTACTAGAAGAACTTGGTCTCAAGGATTTTATGACCAAAAGAATTAAACTGCATGCAACTGAAATTAGAGAATGGGTATACACTTCTTCTATTTCTGAGGAAAATGTCTTGACAGGAAATATCAGGAGTAATGCTGTTTCTTTATCTCCCGCCATTCTTTCTGAAATTTTTGGGTTGGTAAATGGAGAAGACGATCTGGATGTTGATTCTGATGAGTTTAGTGCAATGCTGAATGTGATGTGGTTTACTGGGAGTAACCCTAACAAGTTGTTAAAGAAACAACTCTCTGTCGCCTACCAGTTCTTGGCGGACATTGTGGGAAAAGTGCTGGTGGGCAAGCACTCTGCGCACGATTACATCACAAGACACCAATTTCTTATTATGTGCGCAGTGGTCAACAAGAGACATGTCAATTGGGGTAAGATTTTCTTTGATTTGATAAAGAAGAAGAACAGTAAGAAAGAGGTTTGCTTTGGAAGAATCTTGGGGATTTTTCTTCAAGAAAAGCTGGTGAATTCATGGTCTCCCCGACCATCTTCATCAATGCCAGCAAGCGCCTCACATGCGCTTTGTTTGGCAGATGGGAGCAGACGATCTCCAAGCCATCCAAGGCTTCCTCCTCTTCCATCCCAGCTTCTGAGAGCACCAGGGCTGTGAAAGCCACTCCCCACCCTGCAGAAGAGGAAATTCCATCTCCGCCATCTCTTCCAGCACCCCTTCCAGCAACACAACTCCCTTCCTCTCCAATTCCTTCTTCAACACTTCAATCTCCACAACATACTTCTGTGCCTACTCCACCTCCATCTCCACCACTTAATATCACTAACATTCCAACACCCCCTGCTTCACCTCATGACATATCTATTCCTACACCACCACAGTCTCCACTTCCCCCACATTTATCCTCCATTCCATCTTACACCCTACCCTCAGACACTGCAATACCAGATGCAATTCCACCTCTATCCCCTCCATATGTTCCCCTTCCTTCATCTACCTCTCTACCTTCACCAACTACCTCTCCATCCTTGGAATCCTCCACTATCTCTACCATCATATCCCTGCTCACTCCCCTCATCAAATCCCTAATCACAGAGGCCATTACACCTCTTGTGAATTTTATCAATTCTTTATCTGCCCAAGTGTCTCTTCTATCTGCTGCCCCCTCTTCATTCAGGGGCCTGGCTCCAGGTTCTCCTGAACCCAGGCAGGGGGAGATGCTCAGTGATGAAACAGCAGTAGATGTAGATACAGAAGCAACAGCAGTAGGTACAGCAGCATCTCCTTCTACAACAGATGCAGATGCAGATGCAGAAATATTTCCAGAAATTTTGCCAAAATTTGATTCTGATTTGATTTAATTGATTCATTTTATGGATACTGACATTGACTTAGATGAGTCAGTACCAGAGCAAATAAAAACTGATGGTGATTTCCATTTAAATCCCACAGTTAATTTGAATGTTTTGTTGAGAAATTTTGATACTGTATATATGCAGTCTCTTCTAGAAGACTTCACTAAGCCACAGTTGGCTATTGTGCCCTATACTTCTCCAATTAGTCCAGCAGTTGCTAAGCAACTCTGTGACATTTTTGCTATTCCAGCTTTAGCGCCAACATCTACAGTTATTCCAGAAGCCATCTCAGCACCCGTTTTTGTTATGGATGATTCACCTATGCCAGATCTGGATGAGTTAATCCTGGCTGATATTGAAGAGGAAAATAAGGCAGCAGCTGAAAGCTCTGTCCCAATCACTTCTACTTCTTGTATAGTTTCTTCTTCCACTATTTCTGAAACTCCAGTTGTTGAAACTTCAACTTCTGCCCCTGCTACAGCAAAGGTTGTTATTGATGATAAAGCTTTAAAAGTATTGGATTCTTTATATGATAACCCTCAGGGTTCTGGCAGTGAAGATGATGATGATGATGATTCTGATGAAGAAGCTTCAAAGAAAAAGAAAAAAATGTTGTCAAAGAAATGAAAGGCTCCTCCTCCTCCTCCTAAGCCTAATCCATCTGCTGACACTCCCTACTATATTTTGCACAATGTTACTCCTTATAAGGGAATGCCTGCATGGATGTGGTTATCTAAGAACCAGCAAAAGGAAAGGAAAAGAAGTAGGAGATATTCTCCTCCACCAGTCCATAGATACAGAAAAGATCCACCACCTCCTCCTCCTCCTCCAGCAGCTGGTGCCACTGCCTCTAGCTCTCAGAGATCTTCCCCCATGCAAACCTATCAGATATATCTAGGGAGATCCTCTGGAAGCAGCCAGCAAAGTCATCATTCTTTAGGAAATCAACACCAGCAACAGCATCAACAGCAAAAACAACAAATATCTAAAGATCAGAAAGCTGACAGTCCTAAAAGACCTTACTCTCCTCCTATTCCATTTGAGGATCCTAAAACTGCCAATACTTCAAGAATGGCTAGGTTCCAGGAATGTATTGGTCTATCTTTGATTAATAAAGCCAAAGCTGAAGGTAAAGACATTTCAGGTTTTACAACTATGTTAAAGTACAAAAAAGAAGAACTGAAAAGGTTTGACAAAGCAACAAGCTCTTCAATGTTGATGATTACATGAAGCTCCATCTTGAAGCAGTTGTCCCCAGAGCTACATCACTGAAGATCATTGGGGTAGCTGACATGACTATGACTCAGGCACATGCTCTAGATCCAAACAGAGAAATTATCTTCAAAAAGCCAGGAGAGAAGACAACAGAAGACAAGTCTATGCAGAAAAAGAAGAAGTAATCTTTATCTTGTTTTAATTTCTTTCTGCAATTTGTTTTCAAACTATGTCTTTTGTTTAAACAAAGCTTGTATATATATATCTGCTTCATGTGTTAGTAATTCTCTGTCAGATATATTTCTTTTCTTGCTTTGTTTATCTATTTTGAGTCTCTTAGTGACCTCACCCAAATAGGGGGAGATTGTTGGATCCCTAGTTGATTTGGGCTAGGTTCACTAGCTTAGGATGTGACCCAACATGTATAGCCAGGGTCAAATTTATGTCCTAGAGTCTAGGCCAAGTCCTTAGGTTCAACATCAGACGGACCAGCTATCAACAAGACCTTCAGAGATCTCAAGACTTAGAATATTTCTAGACTAAGTCAAATGAGTTCGACGTTCGTCGAACTCAGCTCGACGAAAGGTGTTCTGAGCTCGACGATCTTGAGACATTTCTTTGTGCTGAGCTCGACGATCTTTGTTATCTGTTCGATGAAGACTGAGATTCTTCAACAAGCTAAAGTCAGGATAACTCCAGATTTTTCTAAGTCCAGCTTCAAGCTTTGGTCAACAAACATGATTCTGAGCTCGACGAACTTGGACCTCAAGTTCACAACTTCTCAGGTCGATGAATTCAGTACTCTGCTCGATGATTTCTGGTCTACGATTTGAATCCTTCTCAGTCAAAGACTTCTCAGATTCCAAGTCAACAATCATTCTTCGGTCGACGACTTTGGATCTCAGTTCGACGAATTTGTTTGTCTGTTCGACGAATGAAGATTGTCAGTTCGACGAAGAGTGTTGCAGAATTGACAAGTTTCCCTTGAAGACTAATTGTTATTGTCTGATCGACGAACTCATCAGCTCAGCTCGACGAACTGTAAACTCAGTTCGACGATTCCTGTTCTACATTCGACGATTCCAGACTAGGTCTTCTCCAGATTTCCGTCCCATTTCTTGGCGATGATTCCTGAGTAATTAATGCTCAATCTTCTCAGAATGTTACCGTTGGAACGAGCATTGATCATGTATTATTTCTTGCCGTTTTCCATGGGACAGTTAGGGAATTCATTGATTGTCGCTTCCTTCCCAGGCCGACTGCAATTACTGCTCAAACATTCAAATTTCGAATGTTCTTTAGTCAGTCTTCAGTCAAAAAAAAAGATCAACCAGGACTAAAACACAAGCAGTGACACAGACAGACAGACACAGAACATTCAAGAACAGTCTTACAAAAATCTAAAGTTCTACTGCAATCAGCATAGGTCAGAGAGCAACTTCATCAAGAAGAAGAAGAACATACAATCCCTATCAAGAGTCTTCTTCTTTCAATTCTCAGGATAACTTCAGAAGGACAACACAAACTTTATCTGTCAAAGAAGTTCCTGAAGCAAATCTCTGGTCCAGGCACTCAAAGTTTTGAAGACCTGTCACCCTGAAGCAGTGCTCTAGATTTCCTGATCCATTCAAGATCTCAGGGGGAGCAATCTGCTGAAATCAATCCACAAGTCTTCTCAGTTGTTATTGAGAAAGAGAAGACACTATCTCCTTTTCCATCCTCTGTACAGTGTTTTAATTCCCTTCAAAATTATTCCTGGTTGTAAATCTCCTTCCAAAAGACTTGAGGTTTTGGTTTTTGAGCACCTGAATAAAAGCTCATTGTTGTCAGGCACCTGATCAAAAACCTGAGTGGATTCCTACCAGGGTAGTAGAAGAGTGGATGTACCCAGGTTGGGGAACCACTATAAATTTCTTGTGTCGTCTGGTTGCCCTTTTTCTTTTGTTTTGGCTGTGTTGTTCTGTAATTTGCTAGGTTGTTGTGCTTATCTCTTTATTTTCAAAACTATTCACCTAGGATTACAGCAAAAGCTGTAAAATGTTTTTAGTGAGTACAATACTCTATTCACCCCCCTCTAGAGTATTTTAGATCTAACCTGCATTTTCACAGTTATGTACAAGCTGGCTCCCAGGCCACCAAGATGGCAAAACCACGCTTCTGCCCTGTTTTCCAAGTTCACCTTGAGGTTAGTCCCCAAGTCTCCCTGTTGTAATATACCGCGTAGAAAACCCAAAAAACAACCATCGGCGTGGAGTCTTCTCTGGTCATTCATGCAATGCAACATCACCGATCTAGACCAACTTATCCGGATAGGCATCATACACCATGCCTATGTCCGTTTCTCGATTCCGGACTCTACATGAAAACAACAGGGACTATTCATGTCTACCCGAAGGAACACCTCACACTCACCGCAAACTCGCGAGAGCGGGATTCCTATACAAAAGCACCGTAATGGCCTCGCCTCCGTAGATCCGGACTCGGCTTGCGATTTGGGGCTCCGAAGCTCCACCGGCGGCCGGATCTCTCCTCCTTATTCTTCCTTGCTCTCCCCTCTCTCTAGAAATCTTAGAAAGAGAAAACCCAAAAGAAATGAGGGTTTCTAAACCCTATTCCTGGGTTAAACCCTCCCAGGATCAGCCAAGACCCTTAGATCCCATAGGAAGGAAACAAACGACCATGATTCGCACGTAAAATCCAAAACCTGGGCCAAACACGGCTTGTGACACGCCTGTGCCCAAGGCCGTGTGCCTCAATCGACGTCGAAACCGTTGCATCCCGAAAAGAACACTGGCTCTTGACACGCCTGTGTCAGGCTTGACACACCCGTGTCATCCAGTACATGCCCGTGTTGTAGGGTGTGTTCCTCCATCGACACAGGACCAAAACCAACCCGAGAAGAACACGAGTATTCAACACGCTCGTGTCGAATTTGACACGCCCGTGTCAAGCTGAACACGCCTGGGCTCCAGCCCATGTTCAACCCCTGATACAGCACGACTCACAGCCCGAGAAGGACACGACCTGGGACATGCCCGTGTCTCAGGCCGTGTTTGATGTTCGACGATCGTCGACTGCACTTTCATCCACCACACAGCCATCGTCGAACCCGAGCACGACACGACCCTGGGACATGCTCGTGTCCCAAGCCATGTGACCCCTACCAAGTCCCAAACTTGGCTCAAAATGCTACCCGTACCTCTTTTGAGTTTCGGGCCGTTACAGCTCTCTCCCTCTTGAAAGAATTTGGTACCGAAATTACAGAAAGGAAAAGATATAAACAAAACTTAAACGGTACCTTAGTGGAATAACTCTGGGTACTCCTCAAGCATAGTCTACTCTCACTACCACGAGAGGTCCTCCCGACCGCAGTTGTCCCAACGGACCTTGACCATCCTGATGTCTTTATTAAGCAGTTGCTTGACTTCCGAGTCCTCAATGCGAACGAGCTTGATCTTCGTTGTCAACCCATTATCAACTGGTACTTGATCGACAATAATCACTTGCGAAGACTCTTGCAACGCCTTCCGCAACACTGATATATGGAATACGTCGTATAGACCACTTAGTTCCGCTGATAGATTTAATTGATTAGCTGCTTTGCCAATCCGCTCCAGAACCTCAAACGGTCCAAGGTACCTTGGGCTTAGCTTCTTCAAGCGTCATACCCGTGAGACACCCTTGAACGGCTTAATCTTCAAGTACACCTAGTCGCCAACACGACCTCCACGTTCCTATGCTTGGCGTTATAGTACTTAGCTTGACGGTCCTGAGCGACTAGCAATCGTTCTCGAATGGTTCGTACCAACGAGGTTGCATCTTCTACTTCTTGCCGCTTGTATAGCTTCTACTCACCCATTTCCAACCATGACAACGACGTGCGACATCTTCTACCGTAAAGGGCCTCAAAGGGCGCCATTTGAATGCTCTCCTGGTAGCTATTATTCTAAGCAAATTCCACCAAGTACATGTGATCTTCCCACTGCTTCCCGAAATCCAGGACGCACATGCGAAACATTTCTTCCATCATCCTGTTGACTCTCTCGGTCTGACCATCCGTCTGCGCATGAAAGGTCGTGCTGAAACTCAGCTTTGTTCCTAACATCTATTGCATCAACCTCCAATCATTGGACGTGAACTGCCCATCTCGGTCACTCACGATGATGTGGGGCACACCGTGAAGCTGAACTATATTATCCACATACAATTTTGCCAATTTCTCCACAGAATCATCCTTCCTATGCGGAATGAAGTGCGACACTTACGTCAAACAATCTATGACCACCCAAATGACATTGTTTCTCTTCTACAACCTTGGCAAACCATGCACAAAGTCCATTGTAATATCGTCGAACTTCCACTCCAGAATAGACAAGGACTTCAAGAATCCTCCAGTCTTCTGGAACTCCGCCTTCACTAAGGAGCATGTTTGACACTTCGCCACGCACAGTGTGTAACAACCCCATCCGTTCATATACTATATACTAGAAGGTCCGGCTGGGGCCCCACAACACAAAACAGACGATGAAGCTACGGAGTGATACCAGAGTAACGCAGCGCACCTAACGCAAAGCATTCTAGCGGAAGCCTCCTAACACTTGAACTCCACACTTGAATGTCCACCATAGAAAACAACTCCATATATGAATGTCTTACAACATGTAAACATCGTTGGCCTTATGGCCCTACAAGGCTTTCAAACAGTGGCCTAAACATTGGCGCGCAGGCCGGCCACAATAAAAGAAAACACAACAAGCATTTCCAAATAGCCTTCGAGTGCTAGCAGTAGCAGGAGTAGCAACAGCAAGGACCTCAACCTTTATGCATCCCGCTTAGCTCTCCAGCACCTGTACAGGGACAATCCACCCAACGGTGGTAAACAAAAGCAACGATCAGCGTTCAGCTGACCAAATTATAACGACCATACCCCTTTTCTCGGGGCAGCGGTAATCTTCCCTGCAGGCATATCATATCACATGCATAGCAATATATTCATATAATGTGCTTTCACGCACACATGCCATCACAACCGTTCGCCACCCGGCCCAACGGTCTGTGTACTCAGGGCACATTCTTGGTGTTCTGACAAAGCACTTGCCCACCACCGTATCAGGGTCACAACCCAACGTTAACTCTCTTGAGCATTTACTCCATGGAGTGCAGCCGGAGTTCTAGTGTTACTACACCGGGATGGCCCGTAGCCCCCCATTGTGTCATGGCGCGCAGGCCTAAGACTCTCGCTATGCGCTCCAATAGACCACACCTTCTGGTCCACGTCGGACGGACATAACGTAGGTCGGATCCTCCACCCCCGTTGCTCAAATCGCCTTGCCTTCACCGAGTACGGCGTACTCGCGGCTTAATCAAAGGCGCGGGTCGGTCTCAGCAATCCTGTTCTTGGCATTCGGCCTGGGTATTTTTATTACACCCATTCATCTCACAACAATAGCGGGTCTTTCCTGGGTACACTAGTAATTCCTGTTCCTCATTCACAGGTACGACACCGCAATAGCACAAATGTCAGGGGTCTTTCCTGGGTATACCAGTAATTCCTGTTACTCTATTCACAGGTGCCACCTACGACATCAAGCATCACAAAAGGGCCTTTCCTGGTTACACCAGTACTTCCTGTTACTCATTCACATGTACGCCCCAATAGCACAAGCATACACGGATATTTTCCTGGACTACCACTCCAGTACTTCCTGCTACTACCCTTCACAGGCATAACCCGTTGACTTCTTAAACTACACGTTTATCACGGAGTCTTCTCCAATTCGTATGCAACATCACCAATCCAAACCAACCTGTCCAGATGGACTTCACACATCATGCCTATTCCGTACTCCAATTCTGGATCTATATGCCAACAAAAGGGGATTTCATGAATCACCCAAAGATTCCCAAAATCAGCTACCTCTTGGTGGGGAAATCACAAACATATGCCAAAAAGGAAGCCATCACATGGCTAGGAAGAAAATTCGTTACCCTTGAAGACCTCTTTGGTGCCATGAGCTCGAAGCTGGCTTGAACGACTCACAAAAGCTTTTCCTCCGCAACGTCGGCCTAGGATCTCTCGTCAGTAAACCGCAGCACCACCGGTGATCAGCCCCCTTTCCTCCTCCTCCTTCCTCTCTCTTTTTCTCGGCCTTAAGCAGACAGGGAGGCCTCACAGCCCTTGGATCCAGGCTGAAGGGATGGATGGCCACAATTTCACCAAAAATTATAAATTTTGCCTGACACGGCCTGTGACAAGCCCGTGTCCTAGGCCGTGTGCCTCAAGCGGTGCTCAACCAACTTATCCAAACCAGTGACATGCCCATGTGACACGTCAGTGTCATGGGCCGTGTCACCCAACACGGCTTCAGACACGCTCGTGTCTGTGGCCATGTTCGTCAGGCGAAAAAAAAATCCCAACATCACCCGAGACTCACACGGCCTGTGACATGCCCGTGTCCCAGGCCGTGTGCCCATACACAACACTCGACATGCCCCAGCTCAATGTCGTCGGGCTAAGTTCGTCGACCGCACTGACACGCCCTGTGACACGCCCGTGTCACAGGCCGTGTACTAAGCACTCGACGATCGTCGACCAAATTTTGTCGACCACTCGTCGACTGTTCCTCTCGACACTCGACGCACGCAGGACACGCCCTGGGACACGCCCGTGTCCCAAGCCGTGTCACCCAAAAATTTGCCTGCTGATAGAAATTGGGCTGTTACAACCCTCCCCTCCTACAAAAATTTCGTCCTCGAAATTAATACACAGGAAGGCAACCAGCAATCAGCAATCAAATAGTTATAACCTTAAATTTCTCATGGTACAACAACATTCTCTCCACGAATTACAGAAATAGCTCGGGAAACTCCTCTCGCATGGTTTGCTCTCGCTCCCATGTAAATTCCTCACGGCCGCAGTTATCCTACTGGACTTTAACCATGCCGACCGTTTTGTTCTGCAACTGTTTCTCGGCTCAATTTTCGAGCTGAATGGGTCTAACTCTCGTTGTTAGCCCATACTCCACCGGCACACGATCATTCGCGATCACTTGAGCTGGATCTTTAACGGCCTTCCGAAGCACCGAGATGTGAAACACATCATGTAATCCCCCCAAGTCTACCAACATAGCTAGCCGATAAGTCGCTTCTCCGACGCGCTCCACCACTTTAAATGGACCCAAATATCTTGGACTCAACTTTTTCAAACGTCGAATCCTGGAGACATTTTGAAGGGCTTGATCTTCAAGTAGACCCAATTGCCAACCGCAAATTCCACGTTCCGGTGCTTGGCGTTGTAGTACTTTGCTTGACGATCTTGGGCTATAAGTAGCCTCTCTCGAATAGTCCAAATGATTGAATTTGCTTCATCAACCTCATTTGGTTTATAAACTCTAGCTTCGCCCGCTTCTACCCAAGCCAAGGGAGTACGACACTTCCTTCCATACAGAGCTTCATATGGTGTCATCCCAATGCTCGCCTGGTAGCTGTTATTATATGCAAACTCCATCATAAAGAGATGATCTTCCCATCTCTTTCTGAAGTCGAGGGCGCACATCCGGAGCATGTCCTCCATCGTTCTGTTGGTACGTTCAGTTTGGCCATCCGTTTGGGGATGAAAGGCCGTACTGAAAGTCAATTTCATGCCCAACAGTCGGTGAACTAGCCTCCAGTCATTTGACGTGAATCGCCCATCTCGATCACTTACGATGCTCCGAGGAACACAGTGAAGCCGTATAATCTGGTCAACATATAATTTTGCCAAACTTTCGACTGAATCATCCCGCCTGTTCGGGAGAAAATGTGCCACTTTAGTTAGCCGGTCAACAATCACCCAAATGGAATCATTTCCTCGCTGCGATCTCGGCAATCCGTGCACAAAATCCATGGAAATATCATCAAATTTCCACTCTGGAATCGACAACGACTTCAAATAACCACCCGGCTTTTGGCATTCCGCCTTCACCATCGCACATGTTGTGCATTTGGCCACATAGAAGGCAACATCTTTCTTTATCCATGGCCACCAGAATAGCGTTTTCATATCATTGAACATCTTTGTGCTCCTTGGGTGAATGGAATACTTTGTATAATGCGCTTCACACATCAGTTCTTCCCTCAATTTACCCACATTCAGGACGCACAAACGGCCCTCTTTTCGCAAAAGACCGTCATTCCAGGAGAATTTGTCCTCTGGCCCTTCGTTACCATAGCATACGAGATCTTCATCCAACTCCGTTGCCCGTCGAACTCGGTCCGCAAGGTCATATTGCACCTCCGTCCAGTTCAAACATGCATTGGCAGTGGCATTTTTGTCAACACAATATATCTCTAATGCTTTCAGCTCATGGATAAGACGTTCATCATGTCTTTGTAACCAATTCGCTCTAGCCGGAGCCCTCCGACTCAAGGCATCCGCGACAACATTCACCTTTCCGGGAGTATAGTGAATCTCAAAAGTGTAGTACCCAAGGAACTCCAACCACCTTCGTTGTCGCATGTTCAAGTCTTTCTGCTCCAATAGGTACTTGAGGCTCTTATGATCTGTATAGATTTCCACCTTCACTCGATAAAGGTAGTGTCGCCACAACTTTAGTGCAAAAATCACCGCTGCTAACTCCAAGTCATGGACGGGATAATTTCGCTCGTGCACCTTCAGCTGGCGTGAGCCATAGCAATTACCTTTCCATTCTGCAGAAGAACGCAGCCCAAGCCGTTCCCTGAGGCATCGCTATAAATAACAAATCCATCGGTCCCACTTGGCGAAGTCAACACCGGCACCGTGGTCAAACGAACCTTCAGCTCTTCAAAAGCTCGTGCGCACTCGGACGTCCAAACGAACTTCTGATCTTTTCGCATCAACGTGGTTAGCAACAAAGCAATCCGCGAGAAGTTTTCACCAAATCTTCGATAGTAGCCCGCAAGTCCAAGGAAACTCCTGACCTCGGTCATGGAAGACAACATTGGCCACTCTTGTATAGTCCTTATCTTCGTTGGATCCACTACAATGCCCGCTCCACTCACCACATGGCCCAGAAAAGCCACCGACGATAGCCAAAACTCGCATTTCAAGAACTTGGCATAGAGCTGATTGTGCCTCAATGTATTCAACACCAACCGCAAGTGATTCTCATGCTCAGCTTCTGACTTCGAGTACACCAGGATATCATCAATAAACACGATCACAAACAGATCCAGGTACTCTCGGAACGTGCGGTGCATCAAATCCATAAACACCGAGGGCACATTGTACAGTTCAAATGGCATGACTGTGAACTCATAGTGCCCGTAACGCGTTCCAAATGCGGTTTTGGGAATGTCACCTTCCCGAATTCTCAACTGGTAATAACCAGACTTTAGGTCCAATTTCGAATAGATGGTCGAGCCCACCAGCTGATCGAATAACTCATCAATCCGGGGTATCAGATATTTATTCTTCTCGGTCAGCTTATTCAGTTCACGGTAGTCAATACATAACCGCAACCCACCATCTTTCTTCTTTACAAAAAGCACCGGCGCGCTCCAAGGTGACATGCTTGGGCGTATATAACCTTGCTCCAACAATTCTTGTAGTTAGACTTTCAACTCAGCCATCTCTTTCGGCGCGACGCAATATGGTGAGCGGGCCACAGGTTTCGCACCTGGCACTAACTCGATCGTAAAGTCAATCTCCCGCTGGGGTGGTAGCCCAAGGAGATCCATGGGAAACACATCTGTAAATTCCGCCACAATTGGAACCTCGCATACACTGGCCTTAGGCTCAACAACCTGAATCAGTGCGAAGTAACACTCCGCACCCTTCCGAACATCCTTGACTACCTGGAGTGCAGACATCAACGTCCCGCCCACTCCTCGCATACCCGCGAACTTTGTCTCCTGTTCGGTATTCTAGCCCAACATGATCTCTTTAGACTGGCAATCAATCATGGCATGCTGCTCCGTAAGCCAATCCATACCAAAAATCATGTCGAATTCCGATATCGGCAATACAGAAGCAGTCAAACGGAAATCCCGACTTCCTATTTGGACCGTCACATCGCAAGCTTGATCCGCAAGCATCCAACAGCCATTCGGCAACACCACTCTGACGCTATCTATCTTTGCACGACGAGGTATCCCAAGCCGCGCTATAAACTCGCTAGACAGAAAAGAATGCGATGCACCCGTATCAAATAGTGCTCGCGCCAGCGTGTCCCGAATCATTACAAAGCCTGTAACAATCATGTCACACACACAAACCACAAACACATATGCACTAAGCAAAGCATACAAGCAATAGCATATGCAAAACTAAACTCATACCTGTGACGACGTCACTCTGCTTGATGGCCTCCTGCAGGCCAAGATTGTAGACCCGGGGCTATGCCTGCATGGCAGAGGAGTCCACGACTGCCTTGCCCTTCTCCGCATACGACGCTCCCGCCTTCATTCACTCTTTGGCGGCACCCGACAATCTCGAGCGATATGCCCCACCTGGCCACAATTATAGCATATACGAGTATCCGGCTTTGAGGTAGCCCCCGACGTTGCTCCCGATGCAACTGATGAAGGAGCTTGTCCACTTGTCTTGGACTTCTTGCCCCATTTCTTCTTATAAAATGGTTTCCCTGATCGGGGCACCTTCCACTCCGGTTGCGTCACAGCCAAAGCTCTTTTCCCCTACACCCTCTTCATATCCTTTTCTAGTGCGCTCGCAGTGTCGACCAACGCCTGGAAGCCTTGGTTCACAGAATTAGAAACCAGGAACCTCAACTCGTCCCTCAGTCCTTCATAAAACCGATTTGTCTTACTCTGCTCATCAGCAAAAATAGAACTCGCATACCGCCCTAAGCGAGTAAACTCATGCAGGTACGCATCAACACTGCCATCACCTTGCGTCAGACTTTGGAATTCATTCTCCATGGAAATATGTTGCACCACAGGAAGGTGCTTCACTAGGAAGAGTCGGGAGAATTCTTCCAGTGATACTTGTGTTAAGGGACGACCCGCCAAGTGATGTAACTCCATCTCATCCCACCACAATCTAGCTTCTCCTTCAAGCAGGAAGGTAGCTAAGGTGACTTTCTGATGTTCCTCCGATCCAATCGCCGTCATGATTCGCTTGACGCGCGATAGCCAATCCTCAGCCTGCGTAGGAGTTCCCTCCCCCGAAAGCATAGGCGGATGGAAACTCATAAACCGCGTCAGCTGCTTCTCAGCCGCTCGAGAAGCCACATCCACTACAGGTTCAGGCCTTGCTACCACCTGTTCTGGCCTCATAGCCGGTTGTTCCTGCCTAAGTGGCTGTCCTTGAATCATGGCAAACAAAGCCTCAGCAACTAAACACACATGTTCCGCAGACGGTGGAGGTGTAGGCACTGCGGCTGGTGCCGTACTTTCATCAGAATGTTGGGACTCTGACTGCCCAGCTCCACTCCGTGTCACCTAAAGGTGGACAAGACACACACATTAGCGGCCTTACATAAGCAAACAACACAAAATAGGAACACGCAGGTTCCCCAAACACAACAATTTGCATTCCTATCATGGACATTCAGGAGTTCACTCATATAAACGTGGTTTGCACAAACACGTGCTCGCCACCCCACAAAAGAAGGCGACCACGACTTCGAGAGGGAAAGACCAAGACAGCTGATACCAAAAATGTAACAACCCCATCCGTTCATATACTATATAGTAGAAGGTCCGGCCGGGGCCCCACAACATATACCACAAAACAGATGATGAAGCTACGGAGTGATACCAGAGTAACGCAGCGCACTTAACACAAAGCATTCTAGCGGAAGCCTCCTAACACTTGAACTCCACACTTGAATGTCCGCCATAGAAAAAAACTCCATATAGGAATGTCTTACAACATGTAAACATCGTTGGCCTTATGGCCTTACAAGGCTTTCAAACAGTGGCCTAAACATTGGCGCGTAGGCCGACCACAATAAAAGAAAACACAACAAGAATTTCCAAACAGCCTTCGAGGGCTAGCAGTAGCAGCAACAACAACAGCAAGGACCTCAACCTTTATGCATCCCGCTTGTCTCTCCAGCACCTGTACAGGGACAATCCACCCAACGGTGTCAAACAGAAGCAACGGTCAGCGTTCAGCTGACCAAATTATAACAACCCTACCCCTTTTCTCGGGGCTGCGGTAATCTTCCCTGCAGGTATATCATATCCCAAGCATGACAATATATTCATATAATGTGCTTTCACGCACACATGCCATCACAACCGTTCGCCACCCGGCCCAATGGTCCATGCACTCAGGGCACATTCTTGGTGTTCTGGCAAAGCACTTGCCCACCACCGTATCAGGGTCACAACCCAACGGTAACTCTCTTGAGCATTTACTCCATGGCGTGCAGCCGGAGTTCTAGTCTTACTACACCGGGATGGCCCGTAGCCCCCCATTGTGTCATGGCGCGCAGGCCTAAGACTCTTGCTATGTGCTCCAACAGACCACACCTTCTGGTCAACGTCGGACGGACATAACGCAGGTCGGATCCTCCACCCCCCGTTGCTCAAATCGCCTTGCCTTCACCGAGTACGGCGTACTCGCGGCTTAATCAAAGGCGCGGGTCAGTCTCACCAATCCTGTTCTTGGCATTCAGCCTGGGTATTTTTATTACACCCATTCATCTCACAACAATAGCGAGTCTTTCCTGGGTACACCAGTACATCCTGTTCCCCGTTCACAGGTACGACACCGCAATAACACAAATGTCAGGGGTCTTTCCTGGGCATACAAGTACTTCCTGTTACTCTATTCACAGGTACACCTACGACATCAAGCATCATAAAAGGGCCTTTCCTGGTCACACCAGTACTTCCTGTTACTTATTCACAGGTACGACCCAATAGCACAAGCATACACGGATATTTTCCTGGACTACCACTCCAGTACTTCCTGCTACTACCCTTCACAGGCATAACAAGTTGACTCCTTAAACTACACGTTTATCACGGAGTCTTCTCCGATTCGTATGCAACATCACCAGTCTAGATCAACCTGTCCAGATGGGCTTCACACAGCATGCCTATTCCGTACTCTAATTCCGGATCTATATGCCAACAAAAGGGGATTTCATGAATCACCCAAAGATTCCCAAAATCAGCCACCTCTTGGTGGGGAAATCACAAACATATGCCAAAAAGGAAGCCTTCACATGACTAGGAAGAAAATTTGTTACCTTTGAAGACCTCTTTGGTGACATGAGCTCGATGCTGGCTTGAACGACTCACAAAAGCTTTTCCTCCTCAAAGTCGGCCTCGGATCTCTTGTCGGTAAACTGCAGCACCATTGGTGATCAGCCCCCTTTCCTCCTCCTCCTTCTTCCTCTCTCTTTTTCTCGGCCTTAAGTAGACAGGGAGGCCTCTCAGCCCTTGGATCCAGGCTGAAGGGATGGATGACCACAATTTCACCAAAAATTATAAAATTTGTCTGACACGGCCTGTGACACGCCCGTGTCCTAGGCCGTGTGCCTCAAGCGGTGCTCAACCGACTTATACAAACCAGTGACATGCCCATGTGACATGCCCGTGTCATGGGCCGTGTCACCCAACACACCTTCAGACACGCCCGTGTCTGTGGCCGTGTTCGTCAGGCGAAAAAAATCCCAAAATCACCCGAGACTCACACGGCCCGTGACACGCCCGTGTCCCAAGCCGTGTGCCCATACACGGCACTCGACACGCCCCAGCTCAATGTTGTCGGGCTGAGTTCGTCGACCGCGCTGACACGCCCTGTGACATGCCCGTGTAACAGGTCGTGTCCTAAGCACTCGACGATTGTCGACCAAATTTTGTCGACCACTCGTCGACTGTTCCTCTCGACACTCGACGCACGCAGGACACGCCCGTGCCCCATGCCGTGTCACCCGAAAATTTGCCTGCTGATAAAAATTTGGTTGTTACACAGTGCCACATCCTTCTTATGTCCTGGCCACCAAAATAATTTCTTCATATCACGGTATATCTTCGTGCTCCCCGGGTGAATCGAGTACTTGGTATGATGAGCCTCGTACATCAATTCCACCCGCAGTTTGCCCATATTTGGGATGCACAACCGACTGTGCTTCTATAATAATCCCTCCACGACCTCAAATTAGGAATTTGACCCATCCAAAGCCTCAACCATGTTTTGCTTCATGTGGCCATCCAAATCCAGAGCCTGTCGAATCCGATCAGCCAGGTCACACTGAACTTCTGTCCAGTTCAATAGCGCTTCGGCACTAATCTGCTTGTCAACACAAGCGATCTCCAACACCTCCAACTCCCAAACCAAATGCTCGTCATGAACCGACAACCAGTTGGCTTGAGCTGGGGCCCTACGACTCAATGCATCTGCAACCGCATTGCCTTTCCCAGGCACATAATGAATCTTGAATGTGTAGTCCCCCAGGAAATCCATCCATATCCGATGTCGCATGTTCAGATCCTTCTGATCCAACAAGTACTTCAGGCTCTTGTGTTCAGTATAGATATCGACCTTCACCCCGTACAACTAATGCCTCTACAGCTTCAGGGCAAATATCACGGCCGCTAACTCTAAGTCATGGATCGGATAATTCCTCTCATGACCTTTAGCTGACACGAGCCATAGGCTATCACACTTACATGCTGCATTAGGACACAACCCAATCCACTGCCCGAAGCATCGCTGTAGATCTCAAATCCTACGATCCCACTCGGCGAACTCAGCACAGTTGCCGTGGTCAACCGACTTTTCAACTCCTCAAAAGCTCGTGCGCACTCCGGCGTCCAAACAAACTTCTGCTCTTTCCTCGTCAGAGTCGTGAGGGGTAACGCTATCCGCGAGAAGTTCTCCACAAATCGCCTGCAATAGCCGGCAAGCCCCAGAAAACTCCAGACTTCCGCTACCATAGACAGCACAGGCCACTCTCGTATAGCAATAATCTTCACCAGATCCACCGCAATTCTCTCTCCACTGACTATGTGACCAAGGAACACTACTGAGGATAACCAAAACTCGCATTTGGAGAACTTGGCGTATAGTTGATTCCTCCTCAGCATCTCCAACACCAAATGCAGATGCTTAAAGTGATCCTCCTCACTCTACAAGTACACCAATATATCGTCGATGAAGACGATCACAAAGTGGTCAAGGTACTCCCTAAAAGTCCTGTTCATCAGATCCATGAACACTGACGGCGCATTAGTCAGCCCAAACGGCATGACCGTAAACTCATAATGCTCGTATCTCGTACTAAATGTTGTCTTGGGGATATCACTTTCTCTTATCATCAGCTGATAATACCCGGACTTAAGGTCCAATTTCGGGTACACTGATGACCCGAATAACTGATCGAACAGATCATCAATCCTTGGGATCGGGTACTTGCTCTTCTCCATTAACTTGTTCAGCTCTCGATAATCAATACAGAGCCGCAAACTTCTGTCCTTCTACTTCACAAAAAGGACCGGTGCGCTCCAAGGCGATGAACTTGGATGCACATAACCCTGTTCCAAAAGCTCTTGAAGTTGTACCTTCAGCTCCGCCATCTCCTTAGGCGCTAGCCGATACGGAGAGCGTGACACAAGTTTTGCACCTGACACTAGCTCGATGGCGAAATCTATCTCCTGTTGAGGTGGGGCTCCAAGGAGATCGTCAGGGAACAGATCATGGTATTCGGATACCACTGGGATGTTGTCCAAAGTAGGCTTAGGCTTTGAAGCTTCCACTAATGTAAAGAACAGCTCTGCAACAGCACGAATTGCCTTAACCACCTAAAGAGCAGACATCAAGTTCTTGCTCGACCCTTTCAAGCCTGCAAACGTCGTCTCACGACCTGTTCCCAACTTAACCTCCTTGCGATTGCAATCAATATATGCTTGCTGCTCCGAGAGCCAATCCATACCAAATATCACGTCGAACTCCACCAGCGGCAGTAACAGCACTTGCAAATCGAACTCCTGACTCCCAATATGAATCTTTACGCCACAGACTCTATCCGCGTGCATCGAACACCCATTCGGCAACAACACATCCAGTTTGTCCTTTGCCATCAAAGAAGGTACTCTGATGCGCGATATGAATCCTTCGGACAAAAAGGAGTGTGAAGCTCCCGTATCAAAAAGTGCTCTCGCCGGATTATCGCAAATCAAAACAAAGCCTATACAAGCAGTGGTAAGGTAACACGTGTAAGGTAACAAGTATTTAAAACTAACTTGCTATAAATTTAAACCGTACCTGTCATAACATCCGCTTGCTTTATGTCCTCATGCTGGTCAAGATTATAGACTTTAGGTTGAGCGGGAGCATAATGGGATGCGGTTGACTCCACCGCATTACCCTTCTCTTCATAGGTTGCTCCCGGCTTCCTCTCGGACTTTGGACGTCCGCTCCAGCAGTCTCAGGCAAAGTGTCCCGACTTCCCATAATTATAGCATACGCCCGGGGTTCGGCTTGTAGTTGCCCCCAAAGCACCAGAAGAAGGGGCTGGAGCCGAAGTCCTAGCCTTCTTATTGAACTTACGATAACCAGACTTTGAATTAGTTGGCACCTTGAACTCTGTCTTCTTAGCTCCAGAGTCTCTCTTCGCTTGCACATTCCTCAGATCCTTTTCTAAAGATCAGGCCGTATTGACCAGGGTCAAGAAGCCCTGCATCATAGGCCCTGAGAGCAGTAGCCTTAGGTCATCCCTCAGACCTTCATAGAATCGGTTTGTCTTACGCTCCTCATCAGTGAAAGTAGAGCTAGTGTACCGACCCAACCATGTAAATTCGTGGAGATACTCGTCCACGCTACTCTCTCCATGCGTCAACTTCTGGAATTCATTTTCCATCGCGATCCTCTGAGCTGAGGGAAGGTACCTTGCCAAGAAGAGTCTCAAAAATTCTTCCATCGAGATGTCCGTAAGTTGCCTTCCACTCAAGTGATGTAACTCCAAACCTTCCCACCACAGCCTTGCATCTCCGTCCAACAGGAACGTAGCTATGGTGTTCATCTACCACTCTTCCGTTTCAATAGCTCTCAATACTCTTTTTACTCGGGAGAGCCAATCCTCAGCTTTGGATGGGGTTCGCATCCCCGAGAACACCAGAGGATTGAAGCCCATAACATGTTTGAGCTGCCTTTCAGTTGCTCTCCTAGGAACCAAAGGCTCCAACATTACTTGCTCCACCTTTCTTGGTTCTACTGCTTGAAGCGGTACTTGCTCCACCGTAGGAGAAGGCCGCTGTATTTGCCTTGCAAGCTGCGCATTGATCATAACAAACACCGCTTCAGCCACCAATCATATGGTTTCTATTGAGGGAGGTGTTACAGGCACAAAATTCGGTGTACTACTTGCCTCAGAAACCGGATGTTCTGACAGCCCTGCACCACTTCTGGTCACCTATAGTTATACAAAACACTGGTAAGCGATCAAACAAAATTGCAAAAAGCAATTATAGGAACACGCAGGTTCCTCAAACATGTGTATTTTCATTCCTAAGTGGACATTCATGGGTATGTTTTTATGTTATAACGATGACACACATACATGTGCTCACCACCCCTTAAAAGAATTCATCCACGAATTCATTTAAGTTGACCGAATCCTGTAGTCTGATACCAAATTGTAACACCCCTATCCGTCGCATAGCATATAGCAGTAGGTCCGGCCGGGGCCCAACGCCATATACCACATACAGACCAGAAGGTTACGCAATAGAAACCATCCTGCCAATAACCAATGTCCTACACAGAGTACATTCTAGCGGAAGCAATTTAAAAGTTGCAAATTAAGAACCCAGCCAACAGCATGAATGTCCACTACATAAACCCAACAGGAATGAACGTACAAATACACAGGTACTTGGCCTTATGGCCTTACAATAGGTTACTCAAATAAAAGTGTCTTCCAAACCTCGGCACGCAGGCCAGTCACACATGAGAAACAAAGTAAACATTCAAATAAAGGTATTCGAGGGCCGGCTCAGCAACAAGGGCTTTTGCTCGCTATTTGCCACTCGGCTCCGCAGCACCTACAAGCAACAATCCACCGAAGCGGTGACAAACAAAAGCAACGGTCAGCTAAAGCTGACCAAATTATAACGACCCCACCACTAAACTCGGGGCGGCGATGCTCCTTCCATGCACTTTAATATCATAGCTTAACAGTAGTGAAATTACACATCATCACGGGCGTAAGCTATCACGGGCGTAAGCTAGCACGACCACACACCCCGTGCTCTTAGGGCACATTCTTGGAGAACCCGGTCAATATCTGCGGTCTCACCACCATCTTTTGGATGGCAATCCTCATGAGCATTTGAGTCTTTCCGGCAGAAGTCACTTCAATTGAAGACATCGACAGCCTAAGACCCGCCCTATATGCCATTGGTAGGCCTCTAAAACCGAACCATATAGAGTGGGTACAGTTCCACTCAACCCGTTTCTCACCTCGCCGTGATAATTTAAGTCATCGGTGCGGGTCAAGCTTCCTCGAATCCCGAGTATCGAACACACAGTATTACATAACCCAGTTATGTACAAACAGGCTCCCAGGACACCAAGATGGCAGAACCATGCTTCTGCCCAATTTTTCGGGTGCACCTTGAGGTTAGTCCCCAAGGCTCCCTGTTGCAATCTACCGCGTAGAAAACCCAAAAAACAACCATCGACGCGAAGTCTTCTCTGGTCATTCATGCAATACAACATCATCGATCCAGACCAACTTGTCCGGATAGGCTTCACACACCATGCCTATGTCCGTTTCTCGATTTCGGACTCTACATGAAAACAACAAGGACTATTCATGTCTACCCGAAGGAACACCTCACACTCACCGCAAACTCGCGAGAGCGGGCTTCCTATCCAAAAGGTAAAGAGGACTTCACATGTCCAAGATGAGAATCGTTACCCTAGCATTCCTCTTCGGCGCCATGAAGATCTAAATGGATTAAATGCACCGCAACAGCCTCGCCTCCGTAGATCCGAACTCGTCTTGCGATTTGGGGTTCTGAAGCTCGACCGACAGCCGGATCTCTCCTCCTTCTTCTTCCTTGCTCTCCCCTCTCTCTAGAACTCTTAGAAATAGAAAACATAAAAGAAATGACGGTTTCTAAACCCTATTCTCGGGTTAAACCCTGCTAGGATCAGCCAATACCCTTAGATCCCAAAGGAAGGAAACGGACGGTCACGATTCGCACTTAAAATCCAAAACCTAGGCCAAACACGGCTTGCGACACGCTCGTGTCCAAGGCCGTGTGCTTCAATCGACGCTGAACCCTTTACATCTCAAAAAGAACACGGGCTCTCGACATGCCCGTATCAGGATTGACACGTCCGTGTCATCCAGTATACGCCTGTGTTGCAGGGCGTGTTCCTCCATCGACACTAGACCAAAAATAACCCGAGAAGAACACGGGGATTCAACACGCCCGTGTCAAATTTTACATGCCCATGTCAGGCTGAACATGCCTGGGCTCCAGCCCGTGTTCCACCCCCGACACAGCACAGCTCACAGCCCGAGCAGGACACGGCCTGGGACACACCCGTGTCTCTGGCCGTGTTAGCTGTTCGACGATCGTCGACTGCACTTTGATCGACCATACGACCATAGTTGAACCCGAGCATGACACGGCCCTGTGACACGCCCATGTCCCAGGCCGTGTGACCCCTACCAAGTCCCAAACTTGGCTCAAAACGCTACCCGTCCCTCTTTTGAGTTTCGGGGCGTTACATATTCACCCCTTATAGATGATTAGCTAACCTTAAGTTAAATAACTTTCAGGTGTTTTACATCCTACTCTTATAGATAATGTTTACAAATTAAAGAAAGATTTATACGGGTTAAAAAAAGCTCCTAGAGCTTGGCATGAAACCTTTTCTACCTTTCTAATCAAGAGTAAATTCTTGAGGAGAAAGATAGATAGCACATTATTTCTTAGGGAAACAAAGGGCAAGTGTCTCCTAGTTCAAATTTATGTGGATGACATAATATTTGGGTCTATTGATGATAATCTTTGCAAAAATTTTGTTAACCTTATGCAAGGGGAGTTTGCGATGAGCAGTATGGGAGAGCTCAAGTACTTCTTAGACCTCCAAGTTAAATAATCTGATGAAGGGATTTTTATCTATCAGACCAAGTACACTAGGGAGTTTATTAAGAAATTTAGGATGGAATTAGCTTCACCATGAGAACTCCCATGAGGTCCAATATTTACCTGGATAAGGATGAGAAGGGCAAGCCCTTTGATGAATCCAAGTACAGATGTATCATTGGATCTTTGCTATATTTAACTGCTAGTAGGCTAGATATTATGTATACAACATGTTTTTGTGATATGTACCAAACATGACCTAAGGAATCTCACTACTCAGCTGCAAAGAGGATTTTGAGATATCTTAAGGGCAGTCAATACCTTGGCCTTTTGTACCCTAGAAATAATGATTTTGAACTAATTTGCTATTCAGATGCAGACTTTGCAGGTTGCAAGGAAGATAGGAAAAGCATAAGTGGAACTTGTTAATTCCTAGGGAGAAGGCTGATTTCATGGAGTAGTAAGAAGCATACTAGGGTTATATCCACTATTTGTCAGAGTACAACTCTGCAGAGAGCTGTTGTGCACAACTTATATGGATACAACATCAGCTAGAGGACTATAATCTCAAGGTAAGTCATTCACCTTTACATTATGACTCATCCAGTGTAATTTGTTTTGCTAAGAATATTATCTCATATAGCAGTACTAAGCATATAGAAATTAGATATCACTTTATTAGAGAACATGTAGAGAGTGAAGACAATTGCCTTGAATTTGTCCTCACTGACATCAAGTTGTTGATATCTTCATTAAGCCATTGGATGAGGGTAAGTTCAGTTCTTTCAAAATTGAGTTAGGAATGCTTAATGTTGAATGACTCATGTACATTAAGTGTTTTAGTTATAGATCTACATGTCTATTTCTCTATTTTTAATTTATAATGAAATCAATCTGCTATGATGTTAGATAGATAATTGTTAATCACTTAACTAGCTAGTTTAACCAGTTGAAGTACAAAATTAGTTAGATGCTAAAAAACCCTATCAGCATGTTAGGTTAACAACCTTAATCCCAATTAATTTGATAAAATGGCAAAATTAATTGTTAATGTATGCCAAACATGTTTTGACATTATTCACTGGAAATCAGTGAGATCAGCTGAATCAGCTAAGAAAGATTCAGTTGAACCACTGGGACCGCTGAGACAGTCTCAGCGGTTCTCACAGGTATAAGAATTACTATATCCCGGCAGCTGTTTCATTGTCTCAGCGTTCTATTGAGACAGGTCATTTATAATTAACTCTGCTAAGTTTAATTGTCAAATCATTCGATTTAATAATCTAGGTCATCCCTTCAAGTTCAAAATCACTTATATATATAAAGACACAGTAAAATAAAAGTCATTAAACCCGAATCTCTTCCCTAGCCTTTGAGACCAAAATCCTTCTCGGCGTCTCGACTTCCAGCTTTAATGGTGCCAAAATCTTCAAAATATCTGCAAGAAGGTTATGAGATCATTAAGAATGGCTTCATACATGCTTCAATAGAAATCAGAGAAGTGATTAGGATGTTGGATGCCCTACGTCTGGAATATATTCTTTCTGAACCTTCCCCCATTCTGAGAGATGAATGTTTGGAATTTTTCTCTAGTGTTAAGCTTTCCCATTCTATGACATCACTAAAATCTAAGATTGGAGGGATGAAGATCAAGATTACTCCAAGGAAATTAGGTAAGGCCCTTCAGCTGCCCTCCACTATCAGTGATGAAAAATAAGTCATCTCCAACAAGGACAGAGATAAAGCACTAAAATGGTATGAGTACAGTGATGTCAAAGTTGGATCACTAAGAAGGAAATTCTTTAACCAAAGAGACAAATTACTTGCTGACATTGCTAGTAAAGCCATATTATGCAAACCTGGGTCCCATGACACTATCTCCAAACTAAGTGTTGGGTTTATTGATCCCAATATCCCAGATTTGTAAGAAGTCAAATGGGTCAATAACATACACACATAATGAATTTGATGTGTGCCTTAGTTCATGCATGCAAGTAGTCTATGATTGGACAGGTGAAGAAAAATGAGTTTGGTGGTAAACTCAAAATTCATCGAGCTCAGCTTGAAGTTCGTCGAGCTCAGTTTGCAATTCATCGAGCTCAGCTTAAAGATCATCGAGCTCTTCTAAACACTTGTCGCGCTAAAGCCAGAAAAATTGACTAAGGCAAAAAGCGCTGAGACCACTGAGAAGATCAGAGTTCGTCGAGCTCAGCCTACAGATTGTTGAACGTAGCTAAAGTCAGAAAAACTAAGGCACTAAGACAGCTGAGATAGCTGAGAAGAAGGCGTTGAGACCGCTGAGACAGCTGAGACAACTGAGAAGAATGTGTCAGCTTAACCGCTGAGACAAAACTATCTGGATTTCTCTAAGTCCAGAAGCATTGAGTGAAGCAGGTTCACTCAACGATTCTAATGAAGAAGTAAGCGCTGAGACAGTTAAGAGGAAAACCACTGAGACAGAAGATAGTCTCAGCTGTGAAGCAAAAACTGCTGAGACCGTTGTGAAGATACCGCTGAGATAGAAACTTGTCTCAGCTAATAAGAAGAAAGCGTTGAGACAAAGTCCTGTCACAGTTGTTAAGAAGAAACCACTGAGACCGCTAAGACAAAACCACTAAGGCAAATCCAGAGAAAATTTACAAGTCCAGAAGCGCTGAGAGCCAAGATAAATGACGTTGAGTGACTTAACATCACTCAACGCTTTATGGATTTCTGGAATATTTTTTAAGTCCAGATGGTGATGACCATTGCTGACATCATCAAAGTCAACTTACATGTAGCCGTTGCTGGAAAGCTGCAGTGGCACCGAAATCTGTCTTATCCTCTTCTAAAGAAGGTGGGGCTCATGAATCCTTGGTTAGGCCCACATACAAGTGTGTTGTTGATTCGAATCAATGTATATAAAAAGGAAAAAGAAAAGGGATTAGGGTAACGAAAAAGATCGAACATAAAAAGGAACAAATGCAGAAAATACAAAAAGAAAATTAGAGGCGGCTGGACATCTTCTTCTCCATCAAGCTTGAAAGCTCAAGTCCAGTAAAGATAGCCTGAAAGGCAAAGGAAGTTAGCTGAAGCTCTTCAAGCTCAGCAAGATAGTTCTTTCTAGAACAGAGAAGTTGATTCATCCATTCAACTAGCTGGTAGCTGCTCATCTGTGTAGCAGAAAAGTGTTAGTTGTAGAAGAGGACTAATTCCTTCTACAACAAGTGTGTTGGACTGATATCTGCTCAGTCCAGTAAGATAGACTTAGAGACTAATCTCTGACTCAATTATTTTATTTTTCTTAATTATTTTGTATTCTCTTCCTGTATGATTCAGTTTATCTGAATCAGAGTGTAGGGCACTTTGTGCCTGAGGTAGGTGACTAATTAGTCACTGAGGTAGGTGCCCTGTTGGGGTACTGAGGTAGGATGCAAGTGTGGATCTTAGCTATAGGGCTTTATTGCCTGAGGTAGGATCCAAGTATGGACCTGAGGTAGGGCTATCCTCCTAGCCTGAATGTAGGGCCTTGTGCCTGAGGTAGGTGACTGGAGAGTCACTGAGCTGTAGGTGACAAGTGTGTCACTGAGTTATAGTCTTTGGAGGAGGTTGAGCTGTAGGTACCTAAAAGGGTACTGAGTTGTGGGAGTGCTGCAGTACTCCGAGAGTTTGGTTGTGTGCTTGAAGCTATAGGGCCGAAGAGCCTGAGTTGTAGGCCTTAGAAATAAGGCTGAGGTAGGTGATCAGTGGATCACTAAGGTGTAGGAGCCCTGTAGGGCTCTAAGGTAGGAACCTTTATGGTTCTAAGTTTGGATTCTGTGAAGAATCTGTGTAATAGGCTAAGAGCCTGAGGTGTAAGCTCTGAGAAGCATATTGGTGGAGTTTGTGCCTAGTCTAACAAATCAGTTGGATAGGTGGGAGGGAAAGTGGATGTACCCAATTGGGTAACCACTATAAATCTTTGTGTTTGTTGGGTTGCTTGTTTTCTTTCTTATTGCAGGATTTAAGGACAAGCTCTAGATAGTTTAAGTTGAAATCAGCAAAGAACCAATAAAATTAACAAAGACCTATTCACCCCTCCCCCTCTAGGTGATTAGCTAACCTTCAGTTAAACAACTTTGACTAAGGTTTGAGATTATCACAGGGATAATTCTGTAAAAGCAGACCTCATGGACCAACATCATCTTCCAAATATTAGTTGATTGTCTACTGGCACCTAATTTGGGAAGAATTTCATCCCTATTCTTGATCAACACCTCTCCTGACAGCCTCAACCAGAAGCAAGAAGTTAGAATCCACTATCTCAAAAGTATGGACATAAACACCTTGGACAGATTTACAAGAATTCTTCCAATGAGTCAACCTTCTGAGGAGAAGGCCAGGTCCAAGGACACAGGAAAGTAGATAGTTGGATCTGTTAGTTCTTCTAGTTCAGGTTATGAGATAGAGTCTTCATCTCCTGTAGATGTTGGACTTCAGGTTGATTTTGACCCCAGTCTACTAGCATACATGTTCCTCTCGACTCAAATATGAGTCAAATTGGTAGAGAGCATGTTGATGAAATTCATGTTGCTCTTGAGTCTGAGAACACTCTTATAGATTGTGTTGTACCAGATATGCCAAATGATAAAGAAGAGATCATTGATCCAGCACAAGACCTTGAATATTACTTAGAATCATCTATACCTGAAGAAGTGAATGCACCTTCTGAGGGGGAGCTTGGTCTAATAAATGAGCCAACTCTTGATCAAATAGTTACAAGAATTGTAGCTACAGATGTCACTGCTCTTACAGGTAATGTTACTGACTTAAGTATTGATGTTGATACAGCTATGGCTAATACTGACACACTGTCTATTTCATATAATGATCATGTCTCTATAGGAGATGATGTTGACTCGGTTAAAGATGATGAGTCAGATATTGTTGCAGATTTGGACAAGAATGAAGTTCTTCCAAAAGATAATATTGATGTTGAGGGGGAGCATTCACAAGTCCCAACTCAGGATGAGGTAATTCTATCCTCCCTGTTGGCTGAGAAATCAACTCTTCCTAAGTATGATGGTCAAAAGGACCGAGAGAAAAGTTCACCCGTGATCTTACTCCACCCTCAATAAATATAGATGACTCCCTCCTTATAACTATAAAGGCTCTATTGGATGAACAAACCACATTAGTGAAGGCTTACATAGACTAGTCCATTTCTAAAGTCAAAACTGAGCTGATGACAGAGATCAAGGCTGCCAAGGATGAAACTGTTCACCTGAGCAGTTGATGTGGAATATGTCAAAATAGTTGTTCGTTATCTCGACATAACTTGTGCAGTGTGTGTCAACACTAGTCCTGAGTGTCGACACAGTTGTTCCTTGTATTATAGTGTGGACCCAAGTCCTGGGTGTCGACACAGCTTTCTCCTTGACTCAGTATTTCTTGATTAAGTGTGTCGATACTAGTCCTGAGTGTCGATACAGGTACTTCTTGTCTCAACACATCTTTGACAAAAGTGTTGACACTTGCCTAGTGTCTCGATGCTTTTGTACTTAGCTTTATTTGCCTACACACAATAACTTAACATTCATCAAATACAACAATGTGTATATCATTGAGCTGAAAGGACTTCTTCAAATCAAGTATATTGTGACCAATGTACTCAACAATCTCCCCATATTTGGAGAAGTCATAACCCCAATTCAATGATATACAACATGATACCAAAAATATTAAGATTAAGATATTAAGATTACAATGCAGTGCAATATATGAAATAACACAGATAAAAACACATATTTAACAGCAATAATGTTGAACAGAAAGTAAAGCAAACAATTGCAATCTTAATTAATAGCACAAGAAATGTTATGTCAACCAAAATTTTCACTAATTTTTTTATCAACAGGTTTACAAATAGTTACTGAACAAATTTTACATAAGATTCCAAAACTAAGAATATCCCATGTCAGCTCTGGTTCTTTGATGACTAAGCCTTTTCCAGATTGTATCTTTGCTTTCACCTCAGGCTCCTTGTCATCAGCAACCTTCTTTCCTTTATCATCCTTAGTTTTTGCAATTGCTTCCTCTTTCAGCCTTTGTCTTTCAAAATAATGATAAGGCTTGGGGAAATATTTACTGGGCTCAATAGAATTTGCAGGAATCTTTCCTTTCTTCAGATCTTGTCTGAACTTCTGGATAATCTCGTGTTGCTTCGAATGTTTAGCCCATTCTTGTTCTTGATACCATTTTCCTCTATCTGTCACATTTGCATTGACTGCCTTCCATGCAGTGAGAATTATTGACCTGGAGGTTGGACTCCACTGCCGAAAATCTGGTCTAGCCTCAGTTTGTTCTCTAAACCTTTTTCTTGGAAAACTGAGTTTATTTTTCTTTAACCAAGGCAGATTCAGACATCTCCACCTTTCATATATAACATTTTGAACTGAAGGTGGAGGACTATACTTATGTTGGACAGCTGCTTGGATAGCCTCAAATGTAACTTGTGTTGCGGGATTGTACATGATTTGCTCAGCAGCATGAGTTCCAGTAGCATGAGGTGCTTAAAGTTGAGCTGGTTGACAACCAGACTCAGCAGTTTGATCTCCATCATACCATAGGGGAGAAAAGCCTAAAGTGTCTCTGATATTATTTGATATCTCGGTAGCATGCTCAGAATTGGCATTTATCATTACCCTCTCCCCCTTATGACTTCTATTTCTTTGTGGTATCTTAGATCATTTTTGTGAAACCTGACCTGACCATCTAGATACTTTATTCTAGATGTTAAGGAATTCTTGAGTTTAAGTAAGTGATCATCTAACTTTTTGTCTGATTCTTTTATATTTGTAAGTAATGAGGATGAATGGGTTTTCAGCTGAGTTTCCATGTGCTTTGTAGCAGCAGCTATTTTGTTTTCTAACTCAGTAGACTGCTCAATCAACTTAACCATTTTTTCTGTATGCAAAGTAGTCATGTTTTTATCAAAAATTCTTTGATTTTGAAGGACATAGCCTTGTTTGACTACCATTTCATCGGCAGTTGTTTTTGCTTCTTGCAGCTGTTTAGCAATATAGACTACATCATTAGCTCCCTTCTCAAAGAAATTAGTCATGTCTGTTTTCAGGAGATTTATTTCAAATCTAATTGACTTTATATCCTGAGTCATCTAAAACTGCAGCTCTTTATTACATTCATCTACATACTTCTCGAGATCCTTCCATTGCTTATCCAGCATTATCTGAATTTGTGCTAACAGAGAGCTAGTATCTCCTGGAGTAGCTTGAGTTAGTTCAGACTGAATAAGTCTTTTATAACTCCTACTTTTCTTCTTCATTTCAGAAAACTTCCTTTTCTTCAGTTGAGATTCTTCTTCTTCAGATTCAGAAGAACTTACCTCTCCAACTTGAGGTGTCTCTTTGATTTTGTTAGTATTAGGGCCAACTCCCCCTCAGCTCTTGTACCTTTCTCATTAATGTTGATACTTTCCAAGTTAACAACTGCTTGCTGAATTTCAGCATCAGGAACTTCAATCTGGGAAATTTCATCTATCTCCCCCTGCATGTTAGCTTCTTTAGAAAGAAGAATGTCTTCTTCAGTCTCTTTTGGATTTTCATCCTCCATCTCTTTCTCAGATATTTCTTGTTCAGGAACCTTTAATTATTCCAGTTCTTTTGCAACATCCATTACTATAGTGGTAGCTTTATCCGTTGGCAAATCAGTGAGGTTCTCCCCCTCAATTGGATCTTTTTCTAGAATATTCTCCATCTGCACCTGATCACTTATTCTGGGTGAGAGTCGGTGAGATCTTCTTTGTTCTTCCTCAACATCTTTATCTAAGCTAAACTCCATTTGTTCTTCAGAATCACTTGAAGACTCTTCTTCTTCTACCACTGCTTTCTTTCCTTTTACCTCCTTTTTCTTCTTGGGTTCTGGAGTCTCCTTTGTCAAGACCCTTTCCCATCTTGACTAAATTCTTAGGTCCATTTTCCTCATATGATTTATCTTAGACCCAATCTTTTGATTGATACTATGTAGAATTGCCTTTACCAGATACAGACTAACAATTCTGCCCATATTGGACTTCTGAATTCCTTATGCAATCTTATTAAACACAACTCTGTTCCAATTATTCTTGATTCTGAAAATGATTCTTGTCATTAGGATAAACATGAAGCTTGAAATTCTATCATGTGCTCCAGCCTTGCAGAGGAGCACTTTTCCTACTACTTCAGATAGAAATTTATCCTGTGAATTCATTCCCTTCCTATTTGGGTTTGGTGCTAGTCCACACCACTCTAAGGCCTCTACAGTCTTGCTGGAATCCAGTTCATTTTCCTGTGCAGTTCTAGGAATCTGAAAGACTTTAGCCAGCAATTTGAAGATATGAGAGTTGAGTTTAGACCATTGCTGACATCATCAATCTGAAGACATGAGAGTTGAGTTTAGAGTTTACAAAACTTGGTGGTTGCTCTACATAGACTTTATCCTTCAGTGTACCATTGAGGAATGCTGACTTTACATCCATCTGGTAGACCTTGTATCATTTGTATGCTATATGAGCTAAAAACAACCTTATGGCTTATAGCCTAGCTACAGGTGCAAAGGTTTGGTCAAAGTCTATCTCTTCCTCTTGTCTATATCCTTTAGACACTAATCTAGCTTTGTTCTTAACTATAACCCCATACTCATCTAGTTTATTCATATAAATCTACTTAGTGCCTATGATATTGTGATCACTAGGTCTAAGAACTAGACTCCAGACTTTGCATCTCTCAAATTGATTGAGCTCTTCTTGCATATTCATTATCCAGTTGGGATCTGAATTGGCTTCCTCAAACTTTTTAGGTTCTACCTGAGAGAGAAAGCTTGAGTATAGAACCTCATTATGATGTCTACTTCTAGTAGTTACTCCTAGTCTAGCATCACCTATTATTTGATCAATACGATGATCTCTAAGGTGTCTAACTGCTACTAGCAGGTTCCTACCATCACCTAGTTTTGCAGGAGGATTATGATGATTCTCTTCCTCCCCCTGGGCAGCTATTGTATATTCTATAGGAATTTCTATATTGTCTCTAGTATGTAACTCAAGATCAGGTGAATCATCGAAATTTAACTTTTCCATCCTAGGGTCTACATCACCTAGACTTGAGTTGTTAGAAATCTCATTATATTATACATAAGTTTCATCAAAAACTACATTAATAGATTCTTGTACAACTTGATGTTTCAAGTTGTAGATCTTGTATACTTTGATGTGGGCACTATACCCTATAAAGATTCCTTCATAGGATTTCTCTGAAAACTTAGTTAAATGAGTTTTCCCATTGTCCAATACATATCACTTACTACCAAAAAATTTGAAGTATGACATATTTGGTTTTATGCCTTTCATTAGTTCATATGGAGTCTTGCTGGGATTCTTGTCGATCAAGGCCCTATTTTGAAAATAACATGTTGTGTTCACAGCCTCAGCCCAGAAATATTCTGGGAGAGATATATCACTCAACATTGTTCTAGCTGTCTCAATGAGAGTTCTATTTTTCTTTTCAGTAACTTCATTTTGCTGTGGTGTTCTTGGAGAGGAGAACTTCTGAAAGATCTCTAGTTCTTTACAAAAATTTGTTATCTTTTCAAATTGAAATTTTGTACCATGGTCACTCCTAAGCTTGACCACAGAACATTCAATCTCATTCTGAACTTGTTTGACAAAATCTGCAAGGATGTCTAGTATTTCTGACTTTATCCTTAAGAAGAATACACAAGCAAACCTAGAGTGATCATCCACAATCACATAGGTATAGGACTTCCTACCCAAACTAAGAACTTGCATATGACCAAATAGATCCATATGAAGTAAGCACAGACACCTCTCAGTGTCTTTTGACAGAATGCACTTAAAGGAGACTTTTGTCTATTTGTATTTTTGACATGCTGGACATAAGCCTTCTTTGGAGCATTTGAGTTGTGGACTATTTCTAACTAAGTCCATAAAGAATAGCTTGCACATAGCTTTATAGTTTAAGTGAGTCAGCCTCTTGTGCCATTGCATACACAAAGAGTCTTTTTGTAATAACCCGATCCGTACATATAATATATACTAGAAGGTCCGATCGGGGCCCCACAACATATACAACAAAACAGACGGTGAAGCTATGGAGTGATACCATAGTAGCGCAGTGCAACCTAACACATTGCATTCTAGCGGAAGCCTAACATTAACACGTGAACTCCATACCTAAATGTCCAACATATAAAAACTCCACATTTTATATATAGTAGGAATGTCTTACAAATACAAACGGTTGGCCTTACAGGGCTTTCAAAACAGTGGCCTCAAACATTGGTGTGCAAGCCGGCCACATTAAAAGAAACACAACATTTGCATGTCATTTAGCCTTCAAGGGCTAGCAGCAGTAGCAGCAGCAAAAGCAGCATGGGCGTCAACCTCTTTGCATCCCGCTTGGCTCTCCAGCACCTGCATAGTGACAGTCCACCCAATGGTGGCAAATAGAGGAAACGGTCAGCATTCAGCTGACCAAATATAACGACCCTACCCCTTCTCTCGGGGCAGCGGTAAGCTTCCCTGCAGGCATAGCAATTCACAAGCATGTATATATGTCATATAATGTGCTCTCACGCACATACATTCCATCACAACCATCAGCCACCCTGCCCGACGATCTGTACACTTAGGGCACATTCTTGGTGTACCGGCGAACCAGTTGCCCACCACCGTATCAGGGTCGCAGCCCAAAGACAAATCACTTGAGCATTTACTCCATGGCATGCAACCGAAGTTTTATAGTCTTAGTGAACCGGGATTGACTCGTAGCCCCCCATTGTATCATGGCATGTAGGCCTAAGACTCTTGCTATGCGCTCCAACAGACCGCACTTTTAGGTCTCACGTCGGACGGACATAATGCAGGTTGGATCCTCCACACCCCCCCCCCCCCCCCCGTTGCTCAAATCGCCTTGTCATCACCGAGTACGACGTACTCGCGGCTAAATAAAGGTGCAGGTAGGTCTCACCGATCCTGTTCTGGCATTCAAGCCTAGGTATGTCTCTGACACCTATTTCATATCACCACATCATTGGGTCTTTCTTGGGCACACCAGTACTTCCTGCTACTCTCTTCACAGGTGGACACCGCAAATATCATAAATTTCAGGGGTCTTTCCTGGCTACCACGCCAGTACTTCTTGCTACTCCATTTCATAGGTACCACCTATGAACATTTCGCATTACAAAGGGTATTTACTGGAATTCCAATCCAGTACTTCCTGCTACTTCCTTCACAGGTAGAACCCAACAGCACAAGCATTATACGGGTATTTTCCTGGACTACCACTCCAGTACTTCCTGATACTTCCTTTCACAGGTCCAACCCGTCGACTCCTAAACTACACGTTTATCACGGAGTCTTCTCCAGTTCGTATATGCAACATCAACAATCCAGACCAACCTGTCTAGATGGGCTTCACACAGCATGCCTATTCCGTACTCCAATTACGGATCTATATGAGAGGGGATTCCATGAATCAACCCAAAAGACTCCCAAAATCAGCCACCTTTTGGTGGGGGAATCATATGAATATGCTAAAAAGGAAGCCTTCACATGGCTAGGAAGAAAGGTCATTACCCTCGAAGACCGCTTCGATGACATGATCTCCTAACTGGCTTGGAAGAACCACAACAGCTTTTCCTTCGCAACGCCGGCCTCGGATCTCTCATCGGAAAATCGCAGCACCACCGGTGACCAGCTACCTTCCTCCTCCTCCTTCTTACTCTCTCTTTATCTCACTAGGAATGTAGGAAGAGAAGTCCAAATACAAAATGAGATTTCTCATCTCATCCACGGCCTTAAGGAAGCAGGGAGGCAGCTCAACCCTTGGATCCCAGCTGAAGGAATGGACGATCACGATTTTGCCACAAAACCATATTTTTTGCCCGACACGGCCTGTGACACGCCCGTGTCTTAGGCGGTGTGCCTCAAGCGGTGCTCAACCGACTTATCCAATCCAGTGACACGCTCATGTGACATGCCTATATCACGGGTCGTGTCACCTGACACGCCTTCAGACACGCCCGTGTCTGTGGCCGTGTTCATCAGGCTGCACAACTTCAAAATCACCCGAGACTCACACGGCATGTGAGACGCCCGTGTCTCAGGCCGTGTGCCCATACACGGTACTATACATGCCCCAGCTCAAATTCGTCGAGCTGAGTTCGTCGACTGGGCTGACACGCCCTGTGACACGCCCGTGTCACAGGTCGTGTCTTAAGCACTCGACGATCGTCGACCAAATTTTGTCGACCACTCGTCGACTGTTCACCCAGCAAGGACACGCCCTGGGACACTCCCGTGTCCTAGGCCATGTCACCCAACTTTTTCCCATCCTGGGATTTGGGGTGATACACTTTCACACTAGCTACTAGGCATACAGGTGATTTCTCATTTACACTTAAGAAATTTAGAAAATAAATGTTCCCACTCCTAGTGCCTAATAAGATGATCTCTTGATCACTTGGATTCCTTATCAGACACTTGTCATTGTGGAAAATAATTTCATAACCTATATCATAAAGCTGACTTATGCTTATCAGATTATGGTTTAATCCTTCCACATATGCCACTTTTGTGATGGTGACTAGGCCATTAGAAATGTTAGCATATCCCTTGGTAAGTCATTTCTCTGACCCTCTAAAGATGACTTTTGGTCCATTCCTAACTGAAGAGTAATCCCTTAAGCAAACTCCTTATTCCAGTCATGTGCCTGGAACAGCCACTATCCAAGTACCATATTGGCCTTCCTATGGTACTTGGTTCCACCTACAAACATAGAATTAATTCATCTTAGGCACCCAAATAGTTTTAGGACCTTGGTTCCTGTTAGGCTTTGCTGTGTGAAACACAGCATGCTTTCTAAACAAAGCCGGTTGAGTCTTATATGAAAGTGTTGTTGGATTATACCAACAATCTAGTGCAAAATGTCCAACCTTCCCACAACACCAACACTCAAATTAGTTGTATCTTTTCTTTAGTTGCACATTTTAAGTTGTTCTTTTGTGCAACTTAGACTTGGCATCCAACTTCCAAGGTAATGATGCAAAATTTACACCCTTACCTTTCAAGTTTTGATGTGGTGCACTGGGACCAGCTCCAAGAATTCCTTGGCTTCTTGGACTAATCACCCTTTGTGGTGGTTTTTGACCTTTATTACCTTTAGATGTTTGTCCCTCCCAACAAGGCTCTTTATTGACATTGTTGGTAGTGCACTCAGAACTCATGTGTCCAGGAACACATGATTCATTGCATTTGTTAGAAGTCAGATGCATGTAAGGTAACTTAACTGGACCCATTGGGGCTTTACCCTTAGATTCAGACTTCTTAAAAACCTTTTTATTTCTTTCATAACCTACACCACTTCTAATTGGCTTAGAAAATGTATCTATGATAGGTAGCACTGACTTGGGTTTTGAGAACTGAGTCAGGAGCTGTCTTTCCTGGGTGAGCTTTGCTTCCAGGTCCTTGACAGTCTTAACTTGTTCTACTATTATTTTTGTTTGGCTATCTATCTTGTTAGTTAGTTCTCTAAGATTTAGTTTTTGAAGGTCCAACTTTATGTCGGCCCTCTCCAACTGTAAAGATACTCCCCTTAGAGATTCTAATCACTGGAATGATCCTTAGGAAGCTCTTTGCTTACAATCAAGGCCTTTAATAACTTCACATATCTGTTGATAAGGGTGTTGAAATAAACTTCAGCGTCTGAATTAGGTTCTCTATTATTTGAGGAGTAAGAACATGATTTATTTTCTGATGCAGAAAAAGAAACTGATGAAAAATTGGGAGAGGTTTGTACAACCCCGTGTCTGGCGAGTAAGGTCGCCAAGGACCATACCGGGCGGTTTAGATCGACCAAGCAATAGGCAAGCCCAGCCAAGGATGGGAGATTGTGGGCGAGCTCGACAAGGAGAAGCCGAACCCGAGCTCAGTATTTGTCGGCCGTGAGCTCGGTATTCGTCGGGCTAAGCCAGATCTCGTTGGGCTGAGATCGACTAATGGAGGACGGTGGACGGGGTAAGCTCGCCATCCCACCTTGCTCTCTCGCAATGGAGCTCGGCAACAGCAGGCGAGCAGGATCCGTCGAGGTGGCCAGGATCCCCAGCTCGCCTAGATCTATGAGGTACTTTTTACTGTTTTGCCCCCACAGGTCTACCCATAGCCCTTCAAAACAATGGAGTTTGGCTGTTGGCAGACCCAACTGAGGGCATTTTGGTAACTTCAGGTTAGTTCAATTTGGTTATTGGCAGTTCAGATTCTGAAAACTATAAATAGGACCCAAGGGGTACCCAGAAGGCATGTTTTCCTGTGCTCTCCGGCTCCAGTTTTCAAGTGCTTTCTGAGGGTACCTTAGCTCGGCCTCTGACTAAGGAGGGGAAGCGCTCTCAGATCTTTCGGGTGTGTGGTGGGTCCTCCCCGCCACTCCCTTGGGTCGGTTCCTCTTGTTTCTTTCATTGTTTTGCTTGCAGGAGCGAAGTAGGCGTGCGACCACCCCTTCCCTGAGGGCGAACTCCACAGGAGACCGAGATTTCGGTTTCAACATTTTGGTATGGTGAGCGTGGTCAGTGCAGAAAAGCTTCAGCGAGCATGATGACAGGAGGACAAGGATCTGACAGGCCAGACTCGCTGCCACCCCCCCCCCCCCCCCGCCTCTCACCGCAGTGAGGATGTTCGAGGATTTCAGGAGTGAGGTGCTGAACCTCGTCAAGTTCGCACTCGGCACGCGGGCCGAGTGCTCGACTCCGGCAGCCCAGACCACAGCCGCCCCCTCTCTGGGTGAAGACGCACCTGGCAGGCGAGCTGGGAAGGAGGTGGTCGAGGAAGGTCGGGGGTGCGAGCTCCCCGGGCATGAGCTCTTCCCTAGCTCGGCAGGACGAGGCCAGTTCGGCGAGCTGGGCTCGCGAGACTCACCAGCTCGCCCGGTGGTAGGAGGAAGCCCCTTTAGTGACTTGGTTTCCTCCGCCCCAGTTCCAGATGGGTTCAGGGAACCCAAAATGCCCTACTATACCGGGAAGGGAGACCCAGTTCAGCACGTTCAATGGTTCGAGGATGTGGTTTCAATCCGATAGATGTCGGACGGGTTCAAGTGTCGACTCTTCGCTATCACCCTCAAGGAGAAGGCAAGGGAGTGGTTCTACCAGCTACCGGCCAGCTCCATCTACTGCTTCGAGGACCTGCGTCGGGGATTCATGCTGAGGTTCACTACCTCAAAGAGGAGGAAGAAGGAGTCTGAATCCCTGTTCCACATCAAGCTGGGGGTGAATGAGACGCTGGGGAGCTACGTGGATCGGTTCTAGGAGGAGGTTACTCAGGTCCAGGAAATGCCGGGTCGTAGTTTGATGATGGCCTTTACCCTAGGCCTGCAACAGGGATTCTTCAAGATGGAACTGAAGAGAGTTCCCCCCTCTCCTACGAGGAACTGATGGAGAGGGCGGCGAGAGAAGTTGACGGGGAGGCGTCAAACCCGGAGTTTGCGCGGAAGCTGACCAGGTGGGCCACAGAGGAGGAGAAGGAGTCGAGAGGAAGGGGACAAGAAGAGAGGAGAGGAGAGCCCCGGCAGAGGGAGCAGAGATAGCTCCAGGTGCAACAACAGCCTAGGTGGGGGCGTCATGAGCCCGACCGTCGGCTGGGGTGGAGGCCTGAGTGGCAAGGGCAGGGACCACAAAGAGGGTATCAAGGAAGGGATCTCCATCAAGGGGGGCAAGATCAATTCCACCCCCTGGGCTGGAGGCAGGCCCCGAGGCCCCGACTCCCCGACCAAGAAGAGGCGATGGCCATAGCCATGGGGGAGAGGAGGAGAGTAGCAAGGATGAGAATGGGAGAAGTTAGGGTGGAGTTGCCCTATTGCGACTTCCACCAGGAAGAGGGGCACGCCACGGCCACGTGCCCGGAGTTCCTTGAAATGAGAGGGAACAGGGAACAGTAGCAGCAGCAGGGGCGCTAGGAAGTGAGGATCGAGGAGGTCCTGCCTCAGGCAGAGGAGGACTGTTGCGAAGACCGGGTGGACGTTGGTACTCGAGGAGGGATCGGAATGATCCACAAGGGGGGGGGGGGGGGGTCGAGGCTTCCCAAAAGGAGAGCCTCTACACCATGTATCATCAGAGTGTTGCCTCCACATCCTAAACCCCACCCCCAGAAGAAAGAATCACCTTCTCCAGAAGCAACATGCCAGATCACGAGGATCCATTCTATGATGCGCTGGTCATCGAGGCAGTCATCGAGAATTTTACCGTCTCTCGGATCCTCGTTGACAACGGAAGCTCCGTCAACGTCGCCTTCAAGAAAGCATTTGACGCGATGAAGGTGGAGGTGAAGAGAGTGCTGGCCTCAGACAGACCCTTGTTCAGGTTCTCGGGGGAGAGGAAGGAAGTGGAAGGAGGAGTCGGCCTCCATGTCACCCTGGGGGGGGGGGCAGTCTAGAAAATGCAGGCTCGTCATTGTGGATGCCCCCAGCAGCTACAGCACCATATTCAGGAGGCCCCTTATCAGCGCCTTTCGCTGCATCCCCTCATCATTCCATCAGTGCTTGAAATTCAATGCCGAGGGGATTCAGGTCAGGGTCAGGGGGGACCCCAAGGTGGCGCGGGAATGCTATGTAACCGCTGTGAACTCCATCTCTTGGCAGGAGGGAGCTGAGGAGATGGGGCGAAGGATGGAGGAGGCTGAGCAGGAAGCTGGCAGGGAGGAGCTGGAGGTGGAGAGCTGCGCTGAGGAGGAGGTGGCAGGAAGAGATCAGGAGGAGATGGCCGAAGTGATGGTCGTGGAGGAAGAGGTGGAGGTTAAGGTCCCTGTCCCGGAGGAGAGGGATGCTGAAGGATGGGGGGAGCAGTCCAGGTTGGAGGCTGTAGAGGAAGTGGTGGAGTTGGAGGTCCTCACCTGTGGAGGCAGGGTAGAGAAGGTCCGCGTTAGCGGAGGGATGACCCCATAGGACCAAGATAGGATGCTGGAGTGCATTCAGAAGAATGTGGAAATCTTCGCATGGAACGTCGCAGAGATGCCGAGGGTTGACGCGGATGTGGCCTGCCACCACCTCAACCTGGACCCGGGAACACACCCCGTCCCGCAAAAGAAGAGATCCACCGCGGACAAGCTGGTAGAGCCCATCAGAGAGGAGGTGGCAAAGCTTCTTAAGGCCAGCTTCGTGTCCGAAATCTAATACCCCGGCTGGGTCTCCAATGTGGTCATGGTCAAAAAGGGAGACGGCCGGTGGCGAATGTGTATCGATTTCTCTTTACTTAATAAAGCTTATCCTAAGGACTATTATCCTTTGCCTCGGATCGACGCGCTGGTTGACTCAGCCGTCGGTTTTTCTATAATGAGTTTTCTAGATGCTTTTTCAAGTTATCATCAAATCAGGATGCACCCCCCGGGACATCAAGGATGTCTCGTTCATCATGGGGAACGGGTGCTACTGTTACAAGATGATGCCCTTCGTCCTAAAGAACGTAGGGGCGACCTACCATAAGATGATGGATAGGGTCTTCAAAGAGCAAAAGGGGAGGAACCTAGAGGTGTACGTGGATGACCTCATGATCAAGAGTTAGGATGTGGACTCCCACCTCCAGGACCTAGAGGAGACCTTTGCTATCCTGCGCAAGTACAAGATGCGATTGAACCCCCTAAAGTGTGTTTTTGGGGCTAGCCGGGGGAAGTTCTTGGGATATCTCCTCACCCCTGCGGGGGTCGAGCTGAATCCTGACAAGGTTAAGGCTATCGTGGAGCTAGGGTCGCCACAGAATACCAAGGAGGTGCAACGCCTGACAGGAAAGTTGGCAGGGCTAAGTAGGTTCCTCTCCCGGGCTGGGGAAAAATGCTCCACTTTCTTCAAAATGTTAAGGGGCAGTCAAAGGTTTGAATGAACCAGGGAGTGTGAGGAGGCATTCCAGGCCCTCAAGATGCAGTTGACCCAGGCTCCGCTACTCCAAGGGCCCAAGGAGGGGGAGGACTTGTTTTTGTATCTCGGGGTAGGGGCCGAGGCCTTGAGCTCCATCCTCGTTCGGGAAGAGGGGAAGAAGCAGGTCCATGTTTACTACTTGAGTCGGGTGATGAATTGTAAATTTACCTATGAAAGAAATTGTACCTAATCACCTAGAGAGGGGGGGGGGTGAATAGGTGACTAAATCTTTTTATACTATTTAGGCAGATTGCAGATTATTTTCACAGAGTTATATCTACTTTTTCACAGCAAGCAATCGGCAATCACAGAATAACACATGAACACAGTGGACACACAGATTTATAGTGGTTCCCCAAGGTTTGGGTACATCCACTTTCCCCCTTCGCCTATCTAGTAGTGTACTAGATTCAGCCAAACTTCTCCACTATCTCAGATCCTCAGATCTTACACTCAGAACCCCAAACAGGTTCCTACAGCTTAGGCCCAAGGCCCTACAACTCAGTCTTCTTCAAAGTCCTACACTCAGCTTCTTCACAAAGCCTACACTCAGCCACAAGGCCTACACTCAGCCACAACAGGCCTACACTCAGAGATACAGATCTCCTACACTCAAGCACACAGGCCCTACCACTCAGCCTTTATAATTACAGGCTTACAACTCAGATCCCTAAGGATCCTATAAGAAATATAAAATACAAAGTGTATATACCTACAACTCTGAATAGAGAGATGAGTTGATAGGTTCTTGATGAGTTCTTGGAAAAACTCTGCTGAGATCAACCTCACTTGGCTTTTCTTCAAAGCTTCTTGAATGTAGAACACAATAGGGTTGATCTTTTCTATAGCTGATCTTTGATCTCTGCAACTTAAGATTCAGAACTAGGTCTGAACCCTTCTTCACAGCTTGGTTCCAACGGCTGTCTTCTTGGAAGGAGCTCTCTCTCTCCAACTTCTTAGATCTTCAGATCACTTCAACTGATTTGTGTTAATCTGTGTTGAATCACTTCTATCTGTTGATAATATAAGCCTTTATATAGGCCTTCTTCAAGGTGACCGGCTGATCCGGTTCCTAACAGCTTTCTGACAACTCTGACAGGTGAAGTAGACCGGCAGGAATGGCAGCTGTCAAGTCATCCAGTCAGTTCTTGAAATATCTGTAACTGTCTGAAAGTGTCGAGACAGTCTGTCTTTAAGTGTCGACACTTATAGACCAAGTGTCGACACAAGTTGAATAAGTGTCGACACTAGCCTTCAAGGTGTCGACATAACTCCTTGTCTTGTAGAATTCACTTCTCGACACAGCTTCTTCAACATGTGTTGACACTGATAATGTGTGTCGACACAAGTCCTTGTTCTTCAGTACTTTGTTGAATTCTTGTAAGTGTCGACACAACTCCTTTGTGTCGACACATCTTCATGTGTTGAACTTGTTCAGTGTCGACACATCTTCTTGGTGTCGACACATGCCTTCAGTGTTGATACTTGCTGAGTGTCGACACAGCTCCTTAGTGTCGACACATTCTTCTAGTGTTGAGAATTTAGCTGAGTGTCGACACATCTCCTTTGTGTCGACACTTGTACTTAGAATTTTGTTGAACTTTACTAAGTGTCGACACAGCTCCTTATGTCGACACTTTCTTTATATATTGAGTCTTCTGCTGAGTGTCGACACATTCTTCTTGTGTCGACACTTTCTTCAAGTACTGAGTCTTCTGATGTGTGTCGACACATTCCTCTGGGTGTCAACACTTATACTTAGACTCTGCTGACTTTTGCTGAGTGTCGACACAGCCTCCAAGTGTCGACACTTTCTGATGTAGACACAGTTCCTCTAGGTGTCGACTGTAACGCCCCCACCTGTCACATGACATATAACGGTGGGTCCGGCCGGGGCCCCACGCCATATAGCACAGACAAGCGAAGGAATCACGTGTGGAAATCAAATCTATGCGTGTCCTTAACTCATTCCATTCTAGCGCAGCATTTTTCTTGTTAACATGAACTCAAACCAGAATGTCCACCCATATATAAATACCACATTTATATAAAAACACCAGGAATGTATACAACTCACACACCCTGGCCTTATGGCCTTACAAGTTCCTCTTTCACATCAATGGTTTCGTACATCGGCACGCAGGCCGGCCACACATGAAATCCAACCATGATTCTTCATATAGCGACTACACCAGGCTAGCCAATCCACTTATTCTTTCCAAACCGCAGCACCTGCAATTCATCATCCAAACCAATACAGAAAACAAAGTAACGGTCAGCATTGCTGACCCATTATAACGACCCTACCCCCTACCCGGGGTAGTGGTTCCTTCCCTGTATACAGTGCTTCCTTTCTCATCAAGCATCAGCAAACATCACCAAATCACATCATAGATAGATCATTCTCTTTATTCCACTATCTAACAAACACATCACATCACAAATGCTGGAGTCCACCAACGCTCCGTGCACTCAGGACACCTTCTTGGCGTACCGGAATCCACCGTCGTACACCGCTGTCTCTCGAGGTTTTAACTTGTTGGTTGACCGGCCCTAGTCCACCAGCTCGCAGGCTGGTGACATCCCGCCCAAGCCACTCAGAGGTCCATCCTCACAGCATCACAAACAGAGCAGACCGACCCACACTATGTGGTGTAGCAAGCCGGGTTTATCTAAGCTCCCCAGGCATTGTCTACCCATCGATCCCCCTCCTAGTCCGATCGACCCACCCATATGGTGCAGCAACCCGGGTTTAACTCGGCTCCCCTAGCATTGCCACCCATCGATCCTACCTTAACTGGATCAACCCACCCTAGTGGTGTAACAAACCGGGCGTATCTCGCACTAACCAGGCGTGTTACCAATTGATCATCTCATATCCAGGAGCTTCACCAAAGCCTCCTCACAATCATCACATCCATACATTCATCACAACAGAAATCCGTTTTGCACAGCATCAAAGCCACGGAGTCTTCTCCGGTTTACCCATGAACATCACCAATCCAGACTACCGGTCCAGATGGGCTTCACACAGCATGCCTACGCCGTACTCTATATGTCCGGCTCTAAATGCAGACACAACAAAGGAATCACTTCCGCGATCCACCTCTTGGTGGAGGATTCCAAGCACATGTATAGAGAAAGGACTTCGATGTCCAAGAAGGAGATCGTTACCCTTGAAGATTGCTTCGGCGCCATGAAGTAGCCAGATGGAAATCACCGCCTCGGCCTTGCCTTCACAAATCCGCTCTCGGATCTTCGCTCCGCACTCCGCAGCTCCTACAGCAGCTGGAAGACTCCTCCCTTCTCTCTCCCTTAGGCCTTTCTTCTTTCTCTCTCTTGGAATGAAGATGAAGAAGAAGAAGAGAAGATAAGAGAATTTATCTTCTAATTCTCGGCCTACTAGACACCTGGACAAAGCCCAGCCCTTGGATCCAGGAAGAGGGAAACAAACGGCTCAGATCTGGCCAGAAAATCCTGAACACGGCCCGACACGCCCTGTGACACGCCCATGTCACAGGCCGTGTCCCCCTAAGCGGCAGACAACCGACTCAATCCAACCAGTACACGGCCGTGTGACACGCCCGTGTCACATGCCGAGTACCCGACACGCCCTCAGACACGCCCGTGTCTGAGGCCGTGTTCCTCAACAGAAATAATCCCAAATCAACCCGAGACTTCACACGGCCTGGCACACGGCTTGGCACACGCCCGTGTTCCTGGCCGTGTGCACCAGGACACACCCGTGTCCCGCAAACACGCCCTAACCCGAGACGTCGAGTTGAGTTCGATGCCCACTGACACGCCCTGTGACACGCCCGTGTCACAGGCCGTGTCCTCACTAGAAACTCGATACTCGACGATCGTCGCGTAACACTCGTCGAGCATTCGACACGGCATCCGACACGGCCGTGTCCTGGGCCGTGTGCCCCTCTTGACGATGTCGAGCGAAAATCGTCGACACCAAGTCTGATCGTCGACACAACCTCGACACGCCCTGCGGCACGCCCGTGTTGCAGGCCGTGTCAACTGACACGCCCTGGGACACGCCCGTGTCCCAGGCCGTGTCACCCATGCCTGAACCCGATTTTGCTCAAAATGCTCCTCTTGACTTCGGGTTGTTACAATCCTCCCCCCCTTCAAATAATTTCGTCCTCGAAATTTGACTCCAAACAGCCAATTGGTCGCAACATCACAAAATCATAGCCTCCGCACACACTCACAAACAGACAACACAACAAACATCCCTAACTTCCACTTGTGCACATTCAGCCACATAAAACCTCAAAACAAAACAACATAATTGATTTATCTCGTCACAAGCACAAGTGCACCAAACTATTATAGAGATCTACAACTATTTATGATGTACAGACATCACTATGGATGATTCACCAAGTTCTGATTCCCGATTCAGTCAAAAGTGATGCACATCAGCGATTATTCATCACACCTGATATAGAAACATAGTTTACACAACATTCATAACAATTCACATCACAGTTCACTTCCGCTCAGCCTCCCGATGTTGAAATTCGTGATTTAAAGATAAATGAAACGCTCGAGGCTGAATTTCACCAACTGAGCTTTGCGGCTCTTGCACTTCCATCGCATGAAATCGAGATTGCTTCCGGGGTGCAGATGAGTCGGCTACTGCTTTTCCCTTTTCTTCATAGGACGCACCTGTCTTTTTCTCACTCCCTGGAGGGACATTCCAACAGAATTTTGCGATGTGTCCTTGCTGCCCACATTTATAGCATATATGTGTATCCACACGTCCTGGCCCATACGTCGCCCCCGAAGAAACAGTCGACGGAGCTACGTCCACCGGCCTAAATCTTTTCTTCTCTTGTCGGCGAACTTCCGATTGATCTGATGGTGACATTTTAAACTCTGACTTTTCCCTTGTCAGTCTCTTATTCTCTCGTACTCGCTTCATATCCTTCTCCAAGGCACGAGCTGTATCGACCAATGCCTGGAAGCCTTGACTCACTGAACTCGGAAGTGTCAACCTCAATTCATCCCGCAATCCTTCATAAAACCGATTTGTCTTTCGCGCTTCCTCCGCAAAGGTAGATCCCGCATATCTCCCCAATCTTGTAAACTCATGCTGGTAGGTATCAATATCTCGCTCACCCTGCACCAAACGGAGAAACTCATTTTCCATCGCAATCCTCTGCGACACCGGCACATACTTGGCTAAAAATAGTTGGGCGAATTCCTCCATTGAAACCTCCATTAAACCTCGACCTGCCAAGTGGTGCACTTCAATTTCATCCCACCACAATCTCGCATCTCCTTCCAACAGAAAAGTGGCCAACATCACTTTCTGCTCTTCGACCGTCCTGATTGCGGTTAGGATCTGTTTTACTCTTGCCAACCAATCTTCTGCCTGCGTTGGTGAAAGCGCTCCACCAAACGTCGGTGGATGAAAGTGCATAAAACATGACAATGCGTCGTCACTTGCTTGCACTTCCACCACCTCGGCAGCATGCTCTTGCCTTCCACCAGGTCTTGCCTGTCCAGTTGGTTGTGCTTGTAACACTGCAAGCACTGTCTCCGCCACCACCCGTATGGCCTCTGCCGAGGGAGGCATCGACGCTTCCACGGGTGCTGCACTCTCATCCGACCGCTGGGGCTCAGACGGCCCAGCTCCATCCCTCGCCACCTATCAATGTACAGAACACCATTAAATTCTTCCAAACCATAACGGTACTGGTACATTGACTACACACGCACGCACATCATGTGCATGACATACATTCCTAGTGGACATTCATGAGTTCAATTATGTTCTCTCCTCCCAAACAATCTCAACCTCGCTCTGATACCACTTTGTAACGCCCCCACCTGTCACATGATATATAACGGTGGGTCCGGCCGGGGCCCCACACCATATAGCACAGACAAGCGAAGGAATCACGTGTGGAAATCAAATCTATGTGTGTCCTTAACTCATTCCATTCTAGTGCAGCATTTTTCTTGTTAACATGAACTCAAACCAGAATGTCCACCCATATATAAATACCACATTTATATAAAAACACCAGGAATGTATACAACTCACACACCCTGGCCTTATGGCCTTACAAGTTCCTCTTTCACATCAATGGTTTCGTACATCGGCACGCAGGCCGGCCACACATGAAATCCAACCATGATTCTTCATATAGCGACTACACCAGGCTAGCCAATCCACTTATTCTTTCCAAACCGCAGCACCTGCAATTCATCATCCAAACCAACACAGAAAACAAAGTAACGGTCAGCATTGCTGACCCATTATAACGACCCTACCCCCTACCCGGGGTAGTGGTTCCTTCCCTGTATACAGTGCTTCCTTTCTCATCAAGCATCAGCAAACATCACCAAATCACATCATAGATAAATCATTCTCTTTATTCCACTATCTAACAAACACATCACATCACAAACGCTGGAGTCCACCAACGCTCTGTGCACTCAGGGCACCTTCTTGGCGTACCAGAATCCACCGTCGTACACCGCTGTCTCTCGAGGTTTTAACTTGTTGGTTGACCGGCCCTAGTCCACCAGCTCGCAGGCTGGCGACATCCCGCCCAAGCCACTCAGAGGTCCATCCTCACAGCATCACAAACAGAGCAGACCGACCCACACTATGTGGTGTAGCAAGCCGGGTTTATCTAAGCTCCCCAGGCATTGTCTACCCATCGATCCCCCTCCTAGTCCGATCGACCCACCCATGTGGTGCAGCAACCCGGGTTTAACTCGGCTCCCCTAGAATTGCCACCCATCGATCCTACCTTAACTGGATCAACCCACCCTAGTGGTGTAACAAACCGGGCGTATCTCGCACTAACCAGGCGTGTTACCAATTGATCATCTCATATCCAGGAGCTTCACCAAAGCCTCCTCACAATCATCACATCCATACATTCATCACAACAGAAATCCGTTTTCACAGCATCAAAGCCACGGAGTCTTCTCCGGTTTACCCATGAACATCACCAATCCAGACTACCGGTCCAAATGGGCTTCACACAGCATGCCTACGCCGTACTCTATATGTCCGGCTCTAAATGCAGACACAACAAAGGAATCACTTCCGCGATCCACCTCTTGGTGGAGGATTCCAAGCACATGTATAGAGAAAGGACTTCGATGTCCAAGAAGGAGATCGTTACCCTTGAAGATTGCTTCGGCGCCATGAAGTAGCCGGATGGAAATCACCGCCTCGGCCTTGCCTTCATGAATCCGCTCTCGGATCTTCGCTCCGCACTCCGCAGCTCCTACAGCAGCTGGAAGACTCCTCCCTTCTCTCTCCCTTAGGCCTTTCTTCTTTCTCTCTCTTGGAATGAAGAAGAAGAAGAAGAGAAGATAAGAGAATTTATCTTCTAATTCTCGGCCTCCTAGACACCTGGACAAAGCCCAGCCCTTGGATCCAGGAAGAGGGAAACAAACGGCTCAGATCTGGCCAGAAAATCCTGAACACGGCCCGACACGCCCTGTGACACGCCCGTGTCACAGGCCGTGTCCCCCTAAGCGGCAGACAACCGACTCAATCCAACCAGTACACGGCCATGTGACACGCCCGTGTCACATGCCGTGTACCCGACACGCCCTCAGACACGCCCGTGTCTGAGGCCGTGTTCCTCAACAGAAATAATCCCAAATCAACCCGAGACTTCACACGGCCTGGCACACGGCTTGGCACACGCCCGTGTTCCTGGCCGTGTGCACCAGGACACACCCGTGTCCCGCAAACACGCCCTAACCCGAGACGTCGAGTTGAGTTCGACGCCCACTGACACGCCCTGTGACACGCCCGTGTCACAAGCCGTGTCCTCACTAGAAACTCGATAGTCGACGATCGTCGCGTAACACTCGTCGAGCATTCGACACGGCATCCGACACGGCCGTGTCCTGGGCCGTGTGCCCCTCTCGACGATGTCGAGCGAAAATCGTCGACACCAAGTCCGATCGTCGACACAACCTCGACACGCCCTGCGACACGCCCGTGTCGCAGGCCGTGTCAACTGACACGCCCTGGGACACGCCCGTGTCCCAGGCCGTGTCACCCATGCCTGAACCCGATTTTGCTCAAAATGCTCCTCTTGACTTCAGGGTGTTACATCGACACTGCTTCAAGGTATCGACACAGCTTCACTGAACGTTTCTTCATTGAGTGTCGACACAGCTCCTTGTGTCGACACTTTCTGTCTGGTGTCGACTCTGCATCCCCAGTGTCGACACAACTACTCCAAGTGTCGACACTGCTTGTTTGGGTGTCGACACAAGTCTTCTTAAGTGTCGACACTTTCCCTCTGGGTGTCGACACATGGACTTAGAATCTTTTCTGCTTTCCCTGCAAATAATTGACCTGCACAACTTAACTCAAAACACTTCAAATACATTTTGATGTATATCATTGAGTAGGGTGAGGCTTCTTCAAATCAGGTACATTTTAAACCAATGTACCCAACAATCTCCCCATATTTGGAGAAGTCATAACCCTTAGTCAATGATATACACCATACAGAATAAAATCATAGCATGATGTAAAGCAGTATTATATAACAGGGCAAACATAAACATGTATTAAACAAACATGTATACATAGATATCATCTCAGAACAATTATGAAATAGATTTATAACACATCACATTGTTCTAACAGCTTTGTCATATTCATTTTTCAAAAGTTTACAAAGTGTTAAAAATCAAAAGATTACAATTGTAAACTCAAGATGAAATCTATCCTATTTCTGCTCAGCCTCCTTAATTACAATTCCCTTTCCAGACTGTATCTTGGCTTGTACATGGGCTTCAGCATCTTCAGTATCAGCAGGCTTTTTCCCTTTCAGCTCCTTCTTCTTTACCTCTTCAGCTTTAATCTTATGCCTCTCAAAGTAATGATAAGGCTTGGGAAAGTACTTGCTAGGCTCCTGGGCAGTAGGAGGTAGCTTTCCCATCTTTGCCTTCCTTCTATATTGCACTATGGCTTCTTGCCTAGATTCATGCTTTCTCCACTCAAGTTCAGAAAACCACTTATTTCTATCTTGAACATTATCTTTGGCAGCCTTCCATGCAGTTAAGATAATGTTTCTTGAAGTGGGGCTCCACTATTCAAAATTAGGCCTTTGTTCAGCTTGCTCTCTGAACCTCTTCTTAGACAATCTAGCTTCTTGTTCAGCTTGTTCTTTCAGTATAGCTTCCTGTAAAGCCTCAGAGACTGGCTGAACCACCTTCTCTATGATGACATTTTGTTGACCATAAGGTGGGCTATACATTGAATGTATATCTGCTTGTATCATATCAAAATCTGGTGGAGGATAGATCACTTGAGCTACTACAGGTTGCTCACCTCCAAAATAGGCAGGATTAACTCCAGATTCTGCTACATTGTCATCATCACATAAAGGAGAATAACCAAGAGTAGCTCTGATAGAATTAGAAATCCACTTGGCATGATCAAAGCTGGCTTTGACTAACACCCTCTCCCCCTTTATGACTTCTCTTTCCATGTGATCTCTTAAATCATCTTTCTGAAATCTGATTTGGGCATTGAGATAATTAACTCCATCCTTGTAGAAAGGTTTTAACCTTTGGAGTTTTTCAGTGATGAGCTTCTGAGAGTCTTGAATAGCAGTTGTAACAGCAGTTAAGCTCTCTTGCAAGTGCTTATCAAAAGTTTCTTTGGCTGTGGCACTTTCTGCAGACTGTGCAGTGGCTATATTCTTTATCTCAGTTACAATGGCATTGTGGGAAGCTGTCAAATTATCATTCATTCTAATTTGATTCTCCAGAACATAGCCTTGCTTGACTTCAAGTTCATATACTTGAGCTTTTATCTTCTCTTGATGAGTTGCTAGATAGACTACTGCATTCCCTCCCTTGTGGAAGCAGTCAGTCATCTCCTTCTTATTTAGATTCATCTCAAATCTAATAGACTTAATGTCCTGTGCCAGATCAAACTGTAGAGATTTTTGTCCTTCATCTACATACTTTTCCAATGCTTGTCTCTGCTCATCAAGCTTGATTTGCATAGCAACCATCAGAGCACTGTAGTCTACAGTTGGCGCTGGCTATAGTGCAGGTTGTGGAGCTATAGTTTGTAGAGCTTTCTTATAAGTTTGGCTCCTCCTCTTAAATACTTGAAATTTCCTTTTCTTTGCTCTGGCAGCCTCCTCATCTTCTGAAGCTGATGTGCTTGCAATATCTACCCTCTCTCTAGGTAGCTCCTCAACAGCTTTTGGCTTCTCAGGCTCTTGCCTTGCAGTTTCTTCCAGAATTACTACTTGCTCCCCCTCAATTTGAGCATTCTCCCCCTCAGCAGCAGCACTTTCCTTCTCAAAGTCTGTCTGATCTAGATTAAGGAAGAGATCTTCCATTGTATACTCTTGTTGAGGTTGTGATGGAGATTCTCTTATCTCATCAGTGACTTGTGTTGGTTCCACTGGAGCTGCAACAGATGTGTCCTCCATGACAACATCTGGGGGTTGTCTATGAGTTGGAGTTTGCTGATTAACATCATTTAAGTTGTCAATTATAACTTCACTCTCAATAAGGAAATCTAATTGATTGATTTCTGAGATTACCTCAAGGATAGTGTGGGTTGCTTGCTCACTCTCTAGTGGAGTTGGCTCTTCCACAACTAGTGGCTCCCCTGGATAGAATCCTGGTGAATGGGGCTAGCTTGAGGTAGCTCCCCCTGCCTTTCTGCAACTTCTTGTTGAGCTGGAGACTTCCCAGCATCTCCAGTGTCTTCTTCATCAGGAGTGAAGACAATATGTTCTTCTGAACTGCTGGATGATTCTTGAGCCACTGGGGCTGTTTTCTTCTTCTTCTTTAGGGGTGTTACTTTCTCAGGAGTAGGCATCTCCTTAGTTAAAACTCTGTCCCACCTAGAGAATATCCTCATGTTCATCTTCCTCATATGGTTGATCTTAGTGTCAGCAGCTTGACTCATTACTTCTAGTATACTACCAGCCAAGTAAAGACTTAGAATTCTACCCAAATTGGGTTTCTTCAGGCTCTCCTTAATCTTCTCAAATAATACTGCAGACCAATCAGTAATTAGTTGAAAGATAATCCTTGTCATGATGTTGAACATATAAGCTGAAATCCTGTCATGTCCTCCAGACTTGCACAGGATAACTTTGCCAACTATTTCTGAGAGAAATTTCCCCTGGCTGTTCATGCCTTTCCTATTGAATACAGATCCAATTTTCAGCTTGGAATCTAGACCACACCAAGTTAATGCTTCTCTGGTCTTAGAAGCAGTAACTTCATCCTCTTCTTTTGTCCTATGTAGGTTTAGGACCTTTCTTAAACTCTTTGGTGAGACCTTCACTTTTTCTCCATGAACCTTGGACTTTATCTTGAATCCTGATTCGTCTAGGGTTGCTCCATTCAGAAACTCTAGAACTTCTTTCTTCCAAATATTGGTTGGCTCTAAAATAAGAAAATCTAACCTTGAGTTTGCGACTAGGGTTACCACATTCTTGATCTCCGGGTCTGCATCATCAAACGCATGCCGCACCAGTTCATAGCCTTCATTTACGTTCTCCTCGAGCTTTGGCGCCATTAGGGTTTGAAAAATTTGAACTGAGAGAAGAGAGGTGTCGACACACAAGTTTGGTCTCGAAACTTTGGTGAGCATGTCGACAGACAATGGAGAAATCCTATTTATACCTTTCTAGGTTTGAAGATGAAAGGGCGCGTCAACTAACTTAAATTGTGTCGACACTATGGAAAAGAGTCGACACAGACTTCTGAGGCTTATAATGTCTCGACACACTGTGTCGACACAAGTTTAGTCGATAGATTATATGTGTCGACACTTCTTTATGTGTCGACACCACTTAACTCGACACTTAGTGGAGACTTTACTTAGATAATTCTGAGTAAATTCTAAGTGTCGACACCACCTTGGTTGTGTCGACACTGACCCTGTATGTGTCGACACTAATTTTCTGAAGTGTCGACACCTACTTTCTAGATGTGTCGACACCTTTTCCTTAAAGTGTCGACACCACTTTTCTGTGTCGACACAGATAACTCTGTGTGTCGACACCTTTTTACTTAGCCATTTCTGTAAACTTATTCTAAGTTTATCATACCTAATTCAATTTTGAACCTATTGAATTTAGTTTCTTCTAGGGGATTAGTATACATGTCAGCTAGTTGATTATCTGTATTTACATACTCAAGTGATATATCTTCTTTTTCTACATGTTCCCTTAGAAAATGATATTTTATCTCAATATGTTTAGCTCTACTATGGGAAACAGGATTGTTAGCAATAGATATAGCACTAGTAGAATCACAAAACAGTGGTGTTCTACTTACTTGAATACCATAATCCTCAAGCTGATGTTGTATCCATAGAAGTTGAGCACATCAACTTCCTGCAGCCACATATTCTGATTCTGCTGTGGAGATAGCCACACTTGTTTGCTTCTTGCTACTCCATGAGATCAGTCTTCCACCTAGGAATTGACAGGTTCCAGTTGTACTTTTTCTGTCTTCTTTGCAGCCTGCAAAATCTGCATCTGAATAACCTGTTAGCTCAAATTCTCCATTCCTAGGGTACCAAAGGCCTAGATAAGGAGTGCCCTTTTGATATCTCAGAATCCTTTTGACTGCTGTCAAATGAGACTCTTTAGGGCATGCTTGGTACCTAGCACAGACACATGTAGCATACATTATATCTGGTCTACTTGCAGTCAAATACAATAGGGAGCCAACTATCTCTCTATACAAAGTCTCATCTACAGGTTTCCCTGCATCATCTTTGCTAAGAGACATACTTGACCCCATAGGAGTCTTCATGGTAGTGGATGAATCCATACCATACTTCCTTATTAGTTCTAGGGTGAACTTAGACTGGCATATGGATAAACCATTTTAAGTCTGTCTAACTTGGAGACCCAAGAAGAACTTAAGTTCCCCCATACTGCTCATCTCAAATTGTCCTTGCATTAGTTTTGCAAACTTTCTGCAAAGACCATTTTCAGTAGACCCAAATATGATGTCATCTACATATATTTGGACTAGTATTATCTTGCCTCTGGATTCCCTAAGGAATAGAGTCTTGTCTATTTTCCCCCTTGTGAATTTATTCTCAATGAGGAAACTAGACAGGGTTTCATACCAAGCCCTAGGGGCTTGTTTTAACCCATACAATGCCTTCCTAAGTCTATAGACATAATTAGGTTGAGTTGAATCAACAAAACCTGATGGCTGTTCCACATAGACTTCCTCTTTCAGATTACCATTCAGAAAGGCTGACTTAACATTCATTTGGTAAACTTTAAATCCTTGAAAGGTTGCATAGGCCAGGAACATTCTTATGGCTTCCAGTCTGGCTACTAGAGCAAAGGTTTGATCAAAGTCAATACCTTCTTCCTACCTATATCCTTTAGCAACCAATCTTGCTTTGTTCTTGACAATCACTCCATGTTCATCCATCTTGTTCCTAAAGATCCACTTGGTTACAATTATGTTGTGGTCTTTTGGTTTAGGAACAAGCTCCCAAACTTTGCACCTCTTGAACTGATTCAACTCTTCTTGCATTGCCTCAATCCAATGAGGGTCTAGGATGGCTTCTTCAAACTTCTTTGGCTCTACTTGGGATAGAAAACTGGAGTAGAGTGCTGCACTCACATTTCTGCTCCTTGTTTGTACCCCTTGTCTTAGATCACCAATGATTTTATCTACTAGATGATCTCTTAGATGTCTATTAACTGGAGGCATCCTGACTTCAGGTTGAACTCCTTCAGCTTCTTCAACTTGCTGCACTCCTTGATCTTCTTCAACATTAGGTACATGTAGTACTCCCCCTGGACAACAGCCACTATCATCTACATGCTGACTTGCAGTAGGTTCTTCTTCAATAGTGAGCTTGTCCATCTTCTTAGTTACACCTGTGGAGCTGCAAATACTACTAGACAACTCATGATTAATAAGTCTAGTTTCATCAAATACTACATGTACAGACTCTTCTACAACTTGAGTAGACAAGTTGTAGACTCTATAAGCCTTACTATTGTTGTTGTACCTAATAAACATCCCCTCTTGGGACTTGGCAGCAAACTTAGTCAAGTAAGACTTTTCATTGTTAAGTATAAAGCACTTACAACCAAAGATCCTGAAATAGGATAGGTTTGGTTTTCTACCTTTCACAATCTTATAGGGGGTCTTGTTGTGACTTTTAGTAATGGTAGCCCTATTAATTACATGGCATGCAGTATTCACTGCCTCAGCCCAGAAATATTCTGGGAGAGATGTATCACTTAATAGGGTTCTACCAGCCTCAATCAAGGTTCTATTTTTCCTCTCAGCAATGCCATTTTGCTGAGGTGTTCTTGGTGAAGAAAACTCCTGAAATATCCCAAATTCTTCACATAGTTTTGTCATGCTATCAGACTGGAATTCAGTACCATGGTCACTTCTTATCTTGACCACTATACTGTCTAGTTCATTCTGAATTTGCTTGACAAAGCTATAGAAGATACTAGGTGTTTCAGATTTCTGTCTAAGGAAGAACACCCAGGAAAACCTTGAGTAATCATCTACAACCACAAAGGTATAGACCTTCCTACCTAGGCTGTGAACTGGCATAGGAACAAAAAGATCCATATGCAAGAGGTATAAACACCTCACAACATCTTTGTTTTCAATGCCACTAAAGGTGGATCTAGTCTGCTTGCCCTTTTGACAAGCTGAGCATATTCCATCTTTAATACACTTAACTTGAGGACCATTCCTCACTAACTCTTTGCTATAGAGTTGGTCAATTGTCTTATAGTTGAGATAGGCTAGCCTCTTGTGCCACTTGACACAATGAGAGACTTTCTCATCAGCTACAAGACACACTAGAGAACCATTGTTCTCAACCATAATGTCTAGGCAATAGACATTCCTCTTTCTATAACCTGTCAAAATGATCTCTTGATCATTTGACCTCCTGATATGACAACCATCTTTAACAAATGAGATGGCATATCCTAAATCACTCAATTGACTTATACTAATAAGGTTATGTTTCAAACCTTTAACATAAGCCACTTGAGTAATTGTAATATGGGTGCTAGAAATGTTACCAAAACCCTTGATGATTCCTTTTTCAGAACCACCAAAGGTTACTTTAGGACCATCCTTGATTGATGTGTAGTCCTTTAGCAATCCCCTAGTTCCAGTCATGTGTCTGGAACATCCACTGTCCAAGTACCATATTGGGGCATGGCCACTTGGACTCACCTGCAAAACAGATTAGTTGACCTTAGAACCCAAAGAATTCTTGGGTCCTTGGTGCTGGTTAGTTTGCCTCTTTACAAAGCTACCTGCAGATCTTCCAACAGGCAGTTTGCTACTCACTTTGGCACTAGAATTGTGCCAACAGTCTATGGCATAGTGGCCTACCTTGCCACAGCACCAGCACTCAAACCTATTGTACATTTGCTTAGGTACATCCCTAGCTGTTTTATCTACAGCTGGCTTGTTGAGAGCTGGGTCTTTGCCCTTAGACTTAGACTGAACAGTCCTAGCAGGTTTAGTAAACCCTAATCCAGTTTTACCTTTATGATGAACAAATTCATCAATTAAGGGTAGAACAGACTTAGGTTTAGAAAACCTAGCAACAATGTCTCTCTCTCCTTCTGAAGACTAATCTCCAGACTCTTGATTTGATCATTCTTGAATGTTATAGTCCCCATCTGAATAACAGTTATGTTCTTCAGTCTGGCTATTTCATTCAACTTTTGATCAATCAGTTTATCAAAATCAGTTGCAGCCACTTTGAGACTTGCAATCTCCTTAGCCTGACTCTTGGCCAAGGATTTGCTTTTCTTATATGCTTGCAACAGAACTCTATATTCATCAATCAATTGATGAATATCCTCTTCAGACTCAGATGCACTCTCATCACTTGATGATGATGAATCTGATTCTGAACTAGCACAAGAAATTGAACTTAAAGAACAATTTAGTACCTTACTAGGTCCAGGCTGCTCCTGGGTTTTGTCACCTTCAGTTAAGGCCATCAGTCCTTGGCACTGAGTGTCCTCTTGCTCATATATAGAATTCATTATCTGGATGAACTCTTCTTCCTCTTCTTCAGCATACAGTCCTATGTAAGCTTCAGCTTCTGACTCAGATTCTGAAGAAGATATGTCTGACAAGCCTTTGTCCTTCTTGGCAACAAAAGACCTTTCCTTCTTGCCCTTGAATTGTGTCTTTTTCTTATCAGTAGATTCTTTTCTCTTCTCAGGATAGTCAGCAACAACATGTCTTTGTTTGTTACAACAATAACAAACTATCTTTGAAGATGAAGTTCTATTTGACTTGGGCTTTCTTCTGTCATTCTTTGATGACCTCTGTGCTGTGGATGGCTTAGTCCTCCACTGTTTCTTCTTTAGGAACTTCTGAAAGTGTCTTGTGAAGGCTGCAAAGTCCTCATCACTTTCACTGCATTCAGACTTTCTGCTTTCTGAATCATCTGACTCAGTCTCAGTCACTTTTGGAGGTGGAGATGGAGACTTACTTTTGTATTTCTTGGTGGCTTCTGTTTTGAATGCCACTGCTCTTTCTTTATGCTCACTTCTTGTAGTCTTCTCCTCCTCCTTCCTTACCATCAACTGCATTTCATAGGACAGCAGTTTTCCAAACAAAGTTGGAGGGGGAATATCTGCTAACTTGGCCATTTCCCTAATGACACAGATCTTGGTGTCCCAATCCTTTGTTAGGGACCTCAAGAACTTATCATTTAACTCATAATTATTGAAGTCTCTTCCATAGGACATTAGCTCATTCACAATCCTATAGAATTTCTTATAGCACTCTGTTATGCTATCGTCCTACCTTGCCTGAAACTTTCATATTCTTGGTTTAGCAAAGACTTTCTGTCTTGCCTCACTTCTTCAGAACCCTCCATATACACTATCAAGGTATCCCACATCTCCTTAGATGTCTTATAGTGTATTAAATTCTGAAAGGTAGCATCATCAATGGCACTCACAATGATATTCTGAGCCCTTTTGTCCATTGTGGCTAGAATTATCTCATCTTTTGTCATTTCAGAGAAGTCTTTAGGTGTTCTCTGATTTGCATCCAGGACTGAAACCTTCATAGGCACATATGGCCCTTCTTTAACTGTGATATATATTCTAGGGTCTGAGGCTTCCATAAATAGTCTCACCCTTTCCTTCCAGATTCCAAAAATTTCTTTTCTGCAAATGGGTAGCTTCATGGATCCAAGTTCCATATGATTCTCTGTTGAACCCATGTTTCTTGATTTTCTTGATTTCACTTAATCTGCCAACAGGATCTACTCAGACAGTTATGTCCCTTTTTGAGTAACCTGGCTCTGATACCACTTGAAAGAAATTGTACCTAATCACCTAGAGGGGGAGTGAATATGTGACTAAATCTTTTTATACTATTTAGGCAGATTGCAGATTATTTTCACAGAGTTATATCTACTTTTTCACAGCAAGCAATCAGCAATCACAGAATAACACATGAACACAGTAGACACACAGATTTATAGTGGTTCCCCAAGGTTTGGGTACATCCACTTTCCCCCTTTGCCTATCTAGTAGTGTACTAGATTCGGCCAAACTTCTCCACTATCTCAGATCCTCAGATCTTACACTCAGAACCCCAAACAGGTTCCTACAGCTCAGGCCCAAGGCCCTACAACTCAGTCTTCTTCAAAGACCTACACTCAGCTTCTTCACAAAGCCTATACTCAGCCACAAGGCCTACACTCAGCCACAACAGGCCTACACTCAGAGATACAGATCTCCTACACTCAGGCACACAGGTCCTACCACTCAGCCTTTATAATTACAGGCTTACAACTCAGATCCCTAAGGATCCTACAAGAAATATAAAATACAAAGTGTATATACCTACAACTCTGAATAGAGAGATGAGTTGATAGGTTCTTGATGAGTTCTTGGAAGAACTCTGCTGAGATCAACCTCACTTGGCTTTTCTTCAAAGCTTCTTGAATGTAGAACACAATAGGGTTGATCTTTTCTGCAGCTGATCTTTGATCTCTGCAACTTAAGATTCAGAACTAGGTCTGAACCCTTCTTCACAGCTTGGTTCCAACGGCTGTCTTCTTGGAAGGAGCTCTCTCTCTCCAACTTCTTAGATCTTCAGATCACTTCAACTGATTTGTGTTAATCTGTGTTGAATCACTTCTATCTGTTGATAGTATAAGCCTTTATATAGGCCTTCTTCAAGGTGACCGGCTGATCCGGATCCTAACAGCTTTCTGACAACTCTGATAGGTGCAGTAGACCGGCTGGAATGGCAGCTATCAAGTCATCCAGTCAGTTCTTGAAATATCTGTAACTGTCTGAAAGTGTCGAGACAGTCTGTCTTTAAGTGTCGACACTTATAGAGCAAGTGTCGACACAAGTTAACTAAGTGTCGACACTAGCCTTCAAGGTGTCGACACAACTCCTTGTGTTGTAGAATTCACTTCTCGACACAGCTTCTTCAACATGTGTCGACACTGATAATGTGTGTCGACACAAGTCCTTGTTCTTCTGTACTTTGTTGAATTCTTGTAAGTGTCGACACAACTCCTTTGTGTCGACACATCTTCATGTGTTGAACTTGTTCAGTGTCGACACATCTTCTTGGTGTCGACACATGCCTTCAGTGTTGATACTTGCTGAGTGTCGACACAGCTCCTTAGTGTCGACACATTCTTCTAGTGTTGAGACTTTAGCTGAGTGTCGACACATCTCCTTTGTGTCGACACTTGTACTTAGAATTTTGTTGAACTTTGCTAAGTGTCGACACAGCTCCTTGTGTCGACACTTTCTTTATATATTGAGTCTTCTGCTGAGTGTCGACACATTCTTCTTGTGTCGACACTTTCTTCAAGTACTGAGTCTTCTGCTGTGTGTCGACACATTCCTCTGGGTGTCGACACTTATACTTAGACTCTACTGACTTTTGCTGAGTGTCGACACAGCCTCCAAGTGTCGACACTTTCTGATGTAGATACAGTTCCTCTAGGTGTCGACACTTCTTCAAGTTGTCGACACAGCTTCACTGAACTTTTCTTCATTGAGTGTCGACACAGCTCCTTGTGTCGACACTTTCTGTCTGGTGTCAACTCTGCATCCCCAGTGTCAACACAACTATTCCAAGTGTCGAAACTGCTTGTCTGGGTGTCGACACAAGTCTTCTTAAGTGTCGACACTTTCCCTCTGGGTGTCGACACATGGACTTAGAATCTTTTCTGCTTTCCCTGCAAATACTTGACCTGCACAACTTAACTCAAAACACATTAAATACATTTTGATGTATATCATTGAGTAGGGTGATGCTTCTTCAAATCAGGTACATTTTAAACCAATGTACCCAACAACCTATTTTTATGTACATTACTTAAGTCGTTTTCATTTATTTTTGTCATTTCTACTTGTTTTTATTCAATAAAATGCTCCTATTCTTGTAAATATTACACTAACTTGTTTTATTTTATTTTTCAGGAAAAAAATCAAAATCTGCAAAAAAATGTCATGTCACGCCCGTGACATATTGGTCACGCCCGTGACCAGGGCGTGACAGCTCAAAATCCCGAGAAGCAGCCAATTTTGAAGAGAAAAGCCTGACACGCCCGTGTTCAATGATTCGACACGCCCGTGTCAATCCGACACGGGGCGTGACCAAGCCGTGTCCATCCCGCTCGACGTTTTCAACTCGACGTTCGTCGACCCAAGAGGGACACGCCCGTGTCTGATGTGCGACACGTCCGTGTCAGCCCGACACGCCCCGTGCCAGCCAGGTCGCCGTTTTACGCTCAACGTTCGTCGAAGCCAACAGGGACACGCCCGTGTTCAATGATTCGACACGCCCGTGTCAGCCCGACAAACTGCCGCCGACGAATCCCGAAGTCAACAACGCCTTTGAGCGCCGAACGACACGCCCACCGTCATGCCCTTGACCTGGGGCGTGACCACCGCGTTTTCGGTCGGAAAGTCAAATCACCGTCAAATCCGTCAGATCGCCGAATTCCGCTGTAAAATAGTGCTGACACTCCCCCCCGACACGCCCGTGTCGGAGGGCGTGTACTTGGAAATTTTTGCCTATTTAAGGGCAGCTGCTGTATGAGTTCAGGGTTCCCAAAATCTGAACCATTTTGATGTATTAGGGTTGCCGTTGGAGCTGTTTTAGTGCTATGTAAGGATCCCCCCTCCCTCTCCTTTTTAAGTTTGTATGTTTGAACTCTTGTAATCACCACTTTTTTGTAATAAAAATCGTTATTATTTCATCCTTACATGCTTTGAAATTTCTCCAAATAGCCTCCTTTTCATCAATCTTATATACTTTCATTTTTATTTTCATAATGCGTGTGTGTGTGTGTATGAGCTTAAAATTGCAAAAATTATGTTTTTAAAACGAAAATGTTCTTGTTTTCCTTTCAATTATAACAAAATTTATAGCCGTTATTATGGCCGTTTTCATCCTCAAACTCTTAAAAATTGGTTAGACTTAGGATTATCATGCTTTAAAATGCGTTCTTATGAACTTGTAAAACTTTAAAAAGGTGATTTTCACCCCTCTTAACTTAGCTTTTACTTTGTTTTAATTATAAAACTACTGCTTCTTTTTAGCTTACTCCCACTTTTTAAACCATTTTACAAGTCAATAGTAATGTATAAATTGTTATTTTTATTTTTCATCAACTTTCATTTTAAGTAATTACAAAAAATATTTTCGCTCGAACAATTTTTATTTTCACCTTTTAAGCATTTCTATCAAAATCTAACGGTAAAAATGTAAACGTTTTAATTTTTCGGGCACTTGCCTTTCTCACTTTAATTTGAAAACTTTTTGCTCAAACAATTTTTATTTTGCCTTTTTATGCATTTCTACTGCATTCCAGCGGTAGAAATGCAGTCATTTTAATTTTTCAATAACTTTGTTTTTCGCAATTATTTTAGCACGAGTGTGTGCGTGTATGAGATATTTTTCAGCTCCTAAGTTAAATTATGCAAGTGTGCGTGTGTGTGTTTATTTATGTCGAGTGCGTGAGTAGTTACTTTCAAGTAGAGTGCGTATGTTGTTTTTATTTTTCCGTCTACTCACTTGAGTTAATTGGCTGGATTTTATTCAAGTAGAGTGCGTGTGTAATTTTTATTTTTCCGCCTACTCATTTGAGTTAATTGGCAGGATTTTATTCAAGCAAGTGTTTGTAGCTTTTATTTTTTCGCCTACTCACTTGAGTTAAATGACTGGATTTGATTTTCCGCCTACTCGCTAGGAGTTAAATGGTCGGACTTTATTTTGATGTAAATATTTAAGAAAGTCTTGTAATCGCATTTATTTTCTCCTACTCGTTTGAGTAGGACTCGCTTTCATTTCAGTCCTACTCGTTTGAGTAGGACTTGTTGGGTTTCTCCATGAGGATGGCACAACGCTTGTGCACGCAGCGGAAAAGAAAAACATCAAGAAAAACCCAAAGAGATGTGGATCGGGCCATGAACGTTGAATCAAGAAGTTTACAAATAACTAGGTAAAAATTACCTCGGTGGCGTTGAGTCACAACTCAACGGAGATGCTCCAAACTTTGTGTTCCTACTGGTGGCGAGTTGTACGTGGAATAATATCCACGTCTCTGCAGAAATCCACACGAGCGGGAGAACGCCGAGCTATCCGTCACACGGATTATCGGGAAGGAGAGAGACCGCACCTTGCTTTCCCACGGACTGCTAGGTCCGCGCCAGGGATTGCAGCGCCAGCGACGATCGCCGGAGAGAAGGTGGTCGACGGAGCAAACACGGCGGCGAAACTCTTCCGGCGGCGGGATCGGGATCGGCGGAACGATTGCGGAACTCTTCCGTCGGGTTCGATTTGATCAGAAGATATCTAATCCTAAAAAACACTAAGTGTTATATTTATACTAAAGGTATAAATAAACCTAGGTTTATCACTATCCACAGACCACCCGAAAATAGGGTACCAGAATCGGTGAATATCGATCGGTGAGAATCGGCGAGAATCGATCAGCGAGCATCACCATGGATCGGCGAGAATCAGAGTACAATACTCGACGATTCTCGCCGATCGTCGAGCCTCACTTGATGATACACGTCGAATCTCGTCGACCGTCGAGCCACGGTCGACGATACATGTCGAAGTCGTCGATCGTCGAGAATCAGCATATTGATTCTCGAAGATTCTCGTCGATCGGCGAGAATCAGAGAGACGATTCTCGTTGATCGGTGGGAATCAAGAGAGACGATTCTCGACGATTGTAATCGACCCTCGGACGACAATTCTTACCAGCCCTCCAAGGCAACATTTGCCCAACCCGACGATCCTTTAAGGCAACACTTTGCCCACAACCCCATTCAGGTCGGTGATTGGTAACCTTTACCAACACAGTCAATCATCCAACTTCTCCACATCTCTAATGTGCGACCCTGCAGGCTCATATCGCGTTGGCAGTGAGATTACATGTTTGATCACTTCCAGATCACAATGGTAACTCCAACAGACTCCCACTTGATCTCGAAAGTATCAAAGCAAAAACCTCACAAACAATGAGCGGCATCTAGCAATGCATCATTGCTCCCCAAGCAATAAGAGTTTATAACTCATAAGCCTTTATGACCAATGTATCAGCGTTGTCATTGTCCCTTTGTCCCTTACATCCGGAAAGAACTAGAGGCATGGACCGTGTCACCCTCGTAATAGCTCAATCCAAGTTTCTTGATCCAGGACGGACTTCCAGAGAATGGTGAGTCCAATATCACATATTGACTCAACCAAGCATGGCCATGCATTTCTCAGTCCAGTTCCATCAAGGGGCCCATGGATGCAACTCCTGTCATACAGGAGGACAAATCCCATATCTGCTCACACACAAGCACCCAAATGATTCGTAACATGCCCAACAACCACCCTTATCATCAACCTTTCTCAAGGAAGACTTTAGATGGCATCAAAGCACGCTCTTCCTCACTTGATGAATGCTGTGACTTCAGGTCAAAGGATCACAACACCATTGTCAATTGAGATCTACTCGTGACACGATTGGATGACAATCCACAGAGTAGTCTCAGGTTGGGTCTGTCCAGTACAACTTGTCCACTAACAAGTACCCACGTGATGACTTGATATCACAATATCATGACCTGTGAGAACCGGTCATCAGTCAACACACGTGCTAGTCTCCATGTACCGTCATCACCCTTAGCTTCTATGATGATACTCGACCAGGGACCTTTAAGAATGAAGCTTCAAATAAATCATGGGCTCTCACATTCAAGTCACGTACTTGATGTCCCATGGAAGCGAACATTCTAAGGGTATCTATTATGTTAACATTTAACTATCATATAGAAAAAGACATAATAAAAGAACTTGCCATTAATTATAAGAGAAAAATTAGGTACACAGTTCATCATATGAACAAACAGCCAACAAAATACACATTTACATGCAATCCACAAGATTCTCGCTAGAGTTGATCATTTAGGTATCGTATACCCATCGATCTAGTATGACCATCATGCTTTCTCTGCACGAGAGGCTTTGTCAGCGGATCCGCAATATTTTCCTCAGTCGGCACTCTGCAAATGTTTACATCTCCTCGTTCGACAATCTCACGAATAAGATGAAACCGCCGAAGTATGTGCTTGGAGCGCTGATGGGATCTAGGTTCCTTAGATTATGCAATTGCACCATTGTTATCACAGTAGAGAACTACGGGACCAACAATGCTAGGAACTACATCAAGCTCGCCGATGAATTTCCTAATCCATACAGCCTCCTTCGCCGCATTAGCTGCTGCGATATACTCGGCCTCTGTTGTAGAATCAGCAACTGTCTCTTGCTTGGAATTCTTCCAGCTCACAGCTCCTCCATTCAGGCAAAACATAAAACCTGATTGAGACTTGGAGTCGTCTCTATCAGTTTGGAAGCTAGCATCTGTGTAACCACTTACAACGAGCTCTTCCTCTCCACCATACACCAAGAACACATCCTTAGTCCTTCTCAAGTACTTCAGGACATTCTTGACTGTAATCCAGTGACACTCACCGGGGTCTGACTGATACCTGCTAGTCATGCTCAAAGCAAAGGAGACATCGGGTCGAGTACATAACATCGCGTACATGATTGATCCAATTGCCGAAGCATATGTAATCAACTTCATGCGGTCCTTATCTTCACAAGACTTTGGACACTGGTCCTTAGAGAGATTCACACCATGAGACATGGGCAAAAATCCTTTCTTGGACTCAAGCATGTTGAACCGCTTCAACACCTTTTTGATGTACGTACTCTGGGTCAAATCCAGCAACTTCTTCGATCTATCTCTATAGATCTTAATACCGAGTATATAAGTCGCTTCACCCAAATCCTTCATTGAAAAGCAGTTCCCTAGGTTGTTCTTAACAACTTTCAGGGTAGGAATGTCATTCCCAATCAACAGTATGTCATCTACATACAATATCAGGAAGACAACAATGCTCCCACTGATTTGCTTGTAAACACAAGGCTCGTCTTCATTCTTGATGAAACCAAACTCTTTGATTTTCTCATCAAAACGAAGATTCCAACTTCGAGAGGCCTGTTTCAGTCCATAAATGGACTTATTCAGCTTGCATATTTTAGTGGCTTCATCTAGGGATACAAAACCCTCGGGTTGTGTCATATACACTTCCTCAAGGAGGTTTCCATTAAGGAAAGCCGTTTTGACATCCATCTGCCAGATCTCGTAGTCATAATACGCAGCAATAGCAAGCAATATCCTTATGGACTTTACCATGGCAACAGGGGAAAAGGTCTCATCATAGTCAATACCATGAATTTGCTTGAAACCCTTAGCCACCAGTCGCCCTTTGAATGTCTGTACATTCCCATCCATGTCGGTCTTCTTCTTGAAGACCCACTTGCACCCTATGGGTCGTACCCCTTCAGGTGGTTCCACCAAGTTCCAAACTTGGTTTGCATACATGGAGTCCATTTCGGATTTCATAGCCTCAAGCCATTTGTCGGAGTCCGGTCCATTCATAGCCTCTTGGTAGGTTGCTGGTTCATCATCATGATCCATAAGCAACACATTACCTATTTGAGACACGAGAAATCCATATCTCTCAGGCTCAAATCTCGTTCTACCAGATCTACGTAGGACTTGTGTTCCCTGAGCAGGTTCTTTAGCTACAACATCTTATAGTCCTGTCTCAGAATCCAATTTCGGTTCATTCACTACATGTGGTTCTTGAACTTCTTCAAGCTCTACCTTTTCAGTCTTTCTTGATAAGAACTCTTTCTCCAAGAAGACACCAGTCCTTGCGATAAACACTTTGCTCTCAGACGGTAGGTAAAAGTAATACCCTTTCGTTTCCTTAGGATATCCCACCAGATAACATTTATCCGATTTGGGTTACAGCTTGTCAGGCATTTAACGTCTCACTGTATGCCTCACAGCCCCAAATTTTAATGAACGACATACTAGGACGCTTCCCAGTCCATATCTCATATGGTGTCTTCAGAACCGTTTTCGTTGGAGCGCGATTCAATGTCATTGTAGCAGTCTCTAAAGCAAAACCCCAAAAGGAAACAGGCAAGTCTGCATGACTCATCATCGAACGTACCATGTCTAACAGAGTACGATTTCTCCTCTCAGACACACCATTATGTTGTGGTGTTCTAGGTGGAGTGAGCTGTGATACAATACCACACTCTTTCAGATGATCACGGAACTCATGACTCAGGTATTCGCCACCTCGATCAGATCGGAGTGCTTTAACCCTTTTACCCAACTGGTTTTCTACTTCATTCTTGAACTCTTTGAACTTTTCAAAGGTCTCGGATTTGCACTTCATAAGATACACATATCCGTATCTACTGAAATCATCAGTAAATGTAACAAAGTAGAAATACCCACCTCTAGCCATGGAACTCATGGGTCCGCATACATCGCTATGTACAACACCCAAGAGATCCTCAGCCCTCTCAGTATAACCAGTGAAAGGAGCTTTAGTCATCTTGCCTAACAAACAAGATTCGCATCGCTCAAATGATTCATAATCAAATGAGTCCAAAAGTCCATCTCTATGGAGTTTGGATATGCGCTTCTCGTTGATATGGCCCAAACGACAATGCCAGAGAAAAGTAGGATTCGAGTCATTTGTTCTTAGTCTTTTATTATTTTCTACATTACAGATCAGATGGTCCAAGTTCAAAACATAAAGACCATTAAACAATTGGGCTACAACATAACAAACATCATTCTTAAATATAGAACAACAATTGTTCTTAATTATAAAAGAAAATCCAATCATGTCCAAACATGAAATAGATATAATGTTTCTAGTTATGGCCGGAACAAAATAACAATTATCAAGTTCTATTACAAGCCCACTGGGCAAAGAAAGACGATAAACCCCTACGGCTACAACAGCAACTCTTGCTCCATTGCCGACGCGGAGGTCCACCTCCCCTTTACTCAGCAATCTTCTCCTTCCCAGTTCCTACACATTTGTACAAATGTGAGAACCACATCCGGTATCCAATACCCAAGATGAAGGAGCAGAAAGGTTTATCTCTATAACGTAAACATTTGAAGCGGAAGTCATACCTCCCCTCAATTTCTGCAAACCCTCAATGTACGAAGGACAGTTCCTTCTCCAATGACCAGCCTTGACACAGTGGTGGCATTTCCCTTCCTTCACCGTGCTTTTCTTTTTCATCAGTGCTGAAGACTTGGGCTCAAGATATGACTTAGGTCCCACCTTTGTCTTCTTAGAGCCCTTGGCTTTGCCCTTGCCCTTATGCACCATCAGTATGGGGCTGGCAGGCTTGGCCTTCTTCATATTGATTTCGGCAGTTCTCAACATGCCTAGGAGTTCGGGCAGTGTCTTGTCTATCTCATTCATGTTGTAGTTCAAGACAAACTGCTCATAACTGTCCGGCAACGATTGCAGGATCAGATCCGTGGCCAACTCTTGACCAACAGGAAAACCCAGCCTTTCAAGGTTCTCTATATACCCAATCATCTTGAGTACGTGAGTCCCTACTGAGTCTCGAACTCCCATCTTGCACTGAAACAACGCTTTTGTGATGTCGAACCTCTCTTGACGAGCCTGCCCTTGAAACATTTTCTTGAGATGCTCGTCAATCTCCTTGCACGCCATGTTCTCATGTTGCTTCTGAAGCTCAGAGTTCATAGTGGTAAGCATAAGGCATTCGACATCTAAAGCATCGTCAGTATACTTCTTATAAGTATCTTTCTCAGCACGGGAAGAGTTCCCGGTCGGCACCTCGGGGGCTTCTTCTTCCAAGACATAGAGCTTTCGCTCTTGCCTGAGAACAATTCTCAGGTTCCTGTACCAGTCCATGTAATTAGTCCCACTGAGCTTATCCTTCTCAAGGATGGCTCTCAGAGACAATGTGGAGTGTGAAACACTTGCCATGGAATTCTACAAGAATTTATGCAGAATAAAATCAGTACCAAAATTTCAAATACAATTTATTTTAATTTGGACTTTAATTAAAATACTCCCACTATTTTATTCGAAATGATAGCCCTCACTAACAATTCGGAGAGTTCATGTGAGCTACTCTCTTAGTGGACAAGATCCGTATTTCACCAACACTATGAGTCTGCTTTGGCGTTCCTCTCACGATGCGGTTATTTAGGTAGGCAACGCTTGCCAATTGCATCCTCATGCAATTCTTGTATGGTTGGTGAATAACTCCTTATTCGCATCCATCATATGGTGCATGCCAACCCTATGCCACTAGGCACTCAACCTTTGAGGTCACCTAGTTAAGTATGACCTGATGTCGACAGTGGGATATCACAATTATCTGCTCGCACCCTTACCAAGATAGATTAATGCACCTTGCTTTGGCAAGCCCACACTTCATCGATCGAGGCAGGAAGAGTGTCATCCATCGGAAGGCATCCGAACACTTAATATTTGATGAAGGGATTTAATTATGGGTTAACAATTAACCATGATCAACATTTGATCAATGTGCACATCCAAAGAAAAACAATTCTAAACCACATGCATCCCTTATGTGCACATCCTAACACCATCAACAATTGATAGAAGGAAGGGCTAAATCTGAACATCCGGAAACTTTCAAATCCTCAGATTTACATGCATTGGACAAAGGCAAAGACAACTCAACTTAAAGCAGTAGACAAGCTCATCTCTCTTTGTTGGATTCAAAATCCAAAACAAAATCGAGGGATGGTTACTGCTAAGGAGATCACAATTTCTAATAATTAGAAATTCCACGCAATTCCAGAGGTTCTTGGCGGGGAACCAAGACTAAATCTAGATATTTAGAACACTTCTAAATCCCTAGGTTTACACGCACTGGAATAACAAACTTCCAAAACAACGATCATGGCCGAACCTCGCTCTGATACCACTGTTGGGTTTCTCCATGAGGATGGCACAACGCTTGTGCACGCAACGGAAAAGAAAAACATCAAGAAAAACCCAAAGAGATGTGGATCGGGCCATGAACGTTGAATCAAGAAGTTTACAAATAACTAGGTAAAAATTACCTCGGTGGCGTTGAGTCACAACTCAACGGAGATGCTCCAAACTTTGTGTTCCTGCTGGTGGCGAGTTGTACGTGGAATAATATCCACGTCTCTGCAGAAATCCACACGAGCGGGAGAACGCCGAGCTATCCGTCACACGGATTATCGGGAAGGAGAGAGACCGCACCTTGCTTTCCCACGGACTGCTAGGTCCGTGCCAGGGATTGCAGCGCCAGCGACGATCGCCGGAGAGAAGGTGGTCGACGGAGCAAACACGGCGGCGGAACTCTTCCGGCGGCGGGATCGGGATCGGCGGAACGATCGCGGAACTCTTCTGTCGGGTTCGATTCGATCAGAAGATATCTAATCCCGAAAAACCCTAAGTGTTATATTTATACTAAAGGTATAAATAAACCTAGGTTTATCGCTATCCGCAGACCACCCGAAAATAGGGTACCAGAATCGGTGAATATCGGTCGGTGAGAATCGGCGAGAATCGGTGAGAATCGATCAGCGAGCATCACCATGGATCGGCGAGAATCAGAGTACAATACTCGACGATTCTCGCCGATCGTCGAGCCTCACTTGATAATACACGTCGAATCTCGTCGACCGTCGAGCCGCGGTCGACGATACATGTCGAAGTCGTCGATCGTCGAGAATCAGCATATTGATTCTCGATGATTCTCGTCGATCGGCGAGAATCAGAGAGACGATTCTCGTCGATCGGCGGGAATCAAGAGAGACGATTCTCGACGATTGTAATCGACCCTCGGACGACAATTCTTACCAGCCCTCCAAGGCAACATTTGCCCAACCCGACGATCCTTTAAGGAAACACTTTGCCCACAACCCCATTCAGGTCGGTGATTGGTAACCTTTACCAACACAGTCAATCATCCAACTTCTCCACATCTCTAATGTGCGACCCTGTAGGCTCATATCGCGTTGGCAGTGAGATTACATGTTTGATCACTTCCAGATCACAATGGTAACTCCAACAGGACTTGCAATTTTCAGCTTTAATTTTCCTCCCCCACTCGTTTGAGTGGGACCTGCAAATTTCAATTATGCACTTTTCAGCTTTTATTTCCTGCCCCCACTCGGTTGAGTGGGACCTGCAAATGTCAATTATGCAATTTTCTCTTATGTGTAACTTAGTTTTATTTCTTCCTTTTGTTATATGTTTGAATGAGTGCGGGTGTGTTTATTTGTAATAACTTTTCTAAAATTAGGTTATTTTGCTTTTCTTCTTATTTTCTTTATAACCTTTCAGCGAATAGTTTAGGACGCTCGCATAACCAAACATATAAGCTATCCTCATTCCGATGAGAGGCTAATTTCTTTTAGCCCGCGGTATCGAAGAGCATTGGGATCTAAAATGTTTTAAATAACCAAATGTCTAATTTTTCAATTTAATTAAAAACTTAAGGTTTACCCCGGGTTAACGACGTGTAGACCCACATATCGATGTGTGGGCTCTATTTCCGTTATCCATACGCTAGTTAGCCGAGAGGCCGTGCATATGGACAGATCACCCCTGGGTAGATAGAGTTCCGCACTAACCCTCGAGAGAGGAGGCGCGCTGACTCTACCGGATTGGGTTCCCCACCCAATAGCGGGGTTCTTAGCGTACTGCGGGCATTAAGGGGAATCCTTCGTCGGACGAGAGCCCGGTCGAATAGCCTTAATTTCTAGGTGAGCGATATTCCTAGAGATAGGTGAGCTCATTATTTTGAACCTCCACGGCCAAGTTTCCGCATTAATTAAATTGAAACTTTAGATATCTAGTTATTCAAATCTATTTTAATCCTAACGCAATTTGATACCGGGAGTTATCTCTTCATCGACTATTTTCTTAAAATCTATTTTCGTTCCTATTTTACTTAAAACCCTCAACTTCTATTTCGGTAAAATAATAGTGTTTTCGGAGGAGTAGGGGTAATCAACCCGTTCCCGGGAATAATACGACCTCGGTATTCTCCTGAATATCGAGTACTACTTGCGATAGGTGCACTTGCCTACCCTAGCAAGCCCGCGGCAATCGACTCACCGAACCAACCACAGTAAGAGTCTGTTTGCGGGCCAATCAAGTTTTTGGCGCCGTTGCCGGGGACTCTCTTTGAGTTGTTATTCCGAATCTGAACTCTATTACTTTTACCTTTATTTCTAAAAACTAAAAAAAACTTAAACTTTTCTTCAAAATCCAAAAAAAGAAGTTAATTTTCTGCTTTCCCTTTTAGGGTGTATGACCCGTGGACAGCCTTCGGAGTCCGAAAATTTGGATTTTGATCCTGAGATTGAACGCTCTCTTGCGTGTATTCGGTCTCAACGCTGAAATCCCTCTTTGGATCCCGAAGAATCCATCGGAGAACCCTCTGCCATTGCTATGGCCGAACCCAATCCGAACGCGGCCCTTGAGCGTACAATGTCATATTACGCCCGGCCAAATTTGGACGATACTGGGTCCAGTATTGTTCGCCCGACGGTGGCGAACAATAATTTTGAGATCAAATCGAACGTTATCCAAATGATCCAAAATGCCGTGCAGTTCGATGGACAGCTGGATGAGGACCCGAACGTTCATTTGTCTAGTTTTTTGGAGATTTGCGATACTTTTAAGATCAATGGTGTCACTGATGACGCCATTCGTTTGCGCCTTTTTTCATTCTCTCTCAGATCCAAAGCTAAGGCGTGGTTGAATTCCCTCCCACAAGGATGTATCACCACCTGGGCCGAGCTTGCGGAGCGGATCTTAACGAAGTATTTTCCGCCCGCCAAAACTGCAAAGTTGCGGGCGGACATTTCTTCGTTCGTGCAGAATGATTCTGAGTCTCTTTTTGAGACTTGGGAGCGCTTTAAGGAATTCCTCCGCAAGTGTCCGCACCACGCGCTGCCTGCGTGGTTGCAGGTCCAAATCTTCTACAATGGGCTTAACTATCAGACACGTCAAATGATTGACACGGCTGCCAGGGGTACCTTGAATAATAAGACTCCCGAGGCTGCCCAAGCTCTTATTGAAGAGATGGCTATGAACGCCTACCAATGGAACGTCCCTCGGGGACGTCCCAAGCAGGCGGCCGGCCACTTCGAAGTGGATGCCACTGCCCACTTAGCCCTTCAAGTTGAAAGGCTGACGAAGCAGGTGGCGGAGATGTCTGCTGCCTCCACCACTCCTCCTTGGGCGATTCCCTCTAATGTCGGCGTAGCAAATGAATTCGTAGACTACGTGGGAAATGTTGGGCGGCCTTCCTTCAACCCCAATAACAACCCTTATAGCAATAACTATAATCCGGGTTGGAGGAACCACCCCAACTTCTCATGGAGCAATCCGAATAATGCGCAGCGCCCCCCCCCCCCCCCCCCCCAATTCTTTCGCGCCCGGATTTCTGTCGCCTCCCCATCTTCCAAAACCCTCCCCGATGGAGGATAATTTTTCTAAATATATAGCTTCCAACGAGTCAAATATCCGGAACATCACCGGATCGCTAAAAAACTTAGAACTCCAGGTTGGACAGCTAGCGCGAATGACGTCCGAGCGCGCGCTCGGGGCACTGCCGGGAAACACGGAGCCCAATCCATGGGAAAATATCAACGCTATAACCCTCCGTAGCGGAAAGGAGGTGATCGATCCAAAATGGACCGATCCTTAGGGTTCCTAAACTGCGCCTTCCCCACCTCCTATCAGGGAAGCTTCTACCCCCCATTTCTTTCTTTTTTTGTATATATTATCTTACCTATTTTGTTCCGCATACTTACGTTACAACATTGGGGACAATGTTGGACTTAAGTATGGGGGTGTTTTCTCGCTTTCTTTTTCATATTTCTATTTTCTGCACTGTCTTTCTAATTTCTTCACTGTCTTTCTATTTTCTGCACTTTAAACATAAAAAATTATGAACAAGAAAAAAACTATAAAAATAACAAAAACTTCAAAAAATTTTGAAAATGATAACAAAAACTTCAAAAAAATTTGAAAATGAAAACAAAATCCCAAAAAAATTTGAAAATGAAAACAAAATCCCAAAAACCTAAGTTTTTTTTTCTTTTCTGTCTTTAAAATGTTTTTGTTTTATGTCTTTTTAAACCAAAAATCCCAAAAAAATTGTAAAACACAAAAAAAATTCAAAAAAATATATAAAACAAAAACTCCAAAAAAATTATAAAACCAAAATTCCAAAATCATTTTTAGTTTCATTTTGTAAAAATCTGTTTAAATATTTTTGTAAATAATCTTCTCTCTCCACCTTCCTTTTCTCTCTCATTCTTGTGAATACCGTTTCTTTTTCTCGCACTTTCCGCAAAACCTAAAAAATCTAAAAAATAATAAGTTCAAAATAAAAATAAAAATAAAAAAATTCAAAAAAAATTCCAAAAAAAAAAGAAAAACTAAACAAAAATTCAAAAAAAAATTTGAGTAAACAAAAACCAAAAACAAAAACAAAAAAAGAGATAATAAATAAAAAACACAAAAAATGATGAAAAAACTCTAAAAAAAAAACCAAAAAAAATATTTTGAAACAAATAAATCAAATATACCATCCTTAATTTTCTTGCTATCCAAAAATTTTGCTTCGAGTTTATTTATATGTGAATTTTATTAATTCTTTGTTTGTTATTCGTTTGTTAATTATTGATTGAAAAATTTAAATATTCGGGGTTAAGTTTTAAAGAATTCATTATGCTTTGTCAAAAAATAGCGAACTCGTTTTAGGCACTATTTCTAATTTTTCATTGATAGGAGCACGTGTATTATGTTAGAAAATAACGATTATAGGATTCAATTATGTTTACTTTTAGCTTTATGAAAAATTTGGAACTTACAATTTATTAAGGTTGCTCTCAAAATTGTTTTTAATAAAAAATCTAATTTTCTTTTCTCACCTTCCTTATCATGACCGACTTGGCATGATAAAATTGTTATCGTTAAAAGATCATATGTCAATGGGAATAAGATTTCGTTCCGTAAACATAGGCACCCAATAGATTAAAAAGATTATATGTCATGGAGTAAGAGGATAAAATTCATTACTCATACACATATACATTGGGTTAAAATTTATTATGAAGTTGAAAAAATCGATATTAGGAAAATAAGATTTTGTTTTCCTAATAATCCAAAAAAAACAAGGAGGTTCAAGAAAAAAATTACCTCGCCTCAAAAATCAAAACCCTCTTCATAAACCAACATTAAGCCCCTTAGCCAATTTCACGATTCTAGATTTAATTCAAAAATCTTTTTGAGAGCATAATTTGTAAATTGTATTATTTCCAGTAAAACTCCTATAGGCTAAAAGTTCATATAATTCCAAACTATTTTTGTTAATCTAACCATTACAATTATTGCTTTCTATTTGATTATATCAAGAAGTCTTTTGGCCAAAACTTTTGCACTATTTAAATCATCTTCATACATTTAGGACTTAACTCTTACACCCCGTTTATTTATTTAGATCTCTCTTATAATTGATTAAGCGGTAGCTAAACTTAGAGTTTTTTCTATTCCTTATAAGTTCATCTCAAATTTTTGCTCTGGAATAGCAAAAGCTTAAGTATTGGGGTATTTGATGAATTGTAAATTTACCTATTTTATGTACATTACTTAAGTCGTTTTCATTTATTTTTGTCATTTCTACTTGTTTTTATTCAATAAAATGCTCCTATTTTTGTAAATATTATACTAACTTGTTTTATTTTATTTTTCAGGAAAAAAATCAAAATCTGCAAAAAAAATGTCATGCCACGCCCGTGACATATTGGTCACGCCCGTGACCAGGGCGTGACAGCTCAAAATCCCGAGAAGCAGCCAATTTTGAAGAGCAAAGCCTGACACGCCCGTGTTCAATGATTCAACACGCTCGTTTCAATCCGACACGGGGCGTGACCAAGCCGTGTCCATCCCGCTCGACGTTTTCAACTCGACGTTCGTCGACCCAAGAGGGCCACGCCCGTGTCCGATGTGCGACACGCCCGTGTCAGCCCGACACGCCCCGTGCCAGCCAGGTCGCCGTTTTGCGCTCAACGTTCGTCGAAGCCAACAGGGACACGCCCGTGTTCAATGATTCGACACGCCCGTGTCAGCCCGACAAACTGCCGCTGGCAAATCCCGAAGTCAACAATGCCTTAAAGAGCCGAATGACACGCCCACTGTCACGCCCGTGACCTGGGGCGTGACCGCCGCGTTTTTGGTCGGAAAGTCAAATCGCCGTCAAATCTGTCAGATCGCCGAATTCCGCTGTAAAATAGTGCTTCCACGCCCCCCCCCCCCCCGACACGCCCGTGTCGGAGGGCGTGTACTTGGAAATTTTTGCCTATTTAAGGGCAGCTGCTGTATGAGTTCAGGGTTCCCAAAATCCGAACCATTTTGATGTATTAGGGCTGCCGTTGGAGATGCTTTAGTGCTATGTAAGGATCCCCCCTCCCTCTCCTTTTTAAGTTTGTATGTTTGAACTCTTGTAATCACCACTTTTTTGTAATAAAAATCGTTATTATTTCATCCTTACATGCTTTGAAATTTCTCCAAATAGCCTCCTTTTCATCAATCTTATATATTTTCATTTTTATTTTCATAATGCGTGTGTGTGTATGAGCTTAAAATTGCAAAAATTATGTTTTTAAAACGAAAATGTTCTTGTTTTCCTTTCAATTATAACAAAATTTATAGCCGTTATTATGGCCGTTTTCATCCTCAAACTCTTAAAAATTGGTTAGACTTAGGATTTTCATGCTTTAAAATGCGTTCTTATGAACTTGTAAAACTTTAAAAAGGTGATTTTCTCCCCTCTTAACTTAGCTTTTACTTTGTTTTAATTATAAAACTACTGCTTCTTTTTAGCTTACTCCCACTTTTTAAACCATTTTACAAGGCTATAGTAATGTATAAATTGTTATTTTTATTTTTCATCAACTTTCATTTTAAGTAATTACAAAAAATATTTTCGCTCGAACAATTTTTATTTTCACCTTTTAAGCATTTCTATCAAAATCTAACGGTAAAAATGTAAACGTTTTAATTTTTCGGGCACTTGTCTTTCTCACTTTAATTTGAAAACTTTTTGCTCAAACAATTTTTATTTTGCCTTTTTATGCATTTCTACTGCATTCCAGCGGTAGAAATGCAGTCATTTTAATTTTTCAATAACTTTGTTTTTCGCAATTATTTTAGCAGGAGTGTGTGCGTGTATGAGATATTTTTCAGCTCCTAAGTTAAATTATGCAAGTGTGCGTGTGTGTGTGTTTATTTATGTCGAGTGCGTGAGTAGTTACTTTCAAGTAGAGTGTGTGTGTTGTTTTTTATTTTTCCACTTACTCACTTGAGTTAATTGGCTGGATTTTATTCAAGTAGAGTGCGTGTGTAATTTTTATTTTTCTGCCTACTCATTTGAGTTAATTGGCTGGATTTTATTCAAGCAAGTGTTTGTAGCTTTTATTTTTCCGCCTACTCACTTGAGTTAAATGGCTGGATTTGATTTTCCGCCTACTCGCTAGGAGTTAAATGGTCGGACTTTATTTTAATGTAAATATTTAAGAAAGCCCTGTAATCGCATTTATTTTCTCCTACTCGTTTGAGTAGGACTCGCTTTCATTTCAGTCCTACTCGTTTGAGTAGGACTTGCAATTTTCAGCTTTAATTTTCTGCCCCCACTCGTTTGAGTGGAACCTGCAAATTTCAATTATGCACTTTTCAGCTTTTATTTCCCGCCCTCACTCGTTTGAGTGGGACCTGCAAATGTCAATTATGTAATTTTCTCTTATGTGTAACTTAGTTTTATTTCTTCCTTTTGTTATATGTTTGAATGAGTGCGGGTGTATTTATTTGTAATAACTTTTCTAAAATTAGGTTATTTTGCTTTTCTTCTTATTTTCTTTATAACCTTTCAGCGAATAGTTTAGGACGCTCGCATAACCAAACATATAAGTTATCCCCATTCCGATGAGTGGCTAATTTCTTTTAGCCCTCGGTATCGAAGAGCTTTGGGATCTAAAATGTTTTAAATAACTAAATGTCTAATTTTTCAATTTAATTAAAAACTTAAGGTTTACCCCGGGTTAACGACGCGTAGACCCACATATCGATGTGTGGGCTCTATTTCCATTATCCATACGCTAGCTAGCCGAGAGGCCGTGCATATGGACAGATCACCTCTGGGTAGATAGAGTTCCGCACTAACCCTCGAGAGAGGAGGCGCGCTGACTCTACCGGATTGGGTTCCCCACCCAATAGCGGGGTTCTTAGCGTACTGCGGGCATTAAAGGGGAATCCTTCGTCGGACGAGAGCCCGGTCGAATAGCCTTAATGTCTAGGTGAGCGATATTCCTAGAGATAGGTGAGCTCATTATTTTGAACCTCCACGGCCAAGTTTCCGCATTAATTAAATTGAAACTTTAGATATCTAGTTATTCAAATCTATTTTTAATCCTAACGCAATTTGATACCGGGAGTTATCTCTTCATCGACTATTTTCTTAAAATCTATTTTCGTTCCTATTTTACTTAAAACCCACACTTCTATTTCGGTAAAATAATAGTGTTTTCGGAGGAGTAGGGGTAATCAACCCGTTCCAGGGAATAATACGACCTCGGTATTCTCCCGAATATCGAGTACTACTTGCGATAGGTGCACTTGCCTACCCTAGCAAGCCCGCGGCGATCGACTCACCGAACTAACCACAGTAAGAGTCTGTTCGCGGGCCAATCATCGGGTCCTGAGGAAGGCCGAGCTCCGGTATCCAATTTTGGAGAAGCTGGCTTTCGCCCTGATCATCTCAACCCGAAGGTTGCGACCTTATTTCCAGGCACACTTAATCCGAGTGGTGACTGACCATCCTCTCCGCAACTTCTTCGAGGGGGTGGAGCATTTTGGTAGGCTGGCCAAGTGGTCGGTGGAGTTGAGTGAGTTTGATGTTTCCTTCGTTCCCCGCCTCCCGATCAAAGCTCAGGCAATGGCCGACTTCTTGGCTGGTTATGTGATTGAGGTGGCAGAGGAAGAGCTCACTTGTCCAACTCCTTGGAAGGTAAAGGTAGATTGCGCCTTGTAGAGGCATTCCCTAGGAGTGGGGGTGATCTTGGAGAGCCCTCAGGGGACTAAAATTGAGCAAACGGTAGTGGTTCACTTTCCCCTCACCAACAATCAAGTCGAGAATGAGGCCATGATAGCAGGGCTGCACCTGGCCAGGGAGCTGGGGGTGCTGGACGTGGAGGTCCTCACCGACTCCATGGTGGTAGCTTCTCAGATCAACGGGGAGTTTGAAGCAAGAGAGCCTACCCTGCGGTCGTACTTAGCCAAGATAAAGGGGGTTATCGGCACGTTCCAAACTTTTTCCATCCAGCATGTGCCCCGGGAGGAAAATGAGCAGGTCGATCAGCTCGCAAAGCACGGTCCTCGGGTGGGGCCCCATCACCGACCTATTCTGCCCTTCCATCGAAGAGGGGAGCTCATGGAAATAGATCAGCGGCCTTCATGGATGGACCCAGTTGTAACTTTCCTTTCCACGGGAGAGTATCCGGAGGGGGCAGATAAGAAGAAGCTCAGGCATAAGTCAGCGCCTCCTCCAGGACGGGCAGCTGTACAGGAAGACACTCTCGGGGATGTTGTCTCGTTGCGTGGCTGAGGGGGAGGTACAAAGAATCTTGGAGGAAGTACACTCCGGGGAGTGTGGGAGCCACTCCGGGAGTCGGATCCTGGAAGGGAGGATTGTCAGACAGGGGTACTTCTGGCCCACCCTAGGCCATGATGCAGCGAAGTTCGCAAGAAGGTGCCACAAATGCCAGTTGTTTGCCCACCTCCAACTACAGCCGGCCCAGCGGCTCAAAAGTATCACGGCCCCCTGGCCCTTCGCCATTTGGGGAATGGATTTGGTTGGGTCGTTCCCCCAGGCCAGTGGGCAGAGGAGATTCCTCCTAGTAATGATCGATTACTTCTCCAAGTGGTTTGAAGTGAAGGCGCTGGCCAAGGTGACCTCCCAGATTATCAGGAACTTTGTTTGGGGGGAGATCATTTGTCGTCATGGGCTGCCCCAGGCCATTGTCACGGACAACGAGCCCCAGTTCGCCAGCGTCGATTTCACCAGTTTTTGCGAGCAGCTTGGAATCGACCTCAGGTTCGCCTCGGTCCATCACTCCAGGAGCAACGGGCAGGTGGAGGACGCGAACAAGATCATTATCAACCTCATAAAAAATAAAGTGGAAAATCTGAAGGGAAGTTGGGTGGAGCAGCTCCCCGCAGTTCTCTGGGCCCTGAGGACCACCCCCAACACAGCTACCGGAGAGACCCCCTTCAAACTCTCTCATAGGTGCGTGGCAGTGCTCCCCGTGGAATTTGAAGTTCAGACACCTCGAGTTGTTGCGGCCAAGGAAGGCAGGGAAGAATGGCAGGCTGAGAACGAGGAGGAGCTGTGGCTCTCCCTTGACATGGTGGAAGAACTGCGGGATCTTTCCGCCCTCCAGCAGGAAGAGGTGAAGAAACGGATGACCAAGTATGTCGACAAGCACGTCAGTGTCAAATAATTTGTGGAGGGGGACTTGGTGCTGAGAAAGGTGGATGTAGCAGGGAGATCGGCAACCGTGGGAAAGCTCAACCCCAGCTGGGAAGGCCCATTTATTATAAAAGAGGCGTTGAGATCAAGGGGTATCGGGTCCAAAATGTGGAGGGCGAGACCCTAAGTCTCACCTGGAGTGGTGATGACTTAAAATGCTTTTTCCCTTGAAGCTTGTAAGTTGTGCCTTGATTTTTAATGAAAATTCTTCAATATGCCAATGTTGTCGCTATGAGTTCGCATGAATAAGTAAAGTGAATTTGGACCCCAAGCAGATCCCGCTGTCAGGCTCTCACCTAGATGGCAGGGCTGGAAGTAACTCGGTGTCATCCTTGGGCCTCGAGCAGATCCCGCTGTCAAGCTCTCACCTAGCTGGTAGGGCTGGAAGTCACTCGATGGTATTAGTAGTGGACCCCGAGCAAATCCCGCTGTCAGGCTCTCACCTAGCTGGCAGGGCTGGAAGTCACTCGGTGTCATCCTTGGGCCTCGAGTAGATCTCACTATCAGGCTCTCACCTAGCTGGCAGGGCTGGAAGTCACTCGGTGGTATTAGTAGTAGACCCCGAGCAGATCCTGTTGTTAGGCTCTCACCTAGCTGGCAGGGCTGGAAGTCACTCGGTGTCATCCTTGGGCCTCGAGCAGATCCCGTTGTCAGGCTCTCACCTAGCTGGCAAGGCTGGAAGTCACTCGATGGTATTAGTAGTAGATCCCGAGCAGATCCCGCTGTCAGGCTCTCACCTAGCTGGTAGGCCAAGAAGTCACTCGGTGTCATCCTTGGGCCTCGAGCAGATCCCGCTGTCAGACTCTCACCTAGCTGGCAGGGTTGGAAGTCACTCGATGGTATTAGTAGTGGACCCCGAGCAGATCCCGCTGTCAGGCTCTCACCCAGCTGACAGGGCTGGAAGTCACTCAGTGTCATCCTTGGGCCTCGAGCGAGTAAGTAAAAAAAAAAGAAGAAGAAGAATATACAAATTCAGGCCTCGCCCCCCCCCCCCCCCCGGCAGACCAGTCCTCCCCTTCGCCCGATTGATACTGTAAGCCCTTCCCGAACATTGCATCCAGGCTATCCTCCTTCTCGCTGGGCGGCGTCATCGGGAACAAGCTCGACATCAGGTCCTTGATGGAGATGTCCTCGCACCCCGTCACCAGCACCCCCGTGTCCTTCATCATTTGGAGGGTGCACTCGGCCGCTTGGATGGAGTTCATCCGCAGCCTCTCGGCGAGGTCGACCTCGCCAAAGACCCGCGGCCTCTTATAGGGGAGGGTAGGGTCGATGTCGTTGGCCGGGAAGAAGATCTCCGCCTGGTGGCGGGGCTCGCGGCTGAGGTTCTGATTCTCCTCCTTCATCCTCGCATTCGCCCCCTCCAGCTCGGCAAGCCAGGCGCGCAGCTGACCGATCTCCTCCTCCTACTCGGCATTGCGAGCCCCCAGCTCCCCGACAGCCTTAGCATCCTATTGCAAGAGATAAATTCGTTAACAGTGCAAAATATTTCAAGTAAAAAGAGGGAAGGAGACTGATACTCACCAAGCTGCCGGCGGCCTAGGCGAGGAGACCCTCGGCGATGCCGAGCTGCCTCGCCTAGTCGGCGGCCTTGTCCTTGGCGACATCGCACGCCTGCTCGGCTTTTAGGAGTTGATTGCTGAGGGCAAAGCTGATGCGGGTCAGCATGTGGTGGAGCTCCATTGTCCTTAGGTTGGCCTGCAGACCCTCATGGCAGAGCTGCCGCAGGGTCATGTTCTTATAGGCCTCGGCATCCTCGCGGCCATAGAGGCCGAAGCCGAGGGCATAAGCATGTCCAGTGGCGGGCTCGCGGTCATGCCAGGATGGATGCAGAGTGGAGATGGAGACTCGATGGGCCAGCTCATCCCACTGCACCATGGGCTCCCCCGCCGAGTCCTTCCACTGACCCCGAAGTTGAAGAGGGGATGTTGTTTCGGCGTCCCACGCTCGCGAGCCGCCCTCTTCGCCGAAGGAGGTGGGGAGATCGCCGTCGTAGAAGAAGGAACCTTGCTGTCGTTCCGGCCTTTGCTAGTGATCTCCTTTAGCGGGCTCTCCGGCGACGCATCGGGGGGGTGGGGGGGCTCAGTCGTGCTTATGTATTTGTGGCTGGATTGATGTTATTGATGTTGTTTCCCTCGCGAAGTGAGCACGACCTTCTTCATCTTTTTTTTCTAATGGATGGCGGTGTGGCGGGTTCGACCCCGCATCCTCAGGCCGCCTCTTGCTGAAAGAGGGTTGGGAGAGGGCCGCCTCATCTCATCAGGCCGCCGCCTTCTCGCGAGCAAGGGGGTCCGGGTGCGACCCCAGGTCCGCAAACGGCAGGTTCGTGGGAATCAACCGCTCCCCTGCAAGGAAAAACTTGGAAAAAAGTTAGAAGATTTTCAACAAGCAATACGGTGAGCTCGGCAATCTAGCGAGTTCGGCAATGTGGAGAGAACAATACCTTCACTGGGTAGAACGGGGAGGAGCGCGTCGAGGCCCCTTCGCAGGAAGGCGACCTCAAAATCCTTATGGAGGAAGTATTTGTGGAGCTCAGCATCATTGCCGGATACGGCCGGCGGGCGATAGACCTCCTCGCCTTTTTGCTGCGGCGAGTACAGGATGTTGCCGAGATCTCCCTTGATAAAGGCGATCCTGGTCATCCAGTTGTGGCATTTGTTCACGATCTCGCGAACTTTGATATGCGAGCCGCCGAAGTAAGTGACCCCATCCGGCGTCGCCTTATAAGAGAAGAGCTTCCTAAACACTGTCAGGTTGAACTCTATCCTCTCTCGCCGGAGGTAGCTCGCGAACGCCACCATCATGGCGATGGCGTTGGAGTTCAGCTGCGTGGGTATCGCGCCGTAGTACTTCATAATTTGCCGGACCTCCGGCCAGAGGGGAGGCACAATCCCACCTCAAAGTGAGAAATGGGGAAGGCGAGCCCGTCGTCGTAGAAGGTGTTGATGGCCTCCCCCTGTCTCGGCCGGCGCTCCTTGAAGTCCGGCGGCACGTATTCCATCTCGAACTCCGCAAACTCCTCATCGCCGGTATGCCCCTCAAAGAAGTAGTAGTCGGTGAAGTGTTGGGCGCACTTGCTGCGGCCATCAGCATCGGGATTGGTCTTGCCCAAGCTCGTAAAAGAAGACACGGCGCAAGTAGGAGAGGAAAGAAGCGCAGAGAGAAAGCAATAAAAGCACGGTACGAGGGTTGTTGGTGGGGGGGGCTATTTATAGAAAAAGAAATCTGGGGTCAGGCCATCCAATCGGCTCAGCTCGCCGCCCCAGCTCGCCACCCCAGCTCGCCGCCCCAGCTCGTCGACTTACAGCGCGTCCCAACCAAGGCTAAGTCAAACATCGCAATATATTATTTGAATAACACAAGTGCAGGAATATTCTAAAATTACTTATTACAGAGACCAAGTTCAGGAATAAAGAAGCGGGGCACGCGGGCAGGGGGAACACCAAGAGGCGAGTACCGGTCGGCTCGGCAAAGGAGCCGCCCTTTTATCTACCCCGGTCTCGCGGCTCCCGCCCCCAGACTGTCGCGCGCAGAGTAGCTCGCGGATCCTCCCCGAATTCCTCTGAGCCACTGAGAGTCCATCGTCTATCTCATCCAGAAGCCGGGAAGGGGACATCAGCTCGCCCGCCTGGCCGCTTCGCACCTCGTCAGCAAGACGCGCGTAGTCACGTTGTAACGTCTCGTTGACTCCTTGCACGTCGCGCAGCCCACACACCAGCTTCTTGAGAAGCTTAACCTCCCTCCTCTTCAGCTCGCCTTGATCCACTTCGGGGCCCAGGTAAGAGTCCAGCGCGCTTGTGGAGGGGAGGGGAGAGTAGTGGGCTGCCCGCGAAGACTCCTCAATAGCGGATTGGCTAGGGGAAACTGTGGAGACAAATATCGGCAAAAAGAGGAATGCAGGAAAAGCGCATGGAGCAAGAATCCAAGCAAAGTTGACCTGATGAGCTCGGCAACTCGAAGATGATGCGGGGAGGAATGAACCTCAGATCCTTCCCGTGACCTGGATCGCGAGTCCCCGGTGAGAGAAGCTCGAATCTCGGGGTAGGGATTGTTCCCAGACCCGCCCCGGCGGCCACGTCAGTTCGCCGAGGAGAGGGGGCGCGCACCGGTGAGCACGGCCTCTACGAGCTCAACCCCAAGGTCCCAAAGGGAGGGAACGGCTCCCGGTGGCGGTTTTTCGGAGTCATGAACCGCGAGTCCCCAAGAGTGGTCTTGGCTCGTGGGGTGGTGTCTCGTGGCGCGGTGTCTTCTACACCGTCAGGGCGGCGGTCTGGGCCGTCGCAGACCTCGACGACGTTCATCCCTCTTTCAGAGGCAGGCAGAGTGGAGGAGCCGGTCTCGTGCTCCAAGGTGGCCCTCAGGTGGTTGTAGATGGGCCCGGCCGCGTGGGGGAATGGTTTCATCTTCTTGGAGCTGGGCTTGGCAGAGCCACCCTGCGGCACAATGGTAGGGACCGCCGTCAGGGCGGCTACGCGAGCTGCAGAAGCCTGGCGAGCTCGGTCTAGACGCTCTTGAATCTCCTTGGGGAGTGGCATCTTGGCGGGATTAGAGCAAAGGGAGGTAAGAGTCAGGCAGGTAGGCAGGTGCATATATATAGCCACAGGTGGACCCCACCCGAAGAATCCCTCCAGCCCACCGCACACTCGCCAAACACTTGGGGTTGGATGTTTCTTTCCGAGCTTTGCCAAGATCAAAAAGAGCGGGGATTGTGTACAACCCCATGTCTGGCGAGTGAGGTCGCCAAGGACCATACCGGGCGGTTTAGATCGACCAAGCAACAGGCGAGCCCAGCCAAGGACGGGAGATTGTGGGCGAGCTCGGCAAGGAGAAGCCGAACCCGAGCTCGGTATTCGCCGGCCGCGAGCTCGGTATTCGCCGTGCTAAGCTAGAACTCGTCGGACTGAGATCGACTAACGGAGGCCGGCGGATGGGGCGAGCTCATCGTCCCACCTCCCTCTATCGCAACGGAGCTCGGCAACGGCAGGCGAGCAGGATCCGCCGAGGTGGCCAGGCTCCCCAACTCGCCCAGATTTATGAGGTACTTTTTACTGCCCCCGCAGGTCTGCCCATAGCCCTTCAAAACAGCGGAGTTTGGTTGTTGTCAGACCCAACCGAGGGCATTTTGGTAACTTCAGGTCAGTTCAGTTTGGTTATTGGCAGTTCAGGTTCTGAAAACTATAAATAGGACCCAAAGGGTACCCCAGACGGCATGTTTTCCTGTGCTCTCCGGCTCCAGTTTTCAGGTGCTTTCTGAGGGTACCTTAGCTCAGCCTCTGGATAAGGAGGGGAAGCACTCTCAGATCTTTTGGGTGTGTGGTGGGTCCTCCCCGCCGAGCCCTTGGGTCGGTTCCTCTTGTTTCTTTCATTGTTTTGCTTGCAGGAGCGAAGTAGTCGCGCGACCACCCCTTCCCCGAGGGCGAACTCCACAGGAGACCGAGATTTCGGTTTCAACAAGGTTGGTTTTACCTTAGTAGGAATTGAACAATCCTGTCCTTCTTCTCCTGATTGGGTCTCCTCAATAGCCATCAGGCCCATGAGAGCCTCCTCCTCTTCTAATTCTGATGAATCATACTCACTATCAGACAGTCTAGACTGTTTCTTTGCCAAGAGACTTTTGTTAGCCATCATGAGCTATCAAGTCTTCAAATTCACTGTCTTTTTCTCCTTTCTTTTTGTTGGGCAATCAATTATGACATGCCCTTGCTTGTTGCAAAAATAACACACAATATTAGTCTTAATATATTTGTTCTGTGAAGATCCATACCTGTCCCCAGATTTCTTCTTCCATGGTTTATTTGGATGATTGGTCTTTTTGAGAGAAGAGTCTCCAGCTGGATCCTTCCAGCTGCCCTGTCTTCTTCTCCTCAACATCTTCTTGAACTATCTAGAGAAGAGAGGCAGTTCCTCCTCAGTAAAGTCTCCTCCCAATGAGGATGATTCTTTACACTCAGAGATCGTATTTTGTCTCTCTAAGAGTGTTGACGTTTCTCTAACCTTCCTGGTAGTCTCAGCCTTTACGGCCAAGGATTTGTATCTATTGTGTGCTCTAGTTATATCTTCTTCAGACTTTCTGAGATTGAGCTGTAACTCATGGGACAGCAGCTTGCCAAATAGAGCCATTTCTCTTATTGCACAGATCTTGATGTTCCATTCCTTATTTAGGGACCTCAAGAACTTGTCATTGAGTTCATAGTTTGTGAAGCTCCTACCATAAGTCCTCATGCTGTTTACAATTCTGAAGAACTTTTCAAAGCATTCAGCCACTGAGTCTTTCTTATCCTCTCTGAAGGCTTCATACTATTGGTTTAGTAGAGATTTTCTATCATCTATGACCTCTTCAGTTCCTTCTATATAGACAATCAGTGACTCGCACATTTCTTTTGACGTTTTATAATGAATCAGATATTGAAAAGTGAAATCATCTATTGCACTGACTATAATAATCTGAGCCCTCTTGTCCATAGAGTCCAGAATGATTTCATACTTATCCATCTCCATGTATGTCTTGAGTGTCTTGATGATTGCATCAAGAACTGACACTTTCAAGGGAATGAAAGGTCCTTCAATCACTGTGATGTATATTCTAGGATCTGTTGCCTCCATGAATAATCTGACTCCCTCCTTTCAAATTCCAAAATTCTCTTTGGAGTAGACTGAGAGCTTGATGGAATTATTTTCCCTCTAAGCCATGATTTATATTTCTCTGCAATCCTTTGGATTTTCACTAGGCTGTTATGCTTTTTCAGTGAACCTCCCTCTAATACCAATTGTAAATGTTTGTTTTAGGATTGAGACACCTAGAGGGTGGTGAATATGTCCAATTTGAACCTTGGCTACCCCATTTTTTTGAGATATACTTTATTTTTGTTAATTATCTCAGTCAGATAATATAAGATAAACTAAATAGCAACTTAAAAATATCACAGCACAGCAATCACAGCACTGTACACACAATTTTATAGTGGTTCCCCAATAAATGGGTACATCCACTTTCCCCATTCGTCTATCTAGCAATGAACTAGATTCGGCCAAACTCCGTCTTCTTCCTTTACTCAGATCCTCGAATCTTACAGCTCAGAGCCCTGCTGGCTCCTAAAACTCAAACTATGCAAGTCTTACCACTCAGATCACCAAGATCCTACACCTCAAGTTCTTCCAAAGAACTCTACCTCAGAATGTATCCACACCCCTACTCCTCAGGCAAATCCTGCCCGACAACTCAGAGAAATACCCATTTCTCCTACTTCAGCCTTTATAATACAGGCTTACAACTCAGAGAAATTGATTCTCTTACACTCAGATCTACTAGTAGATCTTACAAGATTAATAAAGGTAAAAGAAATGAATTCTGAAAAAAGTCACCCAGCAAGAGTGAAATAGGCGACTGATTCTTGAACTGATCTTGATAAGACAGCTTCCTTTAATTCTTGTAGTAATGAATTTGATCCAAGCCTTCTTAGCTTTTCAAAGCTTCTTGAAGATGAAATTAGGGTAGATCTAGGCTGGAGAATGTTGAAGACGATTCTTGATTTGACTTCTCTCCACCTTCTGAATTCTAGCTGATTGATTTTTATATCTGGCTTTGCAAATTTTTCTTCTCTCCTCTTCTTCTTCTCTCTTGTAGAGGTGATCCCTTTATATAGGCTCTGTCAAAGGTAACCGGCTGCTCCAGTTAATAACTGACATCTGACAGTTTTGACAGTTCTGACAGTTGTTAGAACCTCTAGCTTGATTTCTGTACTTAGGAAACAATTATGCTAGAATTGTTGAAACTTGACTGTTGTATATGTCAACACCAGTCCTGGGTGTCGACACTACTCTTGTAGTGATGTCGACATACTTCTAAATGTGTCGAAACAATCTTCATCTTGTCTCGACACAGCTGATGTAGAATGTGTTGATAATAGTCCTGAGTGTCTACACAGTTGTTCCTTGTCTCGACACAACTTGTGCAGTGTGTGTCGACACTAGTCTTGAGTGTCGACACAGTTGTTCCTTATATCATAGTGTCGACCCAAGTCCTGGGTGACTACACAACTTTCTCCTTGACTCAGCATTTCTTGATTAAGTGTGTCGACACTAGTCCTAAGTGTCAACACATCTACTTCTTCTCTCAGCACATCTTTGACAAAAGTGTCAACACTTGTATAGTGTCTCGACACTTTTGTACTTAGCTTTATTTGCCTGCACACAAGAACTTAACATTCATCAAATACAACTATATGTATATCATCGAGTTGAAAGGACTTCTTCAAATCAAGTACATTGTGACCAATGGACTCAACAATAGTGTATTTGATAAACCTTCTACTTCAATTATTTATAGGTTTAAGTTGTTCTAAACATGGTTAGAACATTCCTAGAAGTTGTTGAAAATGTCTCAGCTCTTCTGTGAAAATCCATTGAGAAGACTGTCTAGTCTCAGCGAAACTGATGGAACACAGTCATCTGCCGCTGAGACAACTGCATGTCTCAGCCCTACTGAGAAAGAAGACTGGTCTCAACAGAAACGCTGAGATAGTTAATCTGCCACTAAGATAGAAGCTTGTCCCAGCCCAACCGCTGAGACAAATTTAAAACAAATAATTGACTGGGCACGATCCAGTTTTGGTAGAAAACTAATAAATTAGGATAGCCTTTTCCATTCTAAGCAATGTGATTTCAAATCAACAGAAGAGTCATTACAAATTGGTGAGGCATATAAAAAGCATATTCTAGGTCAAAGAAATCCACGGAGAAGTGCTAGAACATTGTAAGAGTTGCTGCTAAGAATTATAAGTGATGTGAATGAGCAAAAGTTTTGTGCTTACAGTAGTTGTTCCCAGATCTGATCTAAGGAGAACAAGTTGAGTCCATCTAGGATTAGAGTTTGATCTTCCCCCTTCTACAAAAGATAGAAGATCAAGGTGGAGCAAGGGCAAAAGCTTAAGATCAAATATCTTGCCTTGCTCCAAGACAACTTTCTATTGTTCATTCTTAATAGAAGACAAAAAATTTAAAGGTTAAATTCATTAATGTCTTCTGCTGTAAACTAAACATTATATCTCTGTTAGAACATTTGTGTTTTGAGTGTGTAAGGTCTGACTTCCTGAGATTGTAGGGCATATGTGCCTGAGGTAGAGCTATCCTTCTAGACTGAGTTGTAAGGCTTCTTGATAGGCATATGGTAGGTGACCTGGAGGGTCACTGAGTTGTAGGAGTAAAGCTTACTCTGAGTGTGTAGGGGAGTAGCCTAAGGTAGGATTTGTAGAAAGCATAAGAGATCCTAAGGGATCTATGTTATAATCTCTTTGAGCTAAGTTTATAGAAGTTTGCCTTATCTAACACACTGTTAAAAAGGTGGGAGGGAGAGTGGATGTACACATACCTTGGGGAACCACTACAAATAATTGTGTGCTTTTTGTGTTTTTTTATTAAGGCTAAAACAACCTAGTCAAAAACAAGAAAGAAATAAATAACCTATTCACCCCCCCTAGGTGATTTAGACTACTACCCTATTAACTTTCACTGATTGTACTATAAATCGCTATAAGGCTGGGCTAGTTGCAAAGGATTTACGTAGACTTATGGTGTGGAATTCTTTGACACCTTCTCCCTAGTTGCTCGAATTAGCAGGATTCATGTCCTTTTTTATGGCTATTAATAAGGACTGGGAGATGTTTCAATTGGATGTCAAAAATGCCTTCCTTTATGGTGATCTGCAAAAAATGGTATATATAGATCAACCTCATGGGTATGTTTCTCATTGGGATTCTCAGGTATGCAAGTTGAGGAAGGCAATATATGACCTAAAGCAAAGTCTATGGGCCTAGTTTGACAAGTTCAGTACAGTTATATCTATTATTGGTTATGCTCGAAGTTCTGCAGATCAATACCTTTTTGTACACAAGACTTCTAAAGGGATAGTTATTCTTATTGTCTATGTGGATGACATCCTCCTTACAGGTGATGATAATGAGGGAATTGATCTAGCGAAGAGATATCTTCGATAATATTTTGTTACTAAATATATGGGGTCTCCAAAGTACTTTCTAGGGATAGGCATCTCACGAAGACAGGGCTCTGTAGTTCTGTCTTAATGGAAGTATGCGTTAGACCTTTTGAAAGAGACTAGTCTTCTTGGGACGAGACCTATTCGATGTCCAATAGCAGTTGGTGATGACGTGTTGGACTAAGGAATCTCCTCTTTTTCTAGATAGTACCAGGTATAGATGACGTGTAGGAAAACTCATCTGACTGTTACAAGACCAGATATCTATTATGCGGTAGGAAAGGTGAGCAAGTTTATGCAGGCATGTTAGGAATGTCATATTCGTTCAACCTTAAAAATCCTAGAATATGTTGAAGGGTCTCCAGGAAAGGGGTTATTTTTTCAAAAATGCAACCATTTGAGGAATGAAGCCTACTCTGATGTCAGCTATGCTGATAATAAAGAAGATAAATGATCTACATCTGGTTTTGCACCTTTATAGGAGGAAATCTGGTTAGCTGGAAAAGAAAGAAGCAGTCTACTGTTTCCAGGTCAAGTGTTAAAGCTGAATATAGAAGCATGGCTTCAACAACTTGTGAGTTGAAATGGTTATGTGCACTTATGCTTAACTTGGGGGAAGTTTATGATCATCCTCTTCCAATGTTTTGTGTTAACAAAGCCACTATTTACATATACAAGAATTTAGTTTTTCATGAGAGTATGAAACACATTGAAGTTGACTGTCACTTTATTAGAGAAGAAATATTGAAGGATCAAATATGTACTTAGTTTGTCACTTCTAAAAAAGAATTAGTAGATATCTTCACAAAACCAGTGTCGAATTCTCTTTCAGATGTCTGTGATAGGATGGACATGATTGACATATATGCTCCAACTTGAGGGGGATTGTTAGAACTTGTTGGGTCTATTGATCCCAATTTCCCAGATTTGTAAGAAATCAAACGGATCAATGACATGCACACATAATGTATTTGATGTGTGCCCCAGTTCATGTATGCAGGTACCCCATGATTGGACAAGTGAAGAAAATCAGTTTGGTAGTAAACTCATATTTCGTCGAGCTCAGCTCGAAGTTTATCGAGCTCAGCACACTGGTCGTCGAGCTCAATTCAACATACAATGGGATAAGTATAAGAGTTCAGGTTTCAACTTTCGTCGAGCTCATCTTGAAGTTCATCGAGCTCAGCTTACAAATCGTCAAACTCAGCTCAACACTTGCTAAGCTAAAGCTAGAAAAATCAACTAAGGCAAAAAGCACTGAGATCGCTGAGAAGATTAAATTTCGTCGAGCTCAGCCCACAGATCATTTAACGGAGCTAAAGCTAGAAAATCTGTCTATGGCAAACGTTCTGAGACCGCTGAGAAGAAGGCGTTGAGACTGCTGAGACAGCTGAGATAGCTGAGAAGATAGCATTGAGACCGCTGAGACAGCTGAGATAGCTAAGATGTAACGCACCGAATATTGTGTGCGAGTCGGTCGTGGAAAAAGGGGTTTTGGTGCCTGTGTAGGGGTACACGGCCTAGGACACGGGCGTGTCCAAGGCCGTGTCTGGCTGGTGATTTTTGGTCGTTTTTAACCCGAGAAGGACACGGCCAGGAACACGGACGGATAACATGGGCGTGTCCTCCGACACGGGCGTGTGCCAACCCGTGCCCCTAGCCGTGTGTAGTAGGGTCGTGTCTGTTGCCGTGGCGGTTATGCGTGGCACACCCCCGAACACGGGCGTGTCGAGCAACCCGACACGGGCGTGTCAGGTGAGACACGGGCGTGTCATGGACCGTGTGCGTCTCTCAGTTCGACGATCATGCCTGGATCGAGGCACACGGCCTGGGACACGGCCGTGTGCCAAGCCGTGTTCGGCCCAGGTCTGGAGGATTTTATGCAGATCTGAGCCGTTCGTTTTCTTTAATTAAGATCCGACGGCCCAGATGAGATCCTGCTCTGTTAAGGCCGGGAATAGGGGGTTAATTCCTCATTTTCTCTCCAAAGCTTTCTCCTTCCAAAGTGAGAGAGAAGAGGAAGAAGAAGGAGGTTTCCGGCCGCCGGCGGAGCATCGGAGCACCATTTCGAAGTCTGAGAGCAGATCCATGGAGGGAAGGTCGTTGCGAAGAGTTCTGTCCGCGTAGTTTTTCCATGGCGCCAAAACGGACTACAAGGGTAACGATTCTCAACTTGAGCGTTTGAAGCTCTTTCTTTCAGCATAAGGAATCCCGCTCCCGCGAGTGTGCGGTGAGTGCGTGGTGTTCCTTGGGGTTGATGTGAATAGTCCCTCTTGTGTTGCATATAGAGCCCGGAATCGTAAGTACGGGCATAGGCATTGTGTGTGAAGCCTACCCGGACGTGTTTTGTCTGGATCGGTGATGTTGCATTTGTTATGTTTTGCCGGAGAAGACTCCGTGCTTTGGGTTTTTCAAGTTTCTACGCGGTAGATTGCAGCAGGGATCCTTGGAGGTTAGCTTCAAGGTGCACCCGGAAAATTGAGCGAAAACGTGTTCTGCTAACTTGGCGGTCTAGGAACCGGCCTTGATCATAACTGGGTTATGAGATTGTTTTGGAAAATTTGTGATCCAAGAGAAGCTTGGCCCGCGCGTAGGAATTAAATTGTATATGCGGCGTGAGCAACGGGCAAGTGGAATTGGACCTAGGCTATGTGGTACGGTGCGAGAAATCCGAAGACGGGCACTGGCCGTAGGCATAGTCGGAGCCTTAGACGGTGGTCAGATAGGCTAAATACTCACATGTTGTTGTCATCCTGGGGGTGGTGGTGAAAGCACTGATTGGTCAGGGTTCACCATGAATGTGCCCTGAGTGCACGGGGTGTTTGGCCGTGCGAGCCTACACCTGTGGCGAACTATAATTGCGCTATAAAATTTTTTTTGACTAATGCTTTGCAGGGAAAGAGCACCGCCGTCCCGAGTAAGGGGCGGGGTCGTTATAATTTGGTCGGCTTTTAGCTGACCGTTGCCTTGTTTGCCACCGTGCGGTGGTATGTGCTTGCAGGTGCTGCGGAGCCGAGCGCCAAATAGCGGGCTGGAGCCCATGTTGCTACGCTGGCCCTAGAAGGCCGTAGAATAGTTGTTTTTATATTTATCATGTGTGGCCGGCCTGCGAGCCGATGTGTATAAGACATGTTATATTTTATGAACATTTGTAAGGACATAAGGCCATGTACCCGTTTCAGTGTATTTGGGGTTTCATTTCTGTAGTTGTAGCTGTGGACATTCATATTTGTTGGATTTAAATTTGGGTTCTTTCAACTTTAAAAACTTCCGCTAGAATGCTCAGTGATTAGGACGCGTAGTCTTAATTGGTTGGTTTGATTATTCATTTAGTAACCCTTCCGACTGTCTGTGGTATATGGCATCGGGTTCCAGCTGGACCTTCTGTTATATGTCATGTGACAGATGAGGGTGTTACAATTTGGTATCAGACTTCTGGTTACAGTCAGGCTTAAATAAATTCGTGGGCGAATTCTTTTAAGGGGTGGTGAGCACACGTGTGCGTCATCGTTATAACATCAAAAAGAACCCATGAATGTCCACTTAGGAATGAAAATACACTTGTTTGGTGGAACCTGAGTGTTCCAATGATTGCTTTTAGCAATTTGTTTGTCATCTAATCGTGTGTCTTTGCTACTATAGGCAGCTGGGAGCGGTGCTGGTCAGTCAGAGCGTCTGCAATCAGCGGAAAGTAGTGCACCAAGGGACGTGCCTGCTACACCTCCTTCAGCGGAAACCATCAGGATGGTGGCTGATGTCGTGTTCGCAATAATAAATGCCCAACCTGCAGGGCAAATGCATCGCACACCTCCTGTCAATGAGCAAGTACCGGTTAGGGTGGCAGAGCCGAGAGTGGTGGAATGCGCAGCAGTGGAGTTAGTAGAGCCGAGAAGAACTACGGAGAGGCAGCTAAAGCATGTGATGGGCTTTAATCCTCCAAGGTTTAATGGGGTTGGAACGCCAACTCAAGCTGAGGACTAGCTCTCTTCCATAAAGAGGGTCTTGATGGCCACAATAACTGAGGAGTGGCAGAAGACCACCATAGCGACTTTTCTTTTGGAAGGTGAAGCGAAGCTGTAGTGGGACGAGATGGAGTTTCATCTTCTAGTGGGAAGGCAACTTGCGGATGTGCCGATGGAAGAATTTTCAAGATTGTTCCTAGCCAGATTTGTACCCTTTGCTCAGAAGTTGGAGATGGAGAATCAGTTTCTTGGGTTGACTCATGGATCCAGAAGCGCGGACGAATATCTGCATGAGTTCACACGGTTGGGTCGTTACGCTGGTGTTATGTTTATAGAAGAAGAGAGGAAGACCAACCGATTCTATGAGGGTCTTCGCGGTGATTTACAGTTACTCCTTGCTGGGCCTAAGGCGCAGGGCTTCCTAGCCTTGGTCAATTCGGCCCGATCGTTGGAAAAGGTTGCGAAGAAAGTTCAAGAGAAAAAGGACCCAGGAGAAAGGAAGACCGAGTTCAAGGTGCCAAATAATAAGTCAAGTTTCCGCAGGTGGAACAAGAAGCGGAGGACTTCGAACTCAGCCCCTTCGGCTGATGTGTCGGGGGCAACTACAAGTCAAGTCCCCGGAGCTTGCTACAACTGCGGGAAGGTGGGGCATTTTGCTCGGGAGTGTTGGAGCGGACATTCAAAGTCTGAGAGGAGACCTGGAGCGACTTATGAGGAGAAAGGGAAGGCGGTGGAGTCAACTGCGTCCCATCATGCTCCAGCCCAGCCTAGAGTCTACAACCTTGGTCTGCAGGAGGCCATAAAGCAAGCGGACGTGGTGACAAGTATGAGTTAAATTACAGTGGTTTTAACTTTTATAGTTGTTACCTTTGTATTTGTTAGCTTACGTTTGTCAGTGCTAGACTTTGTGTTAATTTTTGGGTTTCCGGCAAGAGCCCTTTTTGATACGGGAGCATCACATTCCTTCTTGTCCGAAACATTTATATCGCACATCGGAGTTCCGTTCAAGATGGCAGAAAACAAGTTGGATGTGTTGTTGCCTAATGGGTGCTCCATGCGTGCGGATAGGGTTTGTGTTGTGAAGATTCGGATTGGAGACCGGGAGTTTGATTTGCGGGCGTTGATTCTACCATTAGTGGAGTTCGACGTAATCTTCGGTATGGATTGGCTCTCGAAGCAAAGTGCATGTATTGATTGCAACCGTAAAGAAGTCAAGTTGGGTTTGGACACTGATCGAGAGACTACTTTTGTGGGCATGAAGGGGTCAGGGAAAGTTCTGATGTCAGCCCTTCAGATGTTCAAGGCAGTTTGGTCTGGGGCAGAACTATATGTCACTCTAGTGCAGACTTCAACGCCTAAGCCTAGTTTGGATAGCATCCCAGTTGTGTCCGAGTATCCTGATGTGTTTCCAGATGATCTCCCAGGAGCCCCTCCTCAGCGGGAGATAGACTTTACTATAGAGCTGGTACCGGGTGCCAAACCGGTGTCACGCTCCCCCTATCGGATAGCCCCAAGAGAAATGGCAGAGTTGAAGGTGCAACTGCAAGAGTTGCTAGAGCAAGGTTATGTGCGTCCAAGTTCGTCGCCTAGGAGCGCACCAGTTCTCTTTGTCAAGAAGAAATATGGGAGCTTGCGGCTTTGTATCGATTATCGGGAATTGAACAAACTTACGGAGAAGAACAAATATCTAATCCCGAGGATTGACGATCTATTTGATCAGTTGGTTGGATCAACTGTATATTCGAAGTTAGATTTGAAGTCCGGTTACTATCAGTTGAGGATAAGGGAGAGCGACATCCCAAAGACAGCATTCAGTACGCGGTTTGGGCATTACGAGTTCACAGTCATGCCGTTTGGGTTGACGAATGCGCCATCCGTGTTTATGGATCTGATGAATAGGACGTTCAGAGAATACCTGGATCAGTTCGTGATAGTATTTATCGATGATATCCTGGTGTATTCGCGGTGCGAGGAGGATCACTACAAGCATTTACACATGGTGTTGGAGACATTGAGGAAAAGTCAGTTGTATGCAAAGTTCTCCAAGTGTGAATTCTGGTTATCCTCGATAGCGTTCCTTGGTCATGTTGTCAGTGGAGAAGGAATAGCTGTGGATCCGGCGAAGATAGTGGCAATACGGGAGTGGCCTACTTTGACTACAGTGGCAGAGGTCCGGAGTTTTCTGGGGCTTGCTGGCTACTACAGGCGCTTCGTAGAGAACTTCTCGCGGATAGCACTACCACTCACGACATTGACAAGAAAGGATTAGAAGTTTGTGTGGTCTTCGGAGTGCGAACAGGCTTTTGAAGAATTGAAGAGGCGGTTGACCACGGCGCCCATTTTATGTTCGCCAAGTGAAACCGAAGGGTTCGAGATCTATAGTGATGCTTCGGGCAGTGGTTTGGGTTGTGTTCTGCAAAAGCATGGGAGAGTGATAGCTTATGGTTCACGACAACTGAAGGTTCACGAGAGGAATTATCCGGTCCACGACTTAGAGTTAGCGGCCGTGATATTTGCTCTAAAGCTTTGGGGGCACTATCTGTACGGTGTGAAGGTCGATATTTACACCGATCATAAGAGTTTGAAGTACCTGTTGGACCAAAAGGATCTGAACATGAGACAGCGGAGGTGGATGGAGTTCTTAGGGGACTACACCTTCAAGATACACTATGTGCCTGGGAAGGGAAATGCAGTGGCGGATGCGTTGAGTCGTAAGATTCCCGCACAAGCCAACTGGTTATCAGTACATGATGAGAGATTGGTCCAAGAGTTGGAGGCATTGGAGATATCTTGCGTCGATAAGCAGTCTAGTGCCGAGGCGAAACTGTTTTGGACAGAGGTACAGTGTGACCTAGCGGATAGAGTTCGGCGGGCTTTGGTTCAGGATAGCAGCATGAAGCAGATCTTGGATGAAGCTTTGGATGGTTCAAATTCCCAGTTTGTGGTTGAAGATGGGTTGCTAAGGAAGGACGGTCGTCTATGCATTCCTAGTGCGGATAAAATTCGGGAGGAGTTGATGTATGAGGCTCATCATCAAGTACTCAATCCACCCGAGAAACACGAAGATGTATAGAGACATGAAGAAATTATTCTGGTGGCCGGGTTTGAAGAAGGATGTGACACTTTATGTGGCCAAGTGTCGTACTTGTGCATTGGTGAAAGCGGAATGCCAGAAGCCCGGAGGTTTCTTGAAATCCCTTCCTATCCAAGAATGGAAGTTTGACGACATATCTATGGATTTTGTGCACGGTTTGCCGAAGTCGCAGAAGGGAAACGACGTCATTTGGGTGGTCGTAGATAGGTTGACAAAGGTGTCGCACTTTATCCCAGTCAGAAAGGAAGATCCGGTGGAAAAGTTAGTCAAACTCTACGTGGATAACATTGTACGATTGTATGGTGTGCCTCGCAGTATTGTTAGTGATTGTGATGGACGCTTCACGTCGAATGACTGGAGGTTGGTTCATGGTCTGTTGGGTACTAAGCTAAAGTTCAGCACAGCCTTTCACCTGCAGACAGGTGGCCAAACCGAGAGAGTCAACAGGACTATGGAGGACAAGCTTCGCATGTGCGTCCTAGATTTCAGGAAGAATTGGGAGGATCACTTGTACATGGTGGAGTTTGCGTACAACAACAGATTTCAGGCAAGTATTGGAATGGCGCCTTTCGAAGCCTTGTACGGGAGGAAGTGTCGTACGTCGTTGTCTTGGTTGGAGGCAGGCGAATCGAAGTTGTATAAACGTCAAGCGGTGGAAGACACCACTTCAATGATACGGACAATTCAGGAAAGGCTGAAGATTGCTCAGGATAGACAGTCAAAGTATTACAATGCCAAACATAGAAATGTGGAGTTCAACGTTGGCGACATGGTATACCTAAAAATCAAGTCGTTCAAGGGTGTATCGCGGGTTCGACGCTTGAAGAAGCTGAGTCTGAGATACCTTGGACCATTTGAAATCCTGGAGCATGTTGGCGAGGCGGCGTATAGGTTGAAGCTGTCGACGGAGTTGAGTGGGTTGCATGACGTGTTCCACGTATCGGTGTTGCGTAAGGCAGTGCAAGAGCCTTCACAGATCGTTGCGAACAATCAGGAACCAGTTGATTATGAGTTAACAACAAGGGTCAAGCCAGTACGAATTGAAGATGTTGCAGTCAAACGACTCCGCAACAAGGAAGTCCGAATGGTAAAAGTCCTTTGGGATAATTGCGGGCGTGAGGAGCTTTCTTGGAAGCGAGAGCAAGCTATGTTGGAGGAATACCCCGAGTTGTTCCCCCCAGGTATCAGTTAAATTTTGTGTACCTTTGTTTAATTTCGGGACGAAATTCCTTAAGTGGGGGAGATTTGTAACGCCCCGAATATTGTGTGCGAGTCGGTCGTGGAAAAAGGGTTTTTGGTGCCTGTGTAGGGGTACACGGCCTAGGACACGGGCGTGTCCAAGGCCGTGTCTGGCTGGTGATTTTTGGCCGTTTTTAACCCGAGAAGGACACGGCCAGGAACACGGCCGGATGATACGGGCGTGTCCTCCGACACGTGCGTGTGCCAACCCGTGTCCCTAGCCGTGTGCAGTAGGGTCGTGTCCGTTGCCGTGGAGATTATGCGTGACACGCCCCCGAACACGGGCGTGTTGAGGAACCCGAAACGGGCGTGTCAGGTGAGACACGGGCGTGTCATGGCCCGTGTACGTCTCTCAGTTCGACGACCATGCCTGGATCGAGGCACACGGCCTGGGACATGGCCGTGTGCCAAGACGTGTTCGGCCCAGGTCTGGAGGATTTTGTGCAGATCTGAGCCGTTCGTTTTCTTTAATTAAGATCTGACGGCCCAGATGAGATCCTGCTCTGTTAAGGCCGGGAATAGGGGGTTAATTCCTCATTTTCTCTCCAAAGCTTTCTCCTTCCAAAGTGAGAGAGAATAGGAAGAAGAAGGAGGTTTCCGGCCGCCGGCGGAGCATCGGAGCACCATTTCGAAGTCTGAGAGCGGATCCGTGGAGGGAAGGTCGCTGCGAAGAGTTCTATCCGCGTAGTTTTTCCATGGCGCCAAAACGGACTACAAGGGTAATGATTCTCAACTTGAGCGTTTGAAGCTCTTTCTTTCTGCATAGGGAATCCCGCTCCCGCGAGTGTGCGGTGAGTGTGTGGTGTTCCTTGGGGTTGATGTGAATAGTCCCCCTTGTGTTGCATATAGAGCCCGGAATCGTAAGTACGGGCATAGGCATTGTGTGTGAAGCCTACCCGGACGTGTTTTGTCTGGATCGGTGATGTTGCATTTGTTATGTTTTGCCGGAGAAGACTCCGTGCTTTGGGTTTTTCGGGTTTCTACGCGGTAGATTGCAGCAGGGATCCTTGGAGGTTAGCTTCAAGGTGCACACGGAAAATTGAGCGGAAACGTGTTCTGCTAACTTGGCGGTCTGGGAACCGGCCTTGATCATAACTGGGTTATGAGATTGTTTTGCAAAATTTGGGATCCGAGAGAAGCTTGGCCCGCGCGTAGGACTTAAATTGTATATGCGGCGTGAGCAACGGGCAAGTGGAATTGGACCTAGGCTATGTGGTACGGTGCGAGAAATCTGAAGATGGGCACTGGCCGTAGGCATAGTCGGAGCCTTAGACGGTGGTCAGATAGGCTAAATGCTCACATGTTGTTGTCACCTGGGGGTGGTGGTGAATGCACTGATTGGTCAGGGTTCACCATGAATGTGCCCTGAGTGCACGGGGTGTTTGGCCGTGCGAGCCTACACCTGTGGCGAACTATAATTGCGCTATAAAATTTTTTTGGACTAATGCTTTGCAGGGAAAGAGCACCGCCGTCCCAAGTAAGGGGCGGGGTCGTTATAATTTGGTCGGCTTTTAGCTGACCGTTGCCTTGTTTGCCACCGTGTGGTGGTATGTTCTTGCAGGTGCTGCGGAGCCGATCGCCAAAAAGCGGGCTGGAGCCCATGTTGCTGCGCTGGCCCTAGAAGGCCGTAGAATAGTTGTTTTTACATTTATCATGTGTGGTCGGCCTGCGAGCCGATGTATGTAAGACATGTTATATTTTATGAACATTTGTAAGGCCATAAGGCCATGTACCCGTTTCAGTGTATTTGGGGTTTCATTCCTGTAGTTGTAGCTGTGGACATTCATATTTGTTGGATTTAAATTTGGGTTCTTTCAACTTTAAAAACTTCCGCTAGAATGCTCTGTGATTAGGACGAGTAGTCTTAATTGGTTGGTTTGATTATTCATTTAGTAACCCTTCCGACTGTCTGTGGTATATGGCGTCGGGTTCCAGCTGGACCTTCTGTTATATGTCATGCGACAGATGGGGGTGTTACATAAGAAGATAGTATTGAGACCGTTGAGACAACAGAGACAAAACTGGTTGGATTTCTCTAAGTCCAGAAGCATTGAGGGAAGCAGATTCACTCAATGCTTCTAATAAAGTAGCAAGCATTGAGACAGTTAAGAGGTAAATAGCTGAGACAAAACTAGCTGGATTTTTTCTAAGTCTAGAAATGTTGAGTGAAGCAGGTTCAATCAACACTTCTAATAAAGCAGGAAGCGCTGAGACGGTTAAGAGGTAAACAGCTGAGACAAAACTAGCTGGATTTTTTCTAAGTCCAGAAGCATTGAGTGAAGCAGGTTCACTCAACGTTTCTAATGAAGAAGGAAGCACTGAGATAGTTAAAAGCAAGAAACCACTAAGACAGCTGTGAAGATACCAGTGAGACAGAAACTTGTCTCATCTAAGAAGAAGAAAGCGCTGAGACAAAGGCATGTCTCAGCTAATAATGAAAACCCGTCGAGAAAAAACTGATGAGACAAAGCCAGTGAAATTTTTAAGTCCAGTAGCACTAAGAGCCAAGGCTGATGGCATTGAGTGTCTTAACATCACTCAACGCTTGATGGAATTCTGGAAAATTTTCTAAGCCCGGATGTTGATGATCACTACTGATGTCATCAAAGTCAAAATTGCAGGAAGCCGTGGCGGGAAAGCTGTTGCAGCACCGAAAGATGTTTTGTCCCTTTCTAATGGAGATGGTGCTCACCAATCCTTGGTGGGCCCACATTCTATTGTGTCGTTGATTCAAATCAACGCATATAAAAAGGAAACTGTAAAGGAATTAGGGTTAACAAATACACAGTGATTAAATGTAGAAAATATAGAAAGAGAAATTAAAAGAGGCGGCTGGACATTTTCTTCCCATCAAGCTTGAAAGCTAAAGTCCTGCCAAGTTAGCCTGAAGGCAAAGAAAGATAGCCGAAGCACGTCAAAGTTTAGCAAGTTTGTTCTCATCAGATCATTGTTGCTGATTCATCTCTTCAGCATATTGGTAGATGCTTATCTGTGCAGCAGAAAAGTGTGAGCTGTAGAAGAAGACTGATTCCTTCTACAGCAAGAGGGCTGGATTGATATCTACTCAGTCCAGCAAAGTTAACTCGGAGATACTTCTCTGAGTCAGTAGTTTTCATTTTTTTTCTTAAATAATTTATATTAACTTCCTGTAGGATTCAGTAGATCTGAATCTGTGTGTAGGGCACTTTGTGCCTGAGGTAGGTGACAAATTTGTCACTGAGGTAGGTGCCCTGTTGGGGCACTAAGGTAGGATCCAAGTGAGGATCTGAGCTGTAGGGCTTAAGTGCCTGAGGTAGGAGAGTCAAGTGTGGATCTAAGGTAGGGCTATCCTCCCAGCCTGAGTGTAGGGCCTTGTGCTTGAGGTAGGTGAGTGGAGAGTCACTGAGCCGTAGGTGACAAGTTTGTCACTGAGTTGTAGGCCTTAGAGGAGGATGAGTTGTAGGTACCTGAAAGGGTACTGAGTTGTAGGAGTGTTGCAGCACTCTGAGAGTAGGGCTGTGTGCCTGAAGCTGTAGGACTGAAGAGCCTGAGTGTAGGCCTTAGAAATAAGGCTTAGGTAGGTGATATGTGGATCACTGAGCTGTAGGAGTCTTGCATGGCTCTGAGGTAGGAACCCTTGTGTTTCTGAGTTGGATTCTGTGAAGAATCTGTGTGTAAGGTTGAGGGCCTGAGGTGTAAGATCTGAGGAGCATAGTGGAGGAGTTTGTGTCGAGTCCAACAAATAAGTTGGATAGGTGGGAGGGAAAGTGGATGTACCCAATTGGGGAACCATTATAAGTCCTTGTGCTTACTGTGTGCTTGCTTTTCTTTGTTATTGCAGGATTTAAGGACAAACTCTAGCTAGAACAACTTGAAAACATCAAAAGAATTAAGAAAAATTCAAAGACCTATTCACCCCCCCCCCCCTCTAGGTGATTAGCTAACCTTGAATTAAATAACTTTCAAGTGGTATCAGAGGGAGGTTACTGAAAAAATATTTAACAATCTGAGTATACCTCCAAGGTTAGCTAAAAGATAAGTAATGGGGTCTGGTGTAAACTACAAGGAATTGGGAGCCATGAATTTACCAATCTGCAGAAAGGAAGGGTTTGGGCTCTGGAAGGAAAGAGTCGGGCTATTCATGGAAGCTGCTGACCCTAGGATCTACATCACAGTCCAAGAGGGACCCTTCATCCCCATGAAGATCTCTGTTCTGGATGTCAACATCCAGACTCCTAAATCATATGAAAAAATGAACAAAGATGAGCTCCTTCTTAACTCCATGGACAAGAGAGCTCAAAATATCATTGTCAGTACAGTAGATGATTCTACATTCCAGAATCTGGTGCACTGCAAGACCTCCATGGAGATGTGGGACACCATAGTTGTGTTCATGGAGGGTTCAGAAGAGGTGAGGAATGACAAAAAATCCATGCTCAACCAAGAGTATGAGGCCTTCAGACAACGAAAGTCTGAGGGCATTGCTGAAAGTTTTTAAAGATTTTTCAGAACTGTTAATGAACTGAGAACATATGGAAGGGTCTTCAGCACCTATGAGCTGAATGACAAATTTCTCAGGTCCCTCACCAAGGATTGGGACATAAAGATTTATGTCATCAGGGAGATGGGCAAGCTAGCAGACACACCACCTCCAACCCTATTTAGAAAGCTACTGTCCTATGAGATGCAGCTTGATGTAAGGAAGGAAGAAGAAGATAATAGCAGCAAGTCATTGAGTAAGGGGAAATTTATGGCTTTCAAAGATGAGGCTTCAAATAGAAGCGGAAGGAAGATCTCCCCAGTAAGGAGAACTGTTGTGTCAGAATCTGAGAGCTCAAGGTCCAACTTGTCTAACAGCCATACATCTGATGAGTACCTTGATGCCTTCTCCAGGCAGTTTCAGAAATTCATGAAGAATGGGCATTGGAAGAATAGAAGGTCATCTTCCTTCTCTCAGCACAGAAGGAAATCCTCTAAGGAGGACAAGTATGCTCCAAACTCTAATAAACAATCTTCCTCTAATATTATTTGTTTTTATTGCAGCAAACCTGGGCATGTAGTTGTCGACTGCCCAGTGAAGAGGAAAGAAGGAGTGAAGAAGCACCACAAGGGAAAGAAGAAGGAGAAGTCTCTTGTAGCCAAGAAGGAAAAGACCTGGTCTGACTCTTCCTCTGAGTCAGACAGTGAAGAAAAAGAAGCCTATATTGGGCTTATTGATGCTGCTAAAGAAGTACCTGAAGAGTTCCCTGTTGCTAGAATAGGGATCAGGGCCCCTCTATCTCACTCAGATAGTGACTCAGAGATGGATGAAGATGAATAATAAGATGCTCAGTGTCATGGATTGATGGCAATGACAGATGAAGAAAGCAGCCAGGATCTGCCTGGTCAGACTCTGGTAAATACTAAATCACAATCTTTTATTTCAAGTCATGAGGCTAGCTCAGTCTCTAAAGCTCAATCATTAAGAGATCAAGGGGATTCAGATTCTGAGGATGATGTCAACTACATAATTTACAAGTATGGAGAACTTCTTGAGGCATTCAAGAAATGCAAGCTACTTACCAAGAGACGGGCAAAAGAGCTTTTAAGTCTTAAAAGCAAATGTGAAGACCAAGAAAAGTCCCTCATTGACATGACTGCTCAAGCAACTCAGCTCAAAGAGATCATTGACAGTGAGTTTGTGGTAAGAGTTTCAAATGAGAAACTTATCCAGAAACTTGAAAATGATCTCTTAACTGAGAAATTACTGGTGAGCAAATTTTCTAAGCCAAACACTGTGTTGCCCTTAATTAATACCCACCTTACCCAAGTTGGTAAGAAAGGGTTGGGATTTAAGGGACCTGCTAGACCTTCTAATCCAAAAGGAAAGGGAAAAGGGAAGGCACCAGTTGTGCATCTATCCTTACTGCCTCATATTCATTTTCAGAGAGTGTTGTTGCCTTCTAATAGGTATGGCCATGAAAGCTGTTATGGTCACTGGGAGAATGGAAGATCCACAGGTATGGACCAATGTGGCCCTAGCCAAGATGGAAGATACAGCCATGTGAGATCCTTTAAGACTTCCCATGAGGAAATTCAAATGGCCAATCCTGGACCATTTGTTTTTGATTCCCCAGCCCCAAAACCTAATGATAATGCTGCTGCTGTGAATCTAAATCATCCAGCAAAAGTAGTGACTCAAGGAGAGTCTTCTGGCATGGCTGGAATGACAATTGCAGATGTTATCAGGTACATGTTGGTTGAAAAGAGACATGCAGCTAGTGGTTCTCAAAAAAGTCCAGAACAGTCTGTAGAACGACTGTCTTTCAGTCAAACGACTGCTAAAAGAAGACAGAACCATAGAGCAGCACATCTCCCCACTATTCAGGAAGCAGTATAGCCTAATGCTGGTCCCAAAAAGAAAAAGAGATATAATATCTTTGAGTGCTGGTGTTGTGGCAAAGTGGGCCACTATGTTGTAGATTGCTGGCACAATCCATTAGTATCCAGAGGTTGCCAACCTGTCAGGAATTCTGCAGGATGACATGGTTATTTTAAGACTAATGTGAACCTAGGACCCAACAGAAATTGGGGTCCTAAGGTAAGGTGATTTGTATTCTTTTCAGGTTAGTTCAAGTACCAAATCCCCCTAATAGTACTTGGACAGTGGTTGTTCCAGGCACATGACTGGAACAAAGGAGCTATTGAAGGAGTACACTCCAGTAATGAATGGACCCAAGGTCATTTTTGGAGGCTCGGACAAGGGGATAACCAGAGGCTATGGTAATATCTCAAATGGCATAATCACCAACACAAAGGTGGCTTATGTAGAGGGGTTGCAACACAACCTCATAAGCATAAGCCAACTATGTGATCTTGGTTATGATATTTCCTTCCACAAGGATAAGTGTCACATCGATAGGTTATGTGACCAAAGTGTCATCTTAACAGGCACTAGGAGTGGGAATGATTATTGCTTAAATTTTTCTTGCTTAGATAATAGTTACCATATATGCCTAGTTGCAGATGAGAAAGTCTCATATTATGTCCAGTGGCACAAGAGACTGGATCATTTGAATTATATGACCATTGGTCAGCTCTTCAGTGATGAGCTTGTTAGAAATAGTCCCAAAATAAAATGCTCCAAGGAGGGTGTCTGTGCTGCTTGCCAAAAGGGCAAGTAGACTAAGACCTCTTTCAAGAGCATTGGGGCTAAGGAATTAGTGAGATGCTTGTATCTCCTGCATATGGACTTGTTTGGTCCTATGCATGTGTATAGTATAAGTAGGAAGTCTTCACCCTTATGGTGGTTGATGACTATTCCAGGTTTACTTGGGTGTTCTTCTTAGAAGAAAGGATGAAACCCTTGAAATCTTCACAAATTTTGTCAGGCAGATTCAGAATGAGTTTGCATGCTCTATGGTCAAAATGAGAAGTGACCATGGAACTGAGTTTCAGTCTGCTGCTATGACTACATTCTGTGAAGAGCAAGGGATTCATCAAGAGTTCTCCTCTCCTAGAACACCCCAGCAAAATGGGTTAGCTGAGAGGAAAAATAGAACTCTCATAGAAGCTGGGAGAACACTATTGAGTGACACTTCTCTCCCTGAATATTTTTGGGCTGAGGCAGTTAACACTGCATGTCATGTGCTCAATAGGGCTTCTATCACCAAAAGCCACAAGAAGACTCCCTATGAGATCTTGAAGGGCAAAATACCAAACAGATCCTATTTTAGGATCTTTGGTTCCAAGTATTTTATCCTAGACAATGGTAAGTCAAAAGTGACTAAGTTTGCTGCCAAATCCCATGAGGGGATATTTGTTGGATACATGAATAATAGTGGGGCATATAGAGGACAAATCAAGTTGTAAAAGAGTCTGTCCATGTAGTGTTTGATGAGTCATACATGATTGACAATGAGCTGTCAAGCTCTTTGCCTAGCTCTGCAGGTACAAAAGTCTTGATGGAAAAGCTCTTCATCAAAGATAAAGACCTAGCTTTTGTAACACCCCTTATCCGTCGCATAGCATATAGCAGTAGGTCCGTCCGGGGCCCGATGACATATACCACAGATAGACCGGAAGGTTACGCAATGGAACCATCCTGCCAATAACCAACGTCATACACATAGTACATTCTAGCGGAAGCAATTTAAAAGTTGTATATTAAGAACCTAGCCAACAGCATAAATGTCCACTACATAAACCCAACAGGAATGAACGTACAAATACACAAGTACTTGGCCTTATGGCCTTACAATAGTTTACTCAAATATAAGTGTCTTCCAAACCTCGACACACAGGCCGGTCATACATGAAAATAAAAGAAAACACTCAATAATTAGGCCTTCGAGGGCCGGCTCAGTAACAAGGGCTTTTGCCCGTTATTTGCCACTCGGCTCTGCAGCACCTTCAAGCAACAATTCACCGAAGCGGTGGCAAACAAAAGCAACGGTCAGCTATGCTGACCAAATTATAACGATCCCGCCCCTAAACTCGGGGAGGCGATGCTCCTTACCTGCACTTTATTAGCATAGTCATATAATAGAGAATTTACACATCAACACAGGCATAGGCTCGCACGGCCACACACCCCGTGCTCTCAAGGCCCATTCTCGGTGAACCCGTTCAAAGTCCGCGGTCTCACCACCGCCCCTTGGATGGCAATTTCTTGTGAGCATTATGGTTTTTCTGGACACAGCCTAAGACCCTCCATCTATGCTAACGGCAAGTCCCACGTATTTTAGGTCGCTTGTACCGAACAACATAGAGTGGGTACGGTTCCGCCTAACCCGTTGCTCACACCGCAACGTCAATTTAAGCCGTATGCGTGGGTCAAGCTTTCCTGAGTCCCATATCGATCACACACTTTACATAACCCAGTTATGTACAAGTTGGCTCCCAGGCCACCATGTTGGCAGAATCATGCATCTGTCTAGTTTTCTGGGTGCACCTCGGAGTTAGTCCTAATGGCTCCCTGTTGTAATCTACAACGTAGAAAACCCGAAGAACAACCATCGATACGGAGACTTCTCTGGTCATTCATGCAATGTAACATCACCGTTCCAGACCAACTCACACTCACCGCAAAATAACGGGGACTATTCATGTCTACCCGAAGGAACACCTCACACTCATCGCAAACTCGCGAGAGCGGGCTTCCTATGCAAGGGAAAAGAGGGCTTCACATGTCCAAGATGAGAATCGTTACCCTAGCATTCATCTTTGGCCCCATGAAGATATATGCAGATGAAAAGCACTGCAATGTCCTCGCCTCTGTAGATCTGAACTCGGCTTACAATTTGGGGCTCCGAAGCTCCACCGGCGGCCGGACCTCTCCTCCTTCTTATTCCTTGCTCTCCCCTCTCTCTAGAACTCTTAAAAAGAGAAAACCCAAATAGAATGAGGGTTTCTAAACCCTATTCCCAGGTTAAACCCTGCTAGGATAAGCCAGGACCCTTAGATCACAAAGGAAGGAAATGGACGGCGACGATTCACACTTAAAATCCATAACCTGGGTCAAACAAGGCTTGTGACACGCCTGTGTCCAAGGCCGTGTGCCCCATTCGATGCTGAAATAATTGCATCCCGAAAAGTACACGGGCTCTTGACATGCCCGTGTCAGGATTGACACGCCCATATCATCCAATACACGCCCATGTAGCTAGGCGTATTCCTCCATCGACACAGGACCAACACCAACCCGAGGAGAACACGGGTATACGACACGCCTGCATCAAACCCGAACACGCCTGGGCTCCAGGCTATGTTTTTCCCCCGACACAACTCGGCCAACTACCCGAGTAGGACACGGCCTGGGACACGCCCGTGTCTCAGGCCGTGTTCGTTGTTCGACGATCGTCAACTGCAATTTCGTCGACCACACGGCCACCGTTGAACCCGAGCATGACACGACCCTGGGACACGCCAGTGTCCCAGGCCGTGTGACCCCTACCAAGTCCCAAACTTGTCCCAAAATTTCACCCGTCCCTCTTTTATGTTTTGGGGTGTTACAACACTCTCCCTCTTAAAAGAATTTTGTCCCGAAATTGCAGAAAGGAAAAGATATACAAAACTTAAACGGTACCTGAGTGGAATAACTCTGGGTACTCCTCAAGCCATGGTCTGCTCTCGCTCCCACGAGAGATCCTCATGACCGCAGTTGTCCTAACGGACCTTGACCATCCTGATTTCCTTGTTACGCAATCGCTTGAATTCCGAGTCCTCAATGCGAACGGGCTTGATCTTCATCGTCAACCCATTATCAACAGGTACTTGATCGACCACAATAACTTGCGAAGGCTCTTGCACCGCCTTACGCAGCACCGATATGTGGAATACGTCGTGTAGACCACTTAGATCCACCGATAGCTTCAATCGATAAGCTGCTTCGCCAATCCGCTCCAGAACCTCAAACGGTCCAAGGTACCTCAGGATTAGCTTATTCAAGCGTCGTACCCGCGAGACACCCTTGAACGGCTTAATCTTCAAGTACACCCAGTCGCCAACAACGAACTCCACGTTCTTATACTTGGCATTATAGTACTTAGCTTGTCGGTCCTGAGCGATTAGCAATCTCTCTCGAATGGTTCGTACCAACGAGGTTGCATCTTCCACTTCTTGCCGCTTGTATAGCTTCAACTAACCCGTTTCCAACCACGATAACGGTGTGCGACATCTTCTACCTTAAAGGACCTCGAAGGGCGTCATTTGTATGCTCGCTTGGTAGCCGTTGTTATATGCAAATTCCACCAAGTACAGGTGATCTTCCCACTGCTTCCCGAAATCCAAAACGCACATGCGAAGCATGTCTTCCATCGTCTTGTTGACTCTTTCGGTCTGCCCATCGATCTGCAGATGAAAGGCTGTGCTGAAACTCAGCTTTGTTCCCAACATCTGCTGCACCAACCTCCAATCATTGGACATGAACCACCCATCACAGTCACTCACGATGCTGTGGGGCACACCGTGAAGCCGCATAATATTATCCACATATAACTTTGCCAATTTCTCCATAGAATCATCCTTCCTATGCGGAATGAAGTGTGACACTTTCATCAAACGATCTACGACCACACAGATGGCGTCATTTCCCTTCTGCGACCTTGGCAACCCATGCACAAAGTCCATAGTAATGTCATCGAACTTCCTCTCTGGAATAAGAAAGGACTTCAAGAATCCTCCAGGCTTCTGGCACTCCGCCTTCACTAAGGCGCATGTTTGACACTTCGCCACGTACAGTATCACATCCTTCTTAAGTCCTGCCCACCAGAACAATTTCTTCATATCACAGTCCATCTTTGTGCTCCCCGGGTGAATCGAATACTTGGTATGATGAGCCTCGTACAACAATTTCACTTGTAATTTGCCCACATTCGGGACGCACAAACGACTGTCCTTCCATAACAATCCATCCACAACCTCAAATTGGGAATTTGACCCATCCAAAGCCTCAACCATGATTTGCTTTAAGTGGCCATCCAAATCCAGAGCCTGTCGAATCCGATCAACCAGGTCACATTGAACTTCAGTCCAGTTCAACAATGCTTCGGCACTAGTCTGCTTGTCTACACAAGAGATCTCCAACGCCTCAAACTCCCGAACCAAATGCTCGTCATGAACCAACAGCCTGTTGTCTTGACCTGGGGCCCTGCGACTCAACGCATTCGCAAGTGCATTGCCTTTACCAGGCACATAATGAATCTTGAATGTGTAGTCCCCCAGGAACTCCATCCATCTCCGTTGTCGCATGTTCAGATCCTTCTGATCCAACAAGTACTTCAGGCTCTTGTGGTTGGTATAGATATCGACCTTCACCCCGTACAAGTAATGCCTCCACAGCTTTAGGACAAATATCACGGCCGCTAACTCCAAGTCATGGACCGGATAATTCCTCTCATGCACCTTCAGCTGACGCGAGTCATAGGCTATCATACTTCCATGCTGCAGTAGGACACAACCCAATCCACTGCCCAAAGCATCAATGTAAATCTCAAAGCCTTCGGTCCCACTCGGCGAACTCAGCACAGGCGCCATGGTCAACCGACTCTTCAACTCCTCAAAAGCTTATGCGCACTCCGGCATCCAAACAAACTTCTGATCTTTCCTCGTTAGAGTCGTGAGGGGTAACGCTATCTACGAGAAGTTCTCCATGAAGCGCCTGTAATAGCCGGCAATCCCCAGAAAAGTCCGGACTTCCGCTACCGTAGACAGCACAAGTCACTCTCGTATAGCAACAATCTTCACTGGATCCACCGCAATTCCCTCTCCAGTGACTATGTGACCAAGGAACGCTACTGAGGATAACCAAAACTCACATTTGGAGAACTTGGCGTACAGATGATTCCTCTTCAGCGTCTCCAACACCAAATGCAGATGCTTAAAGTGATCCTCCTCACTCTGCGAGTACACCAATATATTGTCAATGAAGACGATCATAAAGTGGTTTAGGTACTCCTTGAAAGTCCTGTTCATCAGATCCATGAACACTAACGGCGCATTAGTCAGCCCAAACGGCATGACCGTAAACTCATAATGCTCGTATCTCGTACTAAAAGCTGTCTTGGGGATGTCACTTTCACTTATCCTCAGCTGATAATACCCGGACTTAAGATCCAATTTCGAGTACACTATTGACCCAACTAACTGATCGAACAGATCATCAATTCTTGGGATCGGGTACTTGTTCTTCTCCGTCAACTTGTTTAGCTCTCAATAATCAATACATCGCCGCAAACTTCTGTCCTTCTTCTTCACAAAAAGGACCGGTGCGCTCCGAGGCAACGAAATTGGACGCACATAACCCTGTTCCAAAATCTCTTGAAGTTGTACCTTCAGCTCCGCCATCTCCTTAGGTGCTAGCCGATACGGAGAGCGTGACACAGGTTTCTCACCTGGCACTAGCTCGATAGTGAAGTCTATCTCCCGCTGAGGTGGGGCTCCAGGGAGATCGCCATGGAACACATCAGGGTATTCAGATACCACTGGTATGCTGTCCAAAGTAGGCTTAGGCTTCGAAGCCTCCACTAGCACGAAGAACAGCTCTGCACCAGCCCGAACTGCCTTACCCACCTGAAGAGCAGACATCAAAGTCTTGATCGAACCTTTCAAGCCTGCAAACGTCGTCTCACAACCCGTTCCCAACTTGACCTCCTTGCGATTGCAATCAATGTATGTTTGCTGCTCCGAGAGCCAGTCCATAGTGAAAGTCCACCTAGTGTCAACTATCTTCACCTATGGGGGGGAATAGGTGACGTGCAGCGTTTTTGCGGAATTTAAAATTGTACCTGCACAAGAAAACAAAATAGCACAGCACAGAAAGTACACGAGCAATTTATAGTGGTTCCCCGATTTGGGTACATCCACTTTCCCCCTTCGACCTATCTCCCAACACGGGACGACTCGGTCTCTTCACCAACAGGATTGAAATCCAATCCTTGCACTATCGGAAGGAACCCTTCCACACGTAGGAGTCAACACTCCCACAACACGGGTTGCACCCAACCCTTACAACTAGGAACCAACGTTCCTTTACAACAAAAGTAAAACTAGAATGTACAAGAGATACAAACTACGTTTGGAGACTAAGGTGTCCCTCTTTGTTGACGACGTGTTTTTGAAGTCCACGAATAGTCCACAACCCTAGATCTCTCTTGGAGAGAATCTCCCCGGAACCGGCGGCGGCAAGATGGGCGGCGGCTTGGTTCACGGGATCGGCAGCGACAACGGTGTGCGGCTGTTGTACTTTGGAGATCCAAACTTCGTAGCAAAGCTAGCTAGGTCTTCCAACGATCACACTAGGATCGATCGTCTCGATCGATTCGGACGGGGATGGTTTTCCCGATCAACGAGTCAAGAGACAAGGGATCTCTGGTTAGACACGTGAGACGCTACGCTTGGCTAAGCTTCTTTCACCGGAAGATCAGGAAGAATCGCGATCAAAAGCGGCGACCAACTAGCGCGAGCGGCGACGGCGGTGGCGGAGCAGTTTCGCGATTTTAGGTCAAGATCGTCGCTCGACATATTTCTGTGTGTCTAAACTGTTCAAAAATACGCGTATATTTATACGGTGGAAATACCCCATTATAACCGTTATGGGTCCCACCTGAAGAAACCCTAACCCCGGTTCAGAACAGTGTCAGCGGCAGAATCCGGTCCAGCGGTTTCCAAGAAATTGCCCAAGTCAAAATCGGCGAGAATCGAAGGTAATTCTCGTCGAATCGGCGAGAATCAAAGGTAATTCTCGTCGATTCGGCGAGAATCAAAGATGATTCTCGTCGATGTTGACTTGATTGCACACTCTGATTAAGCCGGGTCGAGTCGGCGAGAATCAGCCAGTGATTCTCGACGATTCGGCGAGAATCACTAGTGATTCTCGCCGAATCGGCGAGAATCACTTGGTGATTCTCGTCGATTATTACTTGGCATCAGAGTTACTCGCTTTGAAGTAGCAGGATCGAGTCGGCGAGAATCAGCCAATGATTCTCGACGATTCGGCGAGAATCACTAGTGATTCTTGCCGAATCGGCGAGAATCACTTGGTGATTCTCGTCGATTTACACTTAGACGATTTTTCGTCTTTCCAGCCATGAGGTGCTCCTTGACCCATCCTTGCTCTTTGTCTGCTCTTGCATAATCACAGCCCTGTACTTGAAAGTAAGTACACTCCAATAGAGAGAGTACACGTAGGCCAACACACTGATCTGCTCAACGAGGGATTACGTCGCGCAGACCCGTGTATATTGACCTACTGCACCCTGACATTGGTGTGCACTTAGCGTGGAAAACCTGCAAGCACAACTTGAAATATTTTGTCAAATACATTGTCTATTTACCTTAGCTTGTCCAGGGGCTTCTTCAAATCAGGTACGTTGTGGATACAATACCCAACAATCTCCCCCTATTTGAAGAAGCCTAAACCCTACAAGCTAAGGTGAATAGAGCATATGGGAATGAAAATCATAAACTTGAAATTGAGTTGAGTGAGGTATTCATTACCAAAACCAATTTCTTGGGAGCAAACTTGGAGCCACCTTAGCCTTAGCCGAGAGGGTAATCTCCCCCTTTTCGGCTTCTGCAAATCTGGGTCTATTGCATTTGACCCCGTGCTCCCCCTCAGTTCTTGCACCTGTGCTCTCACTTGAGTTCCTGGCAGAGGCTCCCCCTAGATGCACGAGCCTGGAGCTTCTGTAGTCTTCATCCCTCATAGTTTAGCATCCCCAATTCAGTTTTGAAAATACTGAACTTGGCCTCATTTAAGGGCTTTGTGAATATGTCTACAATCTGCTTGTCCGTGGGGACATAACAGAGAGAGATGTCCTTGTTCTCCACGTGCTCCCGAATGAAGTGGTATCGCACTTCAATATGCTTCGTTCTGTTGTGCGAGACTGGATTGTTGGCAATTGCAATTGCACTGGAGGAGTCGCAGTACATTGGTACTTCCTTGAACTGAAGGTCGTAGTCGGCTAACTGGTTTCTGATCCATAGGAGTTGTGCGCAACAGCTGCCTGCCGAGATGTACTCAGACTCTGCTGTGGAGGTTGCAACACAATTATGTTTCTTGCTAGTCCATGAAATAAGCCTTCGTCCGAGGAATTGACACGTCCCGGAGGTGCTTTTCCTGTCATCCCTACTCCCTGCAAAATCAGCATCTGAAAAACCTATTAGCTCGACATCATTGTTTCTCGGGTACCACAAGCCAAGATTGGGAGTACCTTTAAGGTATCTTAGAATTTGCTTTGCAGCGATATAGTGAGATTCCTTAGTGTTCACCTGATATCTGGCACAGACACATGTGGAGAACATGATATCCGGTCTACTGGCAGTAAGATAGAGCAGGGATCCAATGATGCTTCTGTATTTGGTTTCATCGAAAGGTTTACCTTTCTCATCCTTATCCAGAGACATAGTGGATCCCATTGGAGTCCTCATAGAGGTTGCATTCTCCATACCAAATTTCTTGAGGAGTGCATTTGTGAACTTCTCCTGAGAGATGAAGATTCCATCTTCAGACTGTTTCACTTGAAGTCCCAAGAAATACTTTAGCTCTCCCATACTGCTCATTTCAAACTTTCCTTGCATAAGTTTAGAAAACTTTTTGCAAAGATTGTTGTCCGTTGAGCCGAATATAATGTCATCGACATAGATTTGCACCAGCAAAATCTTGCCTTTGACTTCCCTGAGAAACAATGTTTTATCTATTTTACCTCTAGAGAACTTGTTCTCAAGAAGAAAACTAGATAAAGTCTCATACCAAGCTCGTGGAGCTTATTTTAAACCATATAGAGCTTTATTGAGAAAATACACATGATTGGGATAAGTAGGATTGACAAAACCTGGGGGTTGAGCGACGTATACTTCCTCTTTCAGGTCTCCGTTCAGGAATGCTGATTTCACATCCATTTGATAGACTGTGAATCCTTTGTGCGAAGCATATGCCAGGAACAGTCTGATTGCCTCGAGCCTTGCCACTGGTGCAAAGGTCTGGTCGAAGTCAATCCCCTCCTCCTGTCTGTAACCTTGAGCCACCAGCCTGGCCTTGTTCTTTATGATGACACCATGTTCATCCAGTTTGTTTCTGAAGATCCACTTGGTGCCAATCATATTCTGCATGTGTGGTCTGGGAACCAGCGTCCAAACGTTGCATCGTTCGAATTGATGTAGTTCATCTTGCATGGCCAAAATCCATGCCGCGTCTTTGTTCGCCTCGTCGAACTTCTTTGGCTCAACCTGTGACAGGAAGCTAAGATGCAAAACTTCGTTAATAGTACCTCTTCGAGTTCTGACACCGACACGAGGATCTCCGATGATCTGATCTCTAGGATGATCCCTCACGTGCCGGAGCTCTAGAAGTCTGGCGTCTGGAGCTTCGACTACTTCTTGGGCTTCTCCTTCTTCTAAGAGATTTGTTCCATTTTGATCTTCAACATTCCCAGATGACGTGGAGGTGGAAACTTTGACGTACTTAGGAGTTTCATCTTTAGCGGTCTTATCGAGATCCAGCTGTTCAAGTCGTGCACCTGCATCTTCAAGAATACCACTGGAAGAATTGCTGTTAAGCAAACTTCCTTCATCAAATACAATATTAATTGATTCTTCTACCACTAGGGTTTTCTTATTAAAGACCCTATATGCCTGACTGTGGGAACTATAGCCCATGAATATGCCTTCGAAGTATTTTTCACCAAATTTAGTACGCGGGTACTTCCCATTATTCAGTACATAGAATCTGCAACCAAAGATCCTCAAGTAGCACATGGTTGGTTTCCTGCCTTTCAGTAGCTCGTAAGGCGTCTTACGATGATGCTTGTTGATCAATGCTCGGTTTTGTACATGACAAGCTGTATTGACCGCCTCTGCCCAGAAGTATTCTGGGAGAGAAGCGTCTATCAACATTGTCGTGCAAGCTTCAATGAGAGTTCTATTTCTCCTCTCCGCAACTCCATTTTGCTGAGGAGTGCGCGGGGAGGAAAACTCATGAAAGATACCTTGTTCTTCACAAAACTCTGTCATAGCACCAGATTCGAATTCTGTTTCATGGTCACTTCTGATTTTGACCACTGAGTAGTTAAATTCGTTCTGAACCTGCTTGACAAAGCTAGTGAAGATGTCAAACGTATCTGACTTTCGTTTTAAGAAGAACACCCATGTAAACCGAGAATGATCATCAACTATCACTAGCGTATAGGACTTACCTCCCAAGCTATGAACTTGCATTAGACCAAACAAGTCCATATGTAGAAGATAAAGACACCGGGAAGAGTCTTTGTCTGCAATGCTCTTAAAGGTAGTCCGAGTCTGTTTGCCCATCTGGCATGCAGGACAGGGGCTATCTTTGATGCACTTGATAATGGGAGCATCCCTTACTAAGTTCTTAGAAAACAGCATACTAATTGTCTTGAAATTAATATGTGTCAATCTCTTGTGCCATTGATCACAAAGAGATGCACTGCCAGCTGCCACTAGGCATACAGGGGTAGATGAATCTAAACTAAGAAAATTAAGGCAGAAAATATTTCTGCTCCTAATGCCTGTTAGTATCGTCTCAGAAGAGGCACATGATATTATCAGGCATTTATTCTTGCAGAACTTAACGCCATAACCTTTATCACATAACTAACTTACACTGATCAGATTATGGTTTAACCCTTCAACATAAGCCACGTCGGTGATAGAGATTATACCGTTGGAAATCATACCGTAACCTCTGGTGACTCCACGATCTGACCCCCCAAAGATGACTTTGGGTCCATTCTCGACGAGAGTGTAATCATGCAGCAGGCTTCTTGTCCCAGTCATATGCCGGGAGCATCCACTGTCCAAGTACCATATTGGCGTTTTGGTGGCCTTTGGACATTCCTGCAAAACAAAATCAATTTCCCTTAGGAACCCAATCGAACTTGGGTCCTAGATTCTTGGTTAGCACACTCCTCCTCGGTTGGTTAACCCTACGAGTGGTCGGCCTCGCATTGCTAACATAGGGAGTCTCGAGATACCTTGGATTAAACCAACAATCCACGGCAAAGTGACCGACTTTGCCACAACACCAACAGTCGAATCTGTTGTACCTCTTCCTAGGCTCCTGCCTTACCCTGGGAATGGTGGGTACAGCCGGGGCCTTGGATCTGGAGGTGGAGGCCTCATAGTGATTGTAGTCACATGACTTCTTCACCTTCTGTTTCGTCAGTATAACAGGCTTGACTCTTGGTGCCTGCTTTCCATTATAGCCGCTAGAGAATTGACCATAATTTCCCATGTGGATTTCCTCATAAGGTGACTTGAAGGCACTCTCACCGAAGTTCCGGGGAAAGGTCCAACCATCATATCGGCTCTTTGGCTTTGCAACCGAGGGCCGGAAATGATGACCAAAAGTTGATTCAAAGTCATGTTGGTTGCAAGGAAAGCTAGGCTTTCTGAACGCAACAGGACTAAGCGGAGCCTTTCCCTTTTCATCAGCAGAGGCCTTCTTGGCGGCCTTATTCTTCCTCTGGTTCCTGTTTCTCCTGGATGAGGAACCAGATACCCCTACATGCCCCAAGCCAGCTCCTTTGGCCTGAGCAGAGAAGGTATCAACTACTGGAAGAACAGTTTTTGGCATAGAGAAGCTCTTGACGATCTTCCTTTCTGCCGCAAGTTGTTCTTCCAACTTGTCGACTTCCTCCTGCTTAAGATCAAGGAGTTTAAGAGACTCTGAATGCTTTGAAGTTAGGTCAAGGTGCTCCTGTCGGAGAGAAATCAAACTGGTGACCTCTTCCCTTAGGGAGACACACTCACCCTTAAGGAATTTCACTTCCTTTTTCTCAGCCTTCAATCTCTTACGGCACTCCTCGAAAGTGTTGAGCAGAAGCTCATACTTCTCGAGGAGCTCCGCTTCACGGGCCGAAAGGCTATCTTCAGGTACATCATCCTGAGACTCAGGATCAGATTCAGAGTCGGAGAGAGGGGTGTGAGCTTTTACCTTCCCAGTAAATGGGGGGCATTCTCCTTCTGAGTCGGAGCGACCCACCAGCCCGAAGTAGGCTTCCTCATCATCACTGGAGTCTGAGGAATCAGACTCACTCAGTGTCTTTGGCCTTTTGGCAATGTAGCTCCGCTCTTTCTTCTTATCTCTAGAGGATTTGTGCTCCTCTCCTTTCCCTTTTTCTCTCTTGCCTTGATAGCAGTCGGCCACGACGTGTCCTGGCTTATTGCATCCAAAGAAAATAATGTCAGAGGAGCGATGTTTGTTCGGTTTAGAAGCATACCTGTCAGAAGAATAATTTTTCTTCTGATGCCTGGAGGAGGAGCCGTCTTTCTTTCTTTGATTCCTCATCTTGAGGAACTTCTTGAACTCTCGGGTGATGAGGGAGAAATCCTCCTCCGACAGCTCTGAGCTGGAGGAGCATGGCTCGGAGTCCTCCTCCTCATCCTTTTTCCTGGCACGGTATGAAACCGCACCCTTGCCTTTTCTGGAGTGACTGGCTTTTAGAGCCACAGTCTTTTCTTTGGCTGCAGCCTTCTCTACTTCTTCTTCTGCTTTCCTGGTGTTCATTTGAAGCTCATAGGACATCAGCTTCCCAAACAGAATTTGCGGGTCTGTTTCAGCTAGTCTGCCAAACTCTCGGATGGCGCAGATCTTTGTGTCTCATTCCTTAGTAAGGGACCTAAGGAATTTATCATTGAGTTCACCATTAGTGAACACTCTTCCGTATCCTTTGAGGGCATTGACAATCTTGAGGAAGTTCTCGAAGGTGACTCCGGTCTCTTCCTTAGGCCCTTGTCTGAAGGCCTCATATTTCTGGTTCAGGAGGGATCTACGATCATCCCTCACTTCATCAGTGCCCTCCATTAGGATGATCAGGCAATGCCAGATCTCCTTTGCTGTCCTGCAGTTACAGAAGTTCTGCATCATTGAGTCATCAACCGCGCTGACCAGAATGTTCTGCGCCTTCTTGTCAAGTCCCACTAGCACCATCTCGTCCTTGTCCATTTCAGAAAGTTTCTTCGGCACTTTCTTGGTAGGATCAATGGTGGAGACCTTAGTGGGGACATAAGGTCCCTCCTCCACGATCATAAAGAGTCGAGGGTCAACTGCTTCCATGTAGAACCAGATCCTTTCCTTCCAGATAGGAAAGTTGATCCTGGTGCACACTGGGATCTTGCCTGTGTACTTGAGCCCGTCCATGGTAGATGTTTTCCTTCTTCTTGACACTAGCGGCAGGATTCTACTCAAGGTGTTAACCTTTTAGATGAGTAACCTCCCTCTGATACCACTTGAAAGTCCACCTAGTCTCAACTATCTTCACCTATGGGGGAGGGAATAGGTGACGTGCAGCATTTTTGCGGAATTTAAAATTATACCTGCACAAGAAAACAAAACAGCACAGCACAGAAAGTACACGAGCAATTTATAGTGGTTCCCCGATTTGGGGACATCCACTTTCCCCCTTCGACCTATCTCCCAACAAGGGACGACTCGGTCTCTTCACCAACAGGATTAAAATCCAATCCTTGTACTATCGGAAGGAACCCTTCCACACGTAGGAGTCAACACTACCACAACACGGGTTGCACCCAACCCTTATAACTAGGAACCAACGTTCCTTTACAACAAAAGTAAAACTAGAATGTACAAGAGATACAAACTACGTTTGGAGACTAAGGTGTCCCTCTTCGTTGACAACGTGTTTTTGAAGTCCATGAAGAATCCACAACCCTAGATCTCTCTTGGAGAGAATCTCCCTGGAACCGGCAGCGGCAAGATGGGCGGCGGCTTGGTTCACGGGATCGACGGCGACAACGGTGTGCGGCTGCTATACTTTGGAGATCCAAACTTCGTAGCAAAGCTAGCTAGGTCTTCCAACGGTCACACTAGGATCGATCGTCTCGATCGATTCGGACGGGGATGGTTTTCCCGATCAACGAGTCAAGAGACAAGGGATCTCTGGTTAGACACGTGAGACGCTACGCTTGGCTAAGCTTCTGTCGCCGGAAGATCAGGAAGAATCGCGATCAAAAGCGGCGACCAACTAGCGTGAGCGGCGACGGCGGCGGCGGAGCAGTTTCGCGATTTTAGGTCAAGATCGTCGCTCGGCTTCTTTCTATGTGTCTAAACTGTTCAAAAATACGCGTATATTTATACGGTGGAAATACCCCATTATAACTGTTATGGGTCCCACCTGAAGAAACCCTAACCCCGGTTCAGAACAGTGTCAGCGGCAGAATCCGGTCCAGCGGTTTCCAGGAAATTGCCCAAGTCAAAATCGGCGAGAATCGAAGGTGATTCTCGTCGAATCGGCGAGAATCAAAGGTAATTCTCGTCGATTCGGCGAGAATCAAAGATGATTCTCGTCGATGTTGACTTGATTGCACACTCTGATTAAGCCGGGTCGAGTCGGCGAGAATCAGCCAGTGATTCTCGACGATTCGGCGAGAATCACTAGTGATTCTCGTCGATTATTACTTGGCATCAGAGTTGCTCGCTTTGAAGTAGCAGGATCGAGTCGGCGAGAATCAGCCAATGATTCTCGACGATTCGGCGAGAATCACTAGTGATTCTCGCCGAATCGGCGAGAATCACTTGGTGATTCTCGTCGATTTACACTTAGACGATTTTTCGTCTTTCCAGTCATGAGGTGCTCCTTGACCCATCCTTGCTCTTTGTCTGCTCTTGCATAATCACAGCCCTGTACTTGAAAGTAAGTACACTCCAATAGAGAGAGTACACGTAGGCCAACACACTGATCTGCTCAACGAGGGATTATGTCGCGCAGACCCGTGTATATTGACCTACTGCACCCTGGCATTGGTGTGCACTTAGCGTGGAAAAACTACAAGCACAACTTGAAATATTTTGTCAAATACATTGTCTATTTACCTTAGCTTGTACAGGGGCTTCTTCAAATCAGGTACGTTGTGGATACAATACCCAATACATAGTAAATATCACATCGAACTCCACCAGCGGCTGTAACGACGCTTGCAAATCGAACTCCTGACTCCCAATACGAATCTTTACGCCACAGACTATATCTGCGCGCATCGAACACCCATTCGACAACAACACATTCAGTTTGTCCTTTGTCATCAAAGAAGGTACTCCGATGTGCGATATAAATCCTTCGGACAAAGAGGAGTGTGAAGCTCCCTTATCAAAGAGTGCTCTCGCCGGATTATCACAAATCAAAACAAAGTCTATACAAGTAGAAGTAAGGTAACACATGCAAGGTAACAAGTATTTAAAAACTAACTTGCCATAAATTTAAACTGTAACTATCACCACATCCGCTTGCTTGCTGTCCTCCTGCTGGCCAAGATTATAGACTCTAGGTTGAGCCGGAGCATAGTGGGATGCGGTTGACTCCACCGCCTTGCCCTTCTCCTCATAGGTTGCTCCCGGCTTCCTCTCGGACTTTGGACGTCAGCTCCAGCAGTCTCGGGCAAAGTGTACTGGCTTCCCACAATTATAACATGTGCTCGGGGTTCGGCTTATAGTTGTCCCCGAAGCACCGGAATAAGGGGCTGGACCCGAAGTCCTAGCCTTCTTATTGAACTTACGATAACCAGACTTTGAAGTAGTCGGCACTTTGAACTCTATCTTCTTAGCCACAGAGTATCTCTTTGCTTGCACATTCCTCAGATCCTTTTCTAAAGACCGGGCCGTATTGACCACGGTCAAGAAGCCCTGCGTAATAGGCCCCGAGAGCAGTAGCCTTAGGTTATCCCTCAGACCTTCATAGAATCGGTTTGTCTTATGCTCCTCATCAGCGAAAGTAGAGCCAGCGTACCGACCCAACCGTGTAAATTCGTGGAGATACACATCCACACTACTCTCTCCTTGCGTCAACCTCTGGAATTCATTCTCCAATGCAATCCTCTGAGCCGAGGGAAGGTACCTTGCCAAGAACAGTCTTGAAAATTCTTCCATCGAGACATCCGTAAGTTGTCTTCCCCTCAAGTGATGTAACTCCAAACCTTCCCACCACAGCCATACATATCTGTCCAACAGGAACATAGCTATGGTGGTCATCTACCACTCTTCAGTTTCAGTAGCTGTCGATACTCTCTTTACTCGGGAGACACAATCCTCAGCTTGGGATGGGGTTCCCATCCCCGAGAACACCGGAGGATTAAAGCCCATAACATGCTTGAGCTGCCACTCAGTTTCTCTCCTAGGCACCAAAGGTTCCACCGCCACTTGCTCCACCCTTCTCGGTTCCGCTAATTGAAGCGGTACCTGCTCCACCGCAGGAGTAGGCTATTGCATCTGCCTTGCAGGCTGCACATTGATCATAGCAAACACCGCTTCAGCCACCAATCGTATGGTTTCAACCGAGGGAGGTGTTGCAGGCATATCATTTGATGCGCTACTTGCCTCAGAAACCGTACGTTCTGACGACCCTGCACCACTTCTGGTCACATATAGTTGTACAAAACACCGTTAAACGACCAAATAAAATTGTAAAAAGCAATTATATGAACACGCAGGTTCCCCAAACATGTGTATTTTCATTCTTAAGTGGGCATTCATGGGTTCTTTTATGTTATAACGATGACGCACACACATGTGCTCACCACCCCTTAAACAAATTCGTCCACGAATTCATTTAAGTTGACCAAAACCACTAGTCTGATACCAAATTGTAACACCTCATATTCGTCGCATAGCATATAGCAGTAGGTCCGGCCAGGGCCCGACGCCATATACCACAGACAGACCGGAAGGTTACGCAATGGAACCGTCCTTCCAATAACCAACATCCTACACATAGTACATTCTAGCGGAAGCAATTTAAAAGTTGCATATTAAGAACCTAGCCAATAGCATAAATGTCCACTACATAAAACCAACAGGAATGAACGTACAAATACACAAGTACTTGGCCTTATGGCCTTACAATAGTTTACTCAAATATAAGTGTCTTCCAAATCTCGGCATGCAGGCCGGTTATACATGAGAATAAAAGAAAACACTCAATAATTAGTCCTTCGAGGGCCGGCTCAGCAACAAGGGCTTTTGCCCGCTATTTGCCACTCGGCTTCGCAGCACCTGCAAGCAACAATTCACCAAAGCGGTGGCAAACAAAAGCAACGGTCAGCTATGCTGACCAAATTGTAACGATCCCGCCCCTAAACTCGGGGTTCCGATGCTCCTTCCCTGCACTTTATTAGCATATCCATATAATAGATAATTTACACATCATCACAGGTGTAGGCTCGCACGGCCACACACCCCATGCTCTCAGGGCATATTCTCGGTGAACCCGGTCAAAGTCTGCGGTGTCACCACCGCCCCTTGGACGGCAATTTCTCGTGAGCATTATGGTCTTTCTGGCCACTGCCTAAGACCCTCCATCTATGCCAACGACAAGTCCCACATACTTTAGGTCGCTTGTACCGAACGACATAGAGCGGGTACAGTTCTGTCTAACCTATTGCTCACACCGAACGTCAATTTAAGTCATATGCGTGGGTCAAGCTTTCCCGAGTCCCAAATCGATCACACACTTTACATAACCCAGTTATATATAAGTTGGCTCCCAGGCCACCATGTTGGCAGAATCACGCATCTGCCCAGTTTTCCGGGTGCACCTCAGAGTTAGTCCCCAAGGCTCCATATTGCAATCTACCGCGTAGAAAACCCGAAAAACAACCATCGATGTGGAGTCTTCTCCGGCCATTCATGCAATGCAACATCACCGATCCAGACCAACTTGTCCGGGTAGGCTTCACACATCATGCCTATATCCGTTTCTCGATTATGGACTCTACATGCAAAACAACGGGGACTATTCATGTCTACCCGGAGGAACACCTCACACTCACCGCAAACTCGCGAGAGCGGCTTCCTATGCAAGCGAAAAGAGGACTTCACGCGTCCAAGATGAGAATCGTTACCCAAGCATTCCTTTTTGGCGTCATTAAGATCTATGCAGAAGAAAATCACCGCAATGTCCTCGCCTCTGTAGATCCTAACTCGGCTTGCGATTTGGAGCTCCGGAGCTCCACCGGTGGCCGGATCTCTCCTCCTTCTTCTTCCTTGCTCTCCCATCTCTCTAAAACTCTTAAAAAGAGAAAACCCAAATAGAATGAGGGTTTCTAAACCCTATTCCTGAGTTAAACCCTGCCAGGATAAGCCAGGACCCTTAGATCCCAAAGGAAGGAAATAGACGGCCACGATTCCCACTTAAAATCCAAAACCTGGGCCAAACACGGCTTGTGACACGCCCGTGTGCCCCATTCGACGCCAAAACCATCGCATCCCGAAAATTACACGGGCTCTCGACACGCCCGTGTCAGGATTGACACGCCCATGTCATCCAGTACACGCCCGTGTAGCTGGGCGTGTTCCTCCATTGACACAGGACCAACACCAACCCGAGGAGAACATGGGTATACGACACGCTCTTATCAAACCCGAACATGCCTGGGCTCTAGGCCGTGTTTCTCCCCCGACACAACTCGACCAACTACCCTAGTAGGACACGACCTTGGACACCCCCGTGTCTCAGGGCGTGTTTGTTGTTCGATGATCGTCGACTGCAATTTCATCGACCATATGGACACCGTCGAACCCGAGCATGACATGGCCCTGGGACACGCCCGTGTCCCACACGCCTGTGCCCCAGGCCGTGTGACCCCTACCAAGTCCCAAACTTGGTCCAAAACGTCACTCTTCCATCTTTTGAGTTTTGGGGCGTTACAGCTTTGCAAGAAGATTGTGAAGTGGGATGTTATCTAAAGGAAGCACAAGGCAGTCAAGCTGGAAATGAAGACCAACCTGCTGAAGAAAATGGTAATCAGCAGGAAGCAGTCAAACTGCCACCAACAGTCAAATATTTGAGAGATCATCCTCCAAATCAGATAATAGGTGAGGCTAGCCAGGTGTACAGACCAGAAGCTGGAGTATCAACAGAGCTCTCTATTCCAGCTTCCTGTCATAAGAAGAGCCCAAGAAATTTGAAGAAGCCAATCAAGACCAATTCTGGATTGGTGCAATGCAAGAAGAACTGAACCAGTTCAAAAGGTGCAAGGTCTGGAAGCTGGTTCCCAGACCAGATGGACACAATATCATTGGAGTCAAGTGGATTTATATAAATAAACTTGATGAAAATGACATTTTAATAAAAAAAATGCGAGACTGGTGTCCAAAGTCTATAGACAGGAAGAGGGGATTGATTATGACTAGACATTTGCCCCAGTTGCAAGGTTGGAAGCAATCAGACTGTTTCTTTCATTATGCAGCCTTCCATGGATTCAAAGTATTTCGGATGGATGTCAAGTCTGTCTTCCTGAATGGAGACTTGAAGGAAGAGATTTATGTAGAGCGGCCTGCAGGTTTTGTAGATTCTAACTCTCCTACTGATGTATATAGACTTAGGAAAGCTCTTTATGGGCTCAAGCAAGCCCCAAGAGCATGGTATGAGACATTGTCTACCTTCCTCAGTAAGAATAAATTCTCAAAGGAGAAGATAGACAAGACCCTATTCCTAAGGGAATCTAAGGGCAAGATCATCCTAGTCCAGATTTATGTTGATGACAAAATATTTAGTTCTACTGATGACAACCTCTGCAGGAAGTTTGCTAAACTTATGCAAGGAAAGTTTGGGATGAGTAGTATGGGTGAACTGAAATTTTTCTTGGGACTCCAAGTAAAACAGACTGATGATGGTCTATCCATATCCAGTCAAAGTTCACCAAGGCGATAATCAAGAAATATGGCATGGAGAATGCTTCAACCATAAGAACTCCCATGAGCTCAAGTATGTCTCTAGGCAAAGATGATCCAGGGAAGCCTGTTGATCAAACTCTGTATAGAGCTATAGTTGGCTCCCTTCTCTACCTCACTACAAGTAGGCCTGACATTATGTATGCAACATGTGTCTGTGCTAGGTATCAGGCCTTCCCTAAAGAGTCTCACTACACTATTGTGAAAAGAATCTTGAGATATCTTAAGGGCACCTTAGATCTTGTCCTATGGTACCCCAGTAATGGGGAATTTGAACTAATGGGCTATTCAGATGCAGATTTTGCAGGTTGCAAAGAGGACAGAAAGAGCACTTCAGGATCCTGTCAGTTTCTAGGTGGAAGGCTTGTCTCATGGAGCAGCAAGAAATAAACAAGTGTTGCAATATCAATAGCAAAGTCAGAGTATATTTCAGCTAGAAGCTGCTGTGCTCAGTTGCTGTGGATCCAACATCAACTTCAGGACTATAACATTTAGATAAGTAGAACTCCACTCTTTTGTGATTCTACTAGTGCAATTTCTATAGCTAGGAATCATATCTCTCATGGTAGGAATAAGTATATAGAAGTTAGGTATCACTTCATTAGAGAATATATGGAAAGGGAAGACATCTCCCTTGAATTTGTCTCCACAGACAAGCAAGTGGTTGATATCTTCACTAAGCTATTAGATGAAGCCAAGTTCAATACCTTCAAATTTGAATTGGGTATGTTGAATCTTGTGTAGCTTCAATTCTCTCTTCTACCATATGTTGCACTGTTTATTTTGCAGGTACAACATACTCTTCCTTTAGATTATGAAGAGAGTGTGCAACAGTTGAGAGGGAGCCAGCCCAATAGCTGAACTAGATTCAGTCACAGTGAGAATATCTACTCCAAACAGATAGGGAGAGAAAAACCCCTAATTATGCTCCCTATTGCAGAATTCAAAAGGGGGAGGATAGATGTCAAGGGTTGAGAAGAACAAACAAGTGAAATAGTAAAGATAGCAGCATACCAGGGGGAGTAAGTAATTCTCCACAGGCTGGAGAAATATGGTAACATTTCCACAATCTACTAATGTTTATTCATTCTATGATGTATATGTTGTGTTATCAATGACCTCTAGTGTTTTGATTTCTTCAAATAGGAGGAGATTGTTGGGTCTATTGATCCTAATTTTCCAGATTTGTAAGAAGTAAAACGGGCCAATGCCATACACACATAATGTATTTGATGTGTGCCCTAGTTCATGCATACAGGTAGTCCATGATTGGACAGGTGAAGAAAAAAGTTTGGTAGTAAACTCATATTTCGTCGAGCTCAGCTCGAAGTTTGTCAAGCTCAGCACACCGGTCGTCGAGCTCAACTCAACATATAGTGGGATAAGCACAAGAGTTCAGGTATTAACTTTCATCGAGCTCAGCTTGAAGTTCGTCGAGCTCAGCTTACAAATCGTCGAACTCAGCTTAACACTTATTAAGCTAAAGCAAGAAAAATCAACTAAGGCAAAAAGTACTGAGACCACTGAGAAGATTAAAGTTCGTCGAGCTCAGCCCACAGATCGTCAAACACAGCTAAATCTAGAAAATCTGTCTAAGGCAAAAGTGTCAAGACCACTGAGAAGAAGGTGTTGAGACCACTGAGACAGATGAGAAGATAGCGTTGAGACTGCTGAGATAGCTAAGACAGCTGAGAATATAGCGTTGAGACCGCTGAGACAGCAGAGACAAAATTGGCTGGATTTCTCTAAGTCCAAAAGCATTAAGTGAAGTAGATTCACTCAACGCTTCTAATAAATCAGGAAGCGCTGAGACAGTTAAGAGGTAAACAGTTGAGACAAAACTAGCTAGATTTTATCTAAGTCCAGAAGCGTTGAGTGAAGCATGTTAACTCAATGCTTCTAATAAAGCATGAAGAGCTGAGACAGTTAAGAGGTAAACAGCTGAGACAAAACTACCTGTATTTTTTCTAAAGTCCAGAAGTGTTGAGTAAAACAGGTTCACTTAACGCTTCTAATGAAGAAGGAAGCGCTGAGACAGTTAAAAGCAAGAAACCGCTGAGACAGTTGTGAAGATACCGCTGAGACAGAAACTTATCTCAACTAAGAAGAAGAAAGAGTTGAGACAAAGTCATGTCTCAGCTAATAATGAAAAACCGCTGAGACCGCTGAGACAAAACCGTTGAGACAAAGCCCGAAAAATTTCTAAGTCCAGAAGCGCTGAGAGCCAAGGCTGATGGCATTAAGTGTTTTAACATCACTTAATGCTTGATGGAATTCTGGAAAATTTTCTAAGTCCAGATGTTGATGACCACTACTGACATCATTAAAGTCAAAATTGCAGGAAGCCATTGTGGTAAAGTTGCTGCTGCACCGAAAGATGTTTTGTCCCTTTCTGATGGGCATGGCGCTCACCAATCCTTGGTGGGCCCATATTCTATTGTGTCATTGGTTCAAATCAACGCATATAAAAAGGAAACTTTAAAGGGATTAGGGTTCAAGAATACACAGGGATCAAACGCAGAAAATATAGAAAGAGAAATTGAAAGAGGCGACTGGACATTTTCTTCCCATCAAGCTTGAAAGCTAAAGTCCAGCCAAGTTAGCCTAAAGGCAAAGAAAGATAGCTGAAGCACTTCAAAGTTCAGCAAGTTTGTTCTCATTAGATCAGTGTTGCGGATTCATCTCTTCAGCATATTAGTAGTTGCTTATCTGTGTAGTAGAAAAGTGTGAGTTGTAGAAGAATACTGATTCCTTCTGCAGCAAGAGGGTTGGACTGATATCTATTCAGTCCAGTAAAGTTGACTCGGAGATACTTCTCTGAGTCAATAGTTTTTGTTTTTTTTCTTAAACAATTTGTATTAACTTCCTATAGTATTCAGTAGATCTGAATATGTGTGTAGGCACTTTGTGCCTGAGGTAGGTGATAAATTTGTCACTGAGATAGGTGCCCTGTTGGGGCACTGAGTTAGGATCCAAGTGAGGATCTGAGTGTAGGGCATAAGTACCTGAGGTAGGAGAGTGTTGCTCTCTGAGGTAGGATTCAAGTGTGGATCTGAGGTAGGGATGTCCTCCCAGCCTGAGTGTAGGGCCTTGTGTCTGAGGTAGGTGACTGGAGAGTCATTGAGCTGTAAGTGACAAGTTTGTCACTGAGTTGTAGGCCTTGGAGGAGGCTGAGCTATAGGTACCTAAAAGGGTACTGAGTTGTAGGAGTGTTGCAGCACTCTGAGAGAAGGGTTGTGTGCCTGAAGCTGTAGGGCTGAAGAGCCTGAGTGTAGACCTTAAAAATAAGGTTGAGGTAGGTGATCAGTAGATCACTGAGCTGTAGGAGTCCTGCAGGGCTCTGAGGTAGGAACCCTTATGGTTCTGAGTTGGATTTTGTGAAGAAACTGTGTAAGGCTGAGGGCCTGAGGTGTAAGCTCTGAAAAGCATAGTGGAGGAGTTTGTACCGAGTCTAACAAATAAGTTGGATGGGTGGGAGGGAAAGAGGATGCACTCAATTGAGGAATCACTATAAATCCTTGTGTTTGTTGTGTGCTTGCTTTTCTTTGTTATTGCAGGATTTAAGGACAAGCTCTAGCTATAATATCTTGAAAACAGCAAAAGAATTAAGAAAAATTCAAAGACCTATTCACCCCCCCTCCCCTCTAGGTGATTAGCTAACCTTGAATTAAATAACTTTCAGAACTCTTCTAGCCATGGTGGTCTGCCCTTTGCGGCCTGGCGGTCAGTAGTGGCGGTCTGCCATTAACGGCCTGACGATTTGCAGTGGTGGTCTTCCCTTAGTGGCCTGGCGGTCTACCCTTAGCGGCCTGGCGGTCTACAGTGGCGGTCTGTAGTGGTGGCCTGCCCTTAGCTACCTGGTGGTCAGCAATGGCGGCCGGCCCTTAATAGCCTAGCGGTCTATAGTGGCGGTCTGCCCAAAGCAACTTTGTCGTCTGCCGTGGAGGCCTACTCTTGACAGACTGGTGAACTGCGGTGGCAATCTTGTCCTGGCGGTCTGGTTTCAGCTATAAAGCTGCCTTAAGGAGGCCAAATGAGACTGTATCTCTGGTGAAGCAAAGGAAAGCCCGGCAGGCAAGTTTATGTTGTTACGGTCTAAGGTTTCATTGGGCGATTAGCTTGTCTCTGCATTACTTGTTGTGATCTGTACTTTTGTATTCGTCTGGTCTGCCTATTGTGTATTAGTCTCACATCATTTGTTGTATTCTCTTTCTTTCTTCTTCTCCCCTATAAATAGTGGGGTCATACCCGTGTAATGTTAAGTTTTTAAATAAAATTATTTAAAAAAATGTACGTCACAAACTACATTAATTTGGCCTACAAATAATAATTAGGATAGTTATAGTTTGTAGATAGCCGCATAACCACTTTTGGGGCTTATAAATATGACCTCAGTCAGTTCTTCATTTCCAATTTTTCCTCCTCCGCTTCTCCCCCTACACACGTGAAAGCTCTGTCAAGAATCTCCTTTACTCCACGAAGATCTTCATCCACCTTCATCCACCCGAGTGTTCCGCACCGTGCGCAAGCCTCCCACCATAACAAGCAACCCGCGTGCAACGCACTTGACACCCAATGCCCTACGATCAACCGTAAGGTCTCCCCACTCCATATTACACTATGAACAACAGGAGAAAGGCCACATTCACAAATACGTACAAAACGTGCCCCTCGAGCCTCCAATCACAAGCAGAAGACCACCAAGTCTCCAGAGCATGTGTTCTCCACCACAGACAAAGAAATGCTTAACTTTTTGAGTGGTGACCTGTCACCCTCTGAATGCATGTCTCGTTCCCTCCCCTCGAGTTGTAACAAAGAGCGGTCTATCACCCTCACATTCTAAAAAGACTCTGTACAAAACCAACTAATATTGGAAGTTTGGTTGGCACAGTCCCATGCATGTGATTTTTCACCATTTGTCGAGGTTTTCTCTTAAAAAAACTATCTTATCAGCTGTCTCATTACTTTGTGACTGATTGCGTGCTCGACCGCTCCCGGGCTAAGACGTTGCAATTTAGACCGATTTTACAGGAGTCTCGAGTGAGCCGCAACATACCTATAACAATGCTCAAAAAATATTATAGACTTTCTTTAGAATAAGTTTTTATATTTGATATATACACAGACTCTGTTTGGGATAGCTCTGTCGGATGGAAAAGTTGTTGATGAAGTAGAGCTCTTAGAAAAACTCTACAGATAGAGCTGCGGACTGTTTGGTAGAAAAAACTCTGAGAGCTCTCAAAAAAGTTCTACAGATTATTTCCCTCGGACGGATTTTTTTTCTTCTGGTCGTGATTCTTCATCCTGGAAGCAACTTTTTTCGCCCCGGCGCGAATTTTTCGTTCGGCCCCTTCTTTTCTTGCCCGGACACGATATTTTTGCCCGGATGCGATATTTTCGCCCAGGCGAAAAAATCGCGCACTCGCAAAAAAAATTGTGTTCGAGTGAAAAATCGTGTCCGGGCGAAAAAATCACGCCCGGGCGAAAAACTCGCGACTGGACGAAAAAATTCCTCCCGGGCGGAAAAATCGCGCACGTGCGAAAAAATTGTATCCGGGCAAAAAAAAGCGCGTTCGAGTGAAAAAATTGCATCCGGGAGAAAAAATCGTGATCCGGCCAAAAAAATCGCACCCGGGCGAAAAAAATCACGTCCCGGTGAAAAATTCACGCTCGAGTGAAAAAAATCACGCCCGGGCAATAATAATCACGCTTGGGCCGAAAAAATCACGTTCGAGCGAAAAGATTGTGTATGTGCAACTAAATTGTGACTGGGCAAAAAAATCATGTCTAAGAGAAAAAATCGCATACGAGCCGAAAAAATCATGTCCGCGCCAACAAAAAATATATTTACGAACCGCTAAAGCTGACCCCTCACAGCTTCTCAAAAACAGATCTATCAAACTTGATTTTCGAAAAGCTGAACATGAAAAGCTCTCTCAAACAGTTAAAAATACAGCTCTGACGGTTGGAATATACCTTTTTCATCCGTCAGAGCTGTCCCAAAAAGAACCTTACTATCGAGTGAGCCGCAACATACCAATAACAATGCTCAAAAAACATTATAGACTATCTTTACAATACTTTTTTATATTTGATATCTACATTTACTATATCAAAAGGGAAAATATCTTTGATTTGATTAAACATTTATTTTCCAATTTTATCTTTCCTTATTAAAAAATTTCCAATTTTTAAAAATTTTATTTTATTTTATTTTAAAAAATGTACTCACATATACGCAAATCAAAATCCTCCACCTGCAATAAAATATGATTTTCCCACCACTCATAAATTCACATATATCACGACAAAAATGAGCTTCCAGCTGTAAATAACACTCTAGGACTTGAGTTGGTTATAAGGGTGAATCCCCGTATTTGTCACTCATAAACTCACATATAACCGTGCTTGTCATCGGTGAAAATAAGTCCTCCCAAACGGAGCCTAAGTTTGCAATAAATCTCAATTAATTATTTTAAATGATATGGTAATGATAAGGTGGCGATGTTGAGGTGACATAAAAATTGAGCATTATTATTTAATTAAAATAATAAATATAATATATTATTTTTATTTTATATTATGTACAGCCACTTGTCTTAATTAAACATAAAATAATAATAATTTTTTTATATTATTTTAAATTAAATATTAAATAATACCGAATATCCATTTCAGTGTCATAAGATCACCTACTTCAAATATTAAAAACTTAATAAAAAAGGAATTGGTAAAGGCAGCCCTTATTTGACTAGTAGCAGATCAATGATAATGACAAATCAAGTTTTTACACAAACAGATCTGTTTGTTAATGGCAGCCCAATTTTAAAAAAAAACATAAATTTTTTGAATGAGACAAAATTAAATACTATGATTTGAATGAAATAAATTTGAAACATAGTAAGTAGATTGTCCAAAATTAAATAAATTTCAGCTTGCTACACAATGATCTCGTTTGATGAGCCAAAAGCATTTCGAAATTCTATGATTGTCCAAAATAAAAGATCTTCATGTTCTGTCAAAGAGTACCTGAAATTCAAAAATAAACAATTACGTCACAATTTGAACATTTATCAAAAGTGAAATATTCAAAAGTGAAATGTTCAAAATGTACCTAAACTTCAGGATCTCATTGTCTCGCAATATCTGTGTGATATCGCTTCCAACTTGAAAATACGGGTGGTAGCGGACAATCGGCATGCATAAGAAGTTGTACAAAGTGATTGTCATTTATGAATGCAATGAAAACGGTCCTTGGGAATGTTGTTGGCGCCGAATGTAACGGTAAAAATGTGAATGATTGGAATTTTGAGAAGTGAACAAACTTTATATTGTAACAAGATGCCACTACCAATCTCATGTCCGGCATACTCATCCACTTACTCAATGGGGCAGGAGTGACTTCACAATCCAAAGAGGCTATTAATTTTGATACGTCGGCGTTTCCATAAATATCTGTATATAGGGTCAAATTACTTTGTATCTCATGTGAAAGGTCTTTTCGCACTTGCTTCCAATCATCCCCCATATTCATTGTTGAACTGATGACACGATAACCACAGTGTTCATCTCCCAGCATGTCCACCATGTCAATGATAAATTTTGATATGCATGTTGGCATTTCTTTTTGAACCCTTTGAACCATTTTTGTACCACCTGTTGATTTAGTTACTTTTTGAGAGCCACTAACTTTCTCATTTTGAAGAACATGTTCAAATAATGACGGTTCACGTGTTATTGATTTGTCCACTTTACGACGATGTTTATAGCTCCCCTTCGGTCTACCTTTTAGGTTTCTAGGAACCAACGGTTCAATGGTGAATGTCGAGGTAAGATCCATAATTTCGCGCAATATTCCTTTAATTTCTTTTTGCTGAAGCACATTTGTGTTGCTATACCTCTTTAGAATCCCCTGCATCTCAATGTCAATATCATTCTCAACATCACACTCCACCTTAATGTCTTCGCCCACCTCTTTTTCAATTAATTGTAAATGTTTTCAGTGTAAATGAACCATCCAAAGTGGAAAACAATTCGTTTGTGCAACATAAAGCTTTAGCTCATGGGCACATGGTAATCCAAATACACTTCTATTTTTGTGTGTGCAAACATCAACAAAGGCAGTCCCCGATTGCAAATGAACAACCTCCTCTTGTATTTTTTCCAAAGAAAATCCAATTTGTATGACGCTTTGACCAAACGATCTTTTAATATCTGTGTGTTGTAACTTGGTCATTTGGTCAAATGTCTTTCATACCGTTGACAAGCTACCAATTGATATTTCAATGAATTTCTTTAACTGAGCATGTCCACCTTCAACACGGTTGGTTGTTGTATTACCCAAGTGCATAAATTTATCCACCCAAGCAGAAACGAAGTACTCATTGTATGGTTCAATCCACGTAGTCATAATATATGAGAACACGGCAGGATATGCAGAGGCATATACATTTTTTAGAGATTTCAAAGCATCTCTAAAATCATTTTCAGTTTGTGAATCCACTAATCTTTGCCACTCAATCATGAAAATTTCAAAATCTTTCCCTTTTTGAAAAAACTTTTTACAATGTGCAAGGATGTTCCGACTAATATGTACTCGACACAAAAATTCTTGGTTCTTGGAAAAACTTTTTTGATTGCATTCATCAAGGCCAGTTCTCTATCAGTCACCATCACAGTTGGTAGTGAATTTTCATCCAGCACTGATTTGAAGCATTCAAGTGCCCAAATATAACTGTCTTCGGTTTCATTTGACATAAATATAAAAGCAGCAAAGAATGACATATTTGTTGACGTTACTCCGACGATAAAAAGTAATGGAAGACGATATCTATTTGTCTTGTAAGTACAGTCGAGAAGAAACAAACTTGAAAACATTTTGCATAAAATAACAGATGTTGGATGAGTGAAGAATAAACTCTCTAAATGGTTGCTACCAAATTTCACTTTATTGAAGCTAGTGTAATCACAATCTGTTATGCACTTATATAAATACTTAATTGTCGTCCCACCTTGTAATTCTTCCTTTTGCATCTTACATCTTTCATTATAAAGTGTTCTAATTACCGTGACATTGCTGCTATCTCGTTGTTTCAAGGTTGACAAAATCTTACGCGGCTTCACACCAATAACATACATATCATGCACTATTTTCTGCTCGTCCTTACTTAACCGACCAGCATAAGAATGAGCTTCTAAGTGAAAGGGCACCCACAATGTTTGGAAGAAGATTTCCGCATATTCTTGTTAGTCCAGTTGTTTGCACTCTGACTAGCTCGTTTGCAGCCACCTCTATCACACCCTAGCAGCACTCTTGGTCTGCTTCTAGATGTTAACTTATCAGCACTCTTAATGGTGATCACAAATCCAAGATTTCTAGCAATATTGCGTGCCCAAGAAAATAAATCATCTTTGGATGAAAATGACATGCTAGTAGTGAAGTGCAGACTCAAATCTATATATGAAAACGGTATTAAACTTCTCCCAACATCTTCATCTACGGAATCTATAATACAAAACCAAAAATCACACCAAAAAGACCATGTAAATACAAAATAAAATTTGTTTAACATTTTTTCATTCACCAAAAAAAATTTTTAGATAGGGTTTTGAATGTACCAAAGCTCACCGGCGGCGCCAGCGAGAAAGGAGTTACTGGAGTGGCGAGTCTTTTTCACTGCATGTCGGGTCCGACTGGAAGAGGGGGAAAATGATGGAGTTGTTGGACTTGATGGAGTTACTGGAATATGAACCACTGGGTCGGGTCGAACTTGAAGAGGGGGAATCCCATGTCCGGCCATCTACTCCGGCAACGGCGGCGAGAAAGGGGTTACTGGAGGAGGTCGGGCGGTGATCCAGTTGCTGGAGGAGGTTGGGCGGCGATCCAGTTGCTGGAGGAGGTCTGGAGGCAACAGAGCGGAATGCTTGTAACACCCCAATCCGTCGTATGGCATATAACAGAAGGTCCAGATAGAACCTGACACCATATACCACGGACATTCGGAAGGGTTACATAAGAATACCAAAACCATACAACTATAACTACTCGTCCTACACAGTGCATTCTAGCGGAAGCTTTTAAACAGTTATAAAGAACCCATAATTGAAATATCAACTAACATGAATGTCCACAACTACCACAGGAATGAAATAACAAATACAAAGAAAGTATTTGGTCATATAGCCTTACAAGAGTTTCACTTAACAAAGTAGTGTTTTTCATACATCGGCTCGCAGGCCGGCCATACATGACAAAATAAAATACAGCTATTTGCTTTGGCCTTCGAGGGCCAGCTCAGCAACTTGGGCTTCATCCCGCTATTTAGCACTCGGCTCCGCAGCACCTGCAAGCAACATTCCACCGCACGGTGGCAAACACAGCAACGGTCAGCCAAAGTCGACAAAATTATAACGACCCAGCCCCTTACTCGGGACGGCGGTGCTCCTTCCCTGCAATTTATTAGCCCAGCTAAACAATAAAAGTGTGAATATACTACGCCACAGGTGTAGGCTCTCACGGCTCAAACACCTCGTGCACTCAGGGCACATTATTGGTGAATCCGGTCAATTCTGTGGCTTCACCACCATCCCCGGGATGGCAACAACGTGAGCATTTTAGTCTTTCTGACCACTGTCTAAGGCTCCCGACTATGTCAACGGCCAGTCCCTCTTTGCGTCTCTCGCACCAAACCACATAGCCCGGGTCCGATTCCACTTGCTCGTTGCTCACAACGCGTAGTTCACCTTAAGATGTACACACGAGCCAAGCTTCTCTCGGATCCCGCAATAATCCAAACAATACATAACCCAGTTATGTATAAGGTCGGCTCCCAGGCCGCCAAATTAGCAGAATTAAGTTTCCGCTCAGTTTTCTGGGTGCGCCTTGGAGTTAATCCCCAAGGATCCCTGCTACAATCTACCGTGTAGAAACCCGAAAACACAAAACACGGAGTCTTCTTCGGCAAATCATACAAAATACAACATCACCGATCCAGACCAACATGTCCGGGTAGGATTCACACACAATGCCTATGTCTGTACTTTGCTTCCGGACTCTATATGCAACACAAGGGGGACTATTCCTGTCAACCCCAAGGAACACCGCACACTCGCGGGAGCGGATTTCCCTATGCAAAAGAAGGAGAGCTTCACATGCTCAAGTAGAGAATTGTTACCCTTGTAGTACGCTTCTGTGCCATGGAAAAACTATACGGATAGAAGGCTTCGCAATGGAATTTCCTCCGCAGATCCGCTCTCGGTTCTCAAAATGGTGCTCCGATGCTCCGCCGGCGGCCGGAATCCTCCCTCTCCTTCCTCCTCTCTCCAACTCCTTCGAAAGAGAATGGTAAAGAGCAAATGAGGAGTTTAACTCTCATTCCCGGCCTTATCAGATCAGGAACACATTTGTGCCGTTGGATCTTAATTAAAGAAAATGAATGGCTCAGATCCGTCTAGAAATCATTAAACCTCGGCCGAACACGGCCTCGCACACGGCCGTGTCCCAGGTCGTGTGCCTTGATCCAGGCACGATCGTCGAGCACAGAAACTGACACGGGTCGAGACACGCCCGTGTCTCAACCTGACACGCCCGTGTTAGTTTCCGACACGCCCGTGCACTAGGGCATTGTCACCAGTAACCGCCACACCAACCGACACGACTCTTGGGAACACGGATAGTGATACGGGTATGCACACACGGGTGTCATTTGACACGCCCGTGTCACGCTGTCGTGTTTCCTGCCGTGTCCTTCTCTGGACACAGCCGGCCAACACAAACAATCACACGGCCTTGGACACGCCTGTGTCCTAGGCAGTGTACACCTATACAGGCACCAAAAATACTCTTGGACACGACCAGCTTGATACGATTTTCAGGGCGTTACAAATCTCTCCACTTAAAGAATTTTGTCCCGAAATTATGTAAAGGTACACAAAATTTAAATGTTACCTGAGTGGAATAACTCGGGGTATTCTTCCATCATAGTCTGCTCTCGTTCCCAAGAAAGCTCCTCACGTCCGCAGTTATCCCAACAGAGTTTAACCATTCGGATTTCCATATTGCGGAGTTGCTTAACCTCCAAGTCTTCAATGCGTACTAGCTTGACCTTCATCGTCAACCCATAATCACTCGGCACTTGATCGACCGCAACGACCTGCGAAGGCTCTTGCTCCGCCTTCCGCAACACTGATACGTGGAACACATCATGTAGCCCACTCAACTCCACTGACAGCTTCAACCGGTACACAGCCTCGCCAACACGCTCCGGGATTTCAAACGGTCCAAGGTATCTCGGACTCAGCTTCTTCAAGCATCGAACCCGCGAGACACCCTTGAACGGATTGATTTTCAAATACACTCAGTCGCCAACATCGAACTCCATGTTCTTATGCTTGGCGTTATAGTATTTTGTCTGCCTGTCCTGAGCGATCTTCAACCTTTCCTGAACTGTACGTATCATTGAAGTGACGTCTTCTACCGCTTGACATTTGTATAGCTTCGATTCCCCTGTCTCCAACCAAGACAACGGTGTGCGGCACTTTCTCCCATACAAGGCCTCGAAAGGCGACATTCCAATACTCGTCTGATAACTGTTGTTATATGCAAACTCCACCATGTACAGGTGATCTCCCCACTGCTTTCCGAAATCCAAGACGCACATACGAAGCATGTCCTCCATCGTCTGGTTGACCCTCTTGGTCTGACCATCCGTCTGTGGATGAAAGGTTGTGCTGAAACTCAACTTAGTTTCCAACAGACTACGCACCAGCCTCCAGTCATTCGACGTGAAGCATCCATCTCGGTCACTGACAATACTGCGGGGCATACCATGCAATCGTATAATATTATCCACATAGAGTTTAGCTAACTTCTCCACCAGATCTTCCTTCCTGTTCGGAAAAAAATGTGACACCTTTGTCAATCTATCTACGACCACCCAGATGGCGTCGTTTCCTCTCTGCGACTTTGGCAAACCATGCACAAAATCCATAGAAATGTCGTCAAATTTCCACTCCGGGATAGGTAGGGATTTCAAGAAACCCTCGGACTTCTGACACTCCACCTTTTACCAAGGCACACGTCTGGCACTTGGCCACATAAAGTGCTACATCCTTCTTCAATCCTGGCCACCAGAACAACTTCTTCATGTCTTTATACATCTTCATGCTCCCCGGGTGGATTGAGTACTTGGTATGATGTGCCTCGTACAATAACTCCTCCCGAAGATTATCTACACCAGGAATGCATAGGTGACCGTCCCTCCTTAGCAATCCATACTCAACAGCAAATTGCAAATTTGACCCATCCAAAGATTCATCTAAGATTTGCTTCATGCTGCTATCCTGAACCAATGTCCGCTGAACTCTATCAGCTAGGTCATATTGCACCTCTGTCCAAAACAATTTCGCCTCGGCACTAGACTGCTTGTGGACGCAAGTTATCTCCAATGCCTCCAAATCACGGACCAAACTCTCATCATGTACCGACAACCAGTTGGCTCGTGCAGGAAACCTGCGACTCAACACATCCGCCACTACATTTCCTTTCTCAGGCACATAATGTATCTCGAAGGTGTAGTCCCCCAGGAACTTCATCCACCTTTGCTGCCTCATTTTCAGGTCCTTCTGATCCAACAGGTACTTCAGGTTCTTATGATCGGTGTAGATGTCGACCTTCACACCGTACAGATAGTGCCTCCACAGCTTTAGAACAAATATCACGGCCGCTAACTCTAAGTCATGGACCGGATAATTCCGCTCATGAACCTTCAATTATCGTGAACTATAGGCTATCACGCTCCCATGCTGTAGCAGAACATAGCCCAAACCATTTCCCGAATCACTATAGATTTCGAACCCTTCAGTCCCACTCGGCGAACATAAGATAGGCGTCGTGGTCAACCGCCTCTTCAATTCTTCAAAAGCCTGCTCGCACTCCAACGACCACACAAACTTTTGATCATTCCTTGTTAATGTCGTGAGTGGTAGCGCTATCTGTGAGAAGTTCTCTATGAAGCGCCTGTAGTAGCCTACAAGCCCTAGAAAGCTCCAGACTTCCGCCACTGTAATCAATACAGGCCACTCCCGTATTGCCACTATCTTTGTCGGATCCACTGATATCCCTTCTCCACTAACAACATGACCAAGGAACGCTACCGAGGATAACCAGAAATCACACCTTGAGAACTTAGCATACAACTGATTTCTTCTCAACGTCTCCAACACCATATACAGGTGCTTGTAGTGATCTTCCTCACACTGCAAGTACACCAGGATATCGTCGATAAATACTATCACGAAATGATCCAGGTACTCTCTGAACGTCCTATTCATCAGATCCATAAACACGGATGACGCATTGGTCAACCCAAACGGCATGACCGTGACCTCGTAATGCCCAAACTGCATGCTGAACACTGTCTTTGGGATGTCGCTTTCCATTATCCTTAATTGGTAGTAGCCGGACTTCAGATCTAACTTCGAATATACTGTAGACCCAACCAACTGATCAAATAGATCGTCAATCCTTGGGATCGGATACTTATTCTTCTCTGTAAGCTTGTTCAACTCCTGATAGTCAATACAGACTCGCAAGCTCCCATCCTTCTTCTTAACGAAAAGGACCGGTGCGCTCCAAGGAGATGAACTTGGACGCACATACCCTTGCTCCAACAACTCTTGCAGTTGCACCTTCAACTCTATCATCTCTCTTGGCGCTATCCGATACGGAGAGCATGACACCGGTTTGGCACTCGGCACCAGCTCAATAGTAAAATCAATCTCCCGCTGAGGAGGGGATCCTGGGAGATCATCCGGAAACACATCAGGATATTCGGACATAACTGGAATACTGCTCAAACTTGGCTTAGGCGTTGAAATCTGCACTAATGTGACAAACAGCTCTACCCCAGACCAAACTACCTTGATCACTTGAAGGGCCGACATCAAAACCTTACTCGACCCCTTCATGCCCGTGAACGTAGTCTCCCGATCAGTATTCAGCCCCAACTTAACTTCCTTTCAGTTGCAATCAATACATGCTCGCTGCTCTGAGAGCCAGTCCATACCGAAAATTACTTCGAACTCCACTAACGGCAATACCGATGCTTGCAAGTCAAACTCCTGATCCCCAATCTGAATCTTAACCATACAGACTCTATCCGCGCACATTGAGCACCCATTGGGCAACAACACATCCAACTTGTCTTTAACCATCGAGGAAGGGACTCCGATGTGTGATACGAATCGTTCGGACAAGAAGGAATGCGAAGCTCACGTATCAAACAGGGCTCTCGCTGGACAATCAAAAATCAACACGAATCCTAGCACAAACAAATGCAAGCTAACATATAAAAAGGTAACAACCACATAAAGTTAAACTGCAATAATTTAACTCAAACATGTTACTACGTCAGCTTATTTTATGGCATCTTGCAGACCAAGGTTATAAACTCTAGGCTGGGCTGAAGCATGGTAGGACGCGGTTACTCCACCGCCTTCCCTTTCTCTTCGTAGGTTGCTCCAGACTTCCTCTCGGACTTTGCACGTCCGCTCCAACACTTACGAGCAAAATGCCCCACCTTTCCGTAGTTATAAAATGCTCCTGGGACTCGACTTGTGGTTGCCCCCGCCGCACTAGACGAAGGGGCTTAGTTCGAAGTCTTCGGCTTTTTGTTCCATCTGCGGAAACCCGACTTTGCATTTGTCACTTTGAACTCTGACTTCTTTTCCCCTGGATCATTCTTCTCTTGCACTTTATTCACGACCTTTTTCAATGACCGGGCCGAATTAACCAAGGCTAGGAAGCCCTGCGCCTTAGGCCCAGTAAGGAGAAGCTATAGGTCGCCACGTAGACCCCCATAGAATTGGTTGGTCTTCCGCTCCTCTTCAGAAAACATAACACTAGCATAACGACCCAACCGCGTAAACTCGTGGAGATACTCAGCCACGCTTCTGCGTCCCTGAGTCAGACCAAGGTACTAATTCTCCATCTCCAGCTTCTGAGCAGAGGGTAGATATCTGGCCAAGAACAACCTTGAGAATTCCTCCATAGACACATCCGCAAGTTGCCTTCCCACTAAGAGATGAACCTCCAACTCGTCCCACCACAGCCTCACCTCACCAGCCAATAGGAAGGTCGTTATGGTGGTCTTCTGCTGCTCAACAGTTTATGTGGCCGTCAAAACCCTCTTTATCTTAGAGAACCAATCCTCAGCTTGAGTTGGTGTTCCAATCCCGTCGAACCTTGGAGGATTAAAGCTCATTACATGCTTGAGCTGCTTCTCCGTAGCTCTCCTTGGTGCTACCTGATCAACTGTTGCGCGCTCTACCACTCTTGGCTCTGCCGCCCTAATCGGTTCTTGCTCATTAACAGGTGTTACATGGTGCATTTTCCCTGCAGGTTGGGCATTAATCATAGTAAAGACTGCTTCAGCAACCAATCTGATGGTTTCTGCTGAAGGAGGTGTTGTAGGCACGTCCCTCGGTGCACTACTTTCCGCCTATTGCAGGTGTTCCGATTTCCCAACACCGCTCCTAGCTGCCTATAATAACAAAGACCCTTGATTAGATGACGAACAGTTTGCTAAAAACAATTATTGGAACACTCAGATTCCACAAAATAAGAGCATTTTCATTCTTAAGTGGACATTCATGGGTTCTTTTTGATGTTATAACGATGATGCAGACATGTGCTCACCACCCCTTAAAAGAATTCATACACGAATTCATTTAAGTTGACCGGAACCAAAAATCTGATACCAAATTATAACACCCCCATCCGTCATATGACATATAACAGAAGGTCCAGCTGGAACCTGACGTCATATACCACGGACAGTCGGAAGGGTTATATAAGAATACCCAAACCATACAACTATAACTACTCGTCCTACACAAAGCATTTTAGCTGAAGCTTTTAAATAGTTATAAAGAACCCATAATTGAAATATCAACTAACATGAATGTCCACAACTACCACATGAATGAAATAATAAATACAAAGAAAGTATTTAGCCTTATGGCCTTACAAGAGTTTCACTTAACAAATTAGTGTTTTCCATACATCGGCTCGCAGGCCTACCACACATGACAAAACAAAATACAGCTATTTGTTTTGGCCTTCGATGGTCAGCTCAGCAACTTGGGCTTCAGCCCGCTATTTAGCACTCGACTCCATAGCACCTGCAAGCAACATTCCACCGCACGGTGGCAAACACAGCAACGGTCAGCCAAAGCCGACCAAATTATAACGACCCCGCTCCTTACTTGGGACGGCGGTGCTCCTTCCCTGCAATTCATTAGCCCAGTTAAACAATAAAAGTGCGAATATACTACGCCACAGGTGTAGGCTCTCACGGCCCAAACACCTTGTGGACTCAGGGCACATTATCGGTGAATCCGGTCAATTCCGTGGCTTCACCACCATCCCCGGGATGGCAACAACGTGAGCATTTTAGCCTTCTTGATCACTATCTAAGGCTCTCGACTATGCCAACGGCCAGTCCCTCTTGGGGTCTCTCGCACCGAACCACATAGCCCGGGTCTGATTCCACTTGCCCATTGCTCACAACGCGTAGTTCACCTTAAGACGTACGCACGGGCCAAGCTTCTCTCGGATCCCGCAACAATCCAAACAACACATAACCAAGTTATGTACAAGGCCGGCCAGGCCGCCAAATTAGCAGAATTACGTTTCCGCTCAGTTTTCCGGGTGCGCCATAGAGTTAATCCCCAAGGATCCCTGCTGCAATCTACCGTGTAGAAACCCGAAAACACAAAACACAGAGTCTTCTCAGGCAATTCATACAAAATGCAACATCACCGATCCAGACCAACATGTTCGGGTAGGCTTCACACACAATTCCTATGTTCGCACTTCGCTTCCGGACTCTATATGCAACACAAGGGAGACTATTCCTGTCAACCCCAAGGAACACCACACACTCACCGCACACTCGCGGGAGCGGGTTTCTCTATGCAAAAGAAGGAGAGCTTTACATGCTCAAGTAGAGAATCGTTACCCTTGTAGTACGCTTCTGCGACATGGAAAAACTATACGGATAGAAGGCTTCGCAATGGAATTTCCTCCGCGGATCCGCTCTCGGTTCTCAAAACGGTGCTCTGATGCTCCACCAATGGCCGGAATCCTCCCTCTCCTTCCTCCTCTCTCCAACTCCTTATAAAGAGAATGGTAAAGAGCAAATGAGGAGTTTAACCCCCATTCTCGGCCTTATCAGAGCAGGAGCACATCTGGGCCGTTGGATCTTAATTAAAGAAAACGAACGACTCAGATCCACCCAGAAATCATCAAACCTGGGCCGAACACAGCCTTGCACACGGCCGTGTCCCAGGCTATGTGCCTTGATCCAGGCATGATCGTCGAGCATAGAAACTGACATGGGTTGAGACACGCCCGTGTCTCAACCTGACACACCCATGTTGGTTTCCGACACGCCTGTGCACTAGGTCCGTGTCACCAGTAACCGCCACGCCAACCGACACGACTCTTGGGAACACGGGTATGCACACGCGGGTGTCATTTGATACGCTCGTGTCACGCTGCCGTGTTTCCTATCGTGTCCTTCTCCGGACACTGCCGGCAAACACAAACAATCACACGACCTTGGACACGTCTGTGTCCTAGGCCGTGTACCCTTATACAGGCACCAAAAATACTCTTGGACATGACCAGCTCGATACGATTTTTGAGGCGTTACAATGCGTCTATGAAGTAGAGTGGCGGCTGCGACGGCTCGGTTGCTGGAGGCGTTGGAGGAGTTCGGGAGGCTATGGATGAGAGGATTCGGTCGAGCGGCTAGGGCGAGCGGGGGATTTCGAGAAGGAAAGAAGGGGGAATAGGAAAATAAGGGCTGCCATTAGGTTAAATATTACACCTAAAAAAATAGGATTTAATTAAAAATATAGGGCTGCCACTAGCCAAATAAGGGCTGTCTTTAACAATCCCCTACGAAAAGATCATGTTATATGCGGATCATTTCTGACTATGTGCAGTTCATTAATAAATATAGGCCAAACTAAATAATCATAGGAAGTGATAAACTTGTATAAGTCTGGCATGCATGTAATCATTATGAAATTATGTGGCTGCATATAGCCGAAATGACCCTGCATATAGTTATTATCTTAAAAAAATTAGATAAATATTTCAAATTTAGCAAATTTTCTGACCAATATAAAAAATATAAAATTAGAGAATCTATTTCAAATTTAAACTAAAATTAAGATACTTATTTAAATATTTTGTCATTTATTAAAATAAATATGAGATAATCTAAACATGCGAATATGCAATTGATACACAATGAATTATTCCAGAATCCTGATAAATGCATCAAGAAGAGGACAAATTTCCAAACTAGCCTTTTATTAAATCAAAAGTATAGGAATAGCCTCCTTTCAATAAAGGTTTCCAAACTAGCCCCCTTCTACATACACAGTGCTTTGTTGGCTGGTTTAGAATAAAAAACTATATAATTCCACAATTTTCATGATTTTGGATTAACATTAAATATATAATTCGACCGGTTTAGAATATTAAACGTACAATTCCAAAGACTATTAGAAGTTTTGGTTTGAATGAAATTGATATGTTGTACGATAAAATATATTTGGCGGGTAATGCATCCGATTTTGTTACATTTACAATATCTAGTTACAAAATACATACAGTGAAAATTTTCATGATATTCCATATATTACCGGGTGGCAATCATTAGACGCAACACACGGTGTTATTGAGCTTCAACCACCTATTTTAATAAAAGGATTGGACGCGCTCAAACTCGTCGACATTATAATATAATGGACGAGTACATTGATCACAGTAATAAAAGATGTGGTATTTATAAAAAATTGAGACACAATCAAACAACATGTCCCACAATTCCAAAAAGAAGGTTAGAATATATTTGTTTATAAAAAATTATTTCATTATGTATAAATCATCTACTTAAATATTTATAATAATGTTTTATTTTAATTTTTTTCAACCGTTTTCGAGTAATGCACTTGCTGTAAAAAGGAATGAATTGCCGGGTCTTTTAATATATTTTGGAGGACTTTTTTTTCAAGCGTTTTGTTTTAACATGTGTTTATTTTGTTTTAATTTGATTGTAAATGATCATTTCACTCTAAATGATCATTTGAATTGTTAAACTCTAAACTAGTTCGAAAACATCTGGAATACTTAAGCATGAGTTGTTCTTTTTTAATACCCATAAATATATTTTTATCCTAAACCAGCCAACAAAGCACTGTGCGTGCAGTTGGATTTGCAGAAAAGAGCTAGTTTGGGAATCTTTATTGACAAGAGGTTATTCCTATACTTTTGGTTGAATAAAGGGCTAGTTTGGAAATTAGAACATTGGCTGGGTCTTTATGTGATATTTGAAGACTAATTTTAGGTATGAGCCGTATGCCTTTATGATGCTTCAATGGAGAAGAAAACAAGATGAATAAAAGATAATTATTAAATATCGTATTATCTATATAATTAATTAACAAACCCAATTTACACTCTACTTCAATAGTTCAATATATCATTACAATATTAAAAGAGAAAAATTGTTTCTGGTGAAATATTCAAAAATGATAATTACGTACTCTTTTTTTCATTTTAATGACTTGATATATCATATAAATTATAATCTATTTTTAAAAAAATAAATAAATTATAATGTTCATTCAACTATTCAAGTGATTATACTATCCAAAAATTAAAAGTAATAGATGAAAAACTATTAAAATTCAAAAAGATTTTAGTGCAACTCTTATACCTACTATGTTAGGCTGTCATTAGACATGTCAGCAGTCTATTCAAGAAAGATTGTCATTAGACATATCACTGGTATTTTTGAGGAGCAATCATTAAATCAAGCAATTTTATTAAAGCTGATTGATTAATAATGTATTTATTTAAAACTGCATTAAATAATTAATAGGGGCAGAGCCCTGAACCTATCGCAGTCGAGGCCAGTCGTGATTGACCGTAGAGGCGAAGCCCGTGTCTGTAACTCATTAATCTATGTGTGTGAAATAATACATAACATAATTTTAAATTAATTATAAATATAAAGTACTTAATAAGAAATATGTAAGAAATAATGCTTAACCTAATGTAGTTAGGAACTCTTAAACCATTGAATAAGAGTGTGTAAAAGTATCTGAAGAACTGAAAATCGATTCGAAACCAAATCGAATCAGGCGGTTCGGGTCGGTTCCTATTACGGTCAATTCGGGCATGGTTCCTAAAAAAAACAGAACCGATGGTTCGTTTCGGTTCTCGATTCGTACCCGAAAACTGACCCGAACCGAATATATAGGTTTATTTATTATTAATAAATCTTATAGTTATAAATTTATAACTTGTAATATGAGACATTAACTTCAAATTACAAATATAACTTGTAACTTGTATTTTATAACGGTCTCCTAGATTTTAAAGATCGTTCGTTCTTTTACAATATTGAGTGTGTAGCTTTATTCAATAAAGGAACCCTATATTAGAGCTATAATTTGTCTCATCATGAAATGAATGGCTTTAATGATTATTTGAAAGAAAATAATTTGATGATTTATAAGATTTTCCTAAATCTACAAGGGCAACCGAAATAGTATCAAACTAATTTAAAAAACAATTTCAAACACAAGCATTCTTTATCAACGAATTAATTAAATGGTACATACACCCATATCCATCCAACAAGACTGAGGCTATGTTTGGCGTGACTTATTTACTCTGGTGAAGTTGGACAAAAATGTCATTGTCATACCAAAATCTTATGGCCCAAACTATTTTTTTTGTAACAATAGTAACATTTGTCATACCAAACATACAATGGTGATTTTGTCCAATCTCATCAGAGCAAATAAATTACGATAAGCCGCGCCAAACACTGTCTAAGACTTGGAAAGCTTGAATACATGAATGTAAAGTAACAATGATGCTAAAATAATGAAAATGATATCATATGGAACTTAATCGAGCTTGAATACATTATTGCTTCGAACCGAAAACTGAACCGGAACGGAACTGTCACGACCCATCTCAACAAAAGTTAAAGTGCGCTTCTAGCGGGCCGTGATGCCACGGGCATGGACGGAAAGAAAATCATGTCTTCTAAGGCAGATGCAGAGATACTGGTAATAGGTTTAAAATAATTACTTTTAAGTAAAAACAGTTTAATTTTTATGCGGAAGTTTTAAAACATACTAGTGTGCAACATGTGCACATGCATTAAAACTCGTGGTATAAGTTTTGACAAAGATTTTCACGCAATGTTAATTTCAGATAAATGAACATGCAAATGATGTAAAATTCTAGTATATATAATATAGCCTAGCAATTGTCCATGATTTACTTATCATTATTATTACATAAAAGAAATGTCTGACAGTAAAGAAAATGAAATGTAAACATAGAACCTGAAACTTAATGTTGATCGGGCTCAAGGACCTGGCGGTGCTGCATGAACGCTAAGAAAATTTCAAAACAAAAAAGGAAAACGCTCGGAACATTAAAATAATCAGGTGAGCAAAGTAAAGTACAGAACAGTGAAAACAGAAATATACAAGTATTAGTTTTCATGAAGCGATCCTACAAAAATACACAAGTAAATGAGTCAACAGAAATAACTAGAATCAATAGACTACTCCGGAGAATAATATATATTGAACATACAATATCATAAGTTGTAATCATTGAAGAGTGAAGGTGGTTTCTTACAGGTGTGCATGATTCACACTCAGTCCAAATGCAAGTTTTATTAGAAAAACTTCCTGCTTGTCGTGACCATTATCACGGCCCAGGCCCGGCTCAAGGAGTCTTAATGAGACTCGACAGGTACAACCGTGAGGGCTGCAATCCAAGTGACCCCAACACATTTCAATGTTTGCTTATGATATTACGAGTTATATGATTCATACTTCAGTGATTTTAAAAAAAACGAAAACACTTAAAGTGAAAGATCAGATCAAAAATAGGTTTTACTCAGACAGACATAAGAAACCAGATTCGACGACACAAAAGGAACCAAATAGTGAGTTTTGAATCTTACGGGTTCAAGTGGTTAATGTTGCATTATCACGAAGATTTTTCGAGTAAATCACAGAGGTAAGTTGAAATGTATTGGATCGGAGATGTCAAGTACTCATCTAGGTTAAATCATCCTTTGACACAAGTATTTTCCAAGTAAAAAAATGTGTTACCAACGTGATATATCAAAACATCAATCATATACTTGCTAACCTGAATTCGTTATAATTATTATCGTGACAATGTTGTCTGTGATTAACGCGCTACGATTCTTCAAATTATTCATCAAATGAGATGCAAGTCATCTAATTGAACATCCAATTAACTATCATTCACTAACTCGTCTCTAAATTATCCAAATATCATCATTTACATTCACAACTCGTGTTATTCCAATCAGATGAAACTCAAACTACTAACAAATCAATTTAGGGATTTGAGATCTAAATTTATTTGACGAAACAAGTATTCAAAAGTGAAGTCATAAAATCACAAGAACAGACATGGCAATTTAAGTTCGATGATTGCAAGAGAGAAAGATCGCTACTTGCCTTAAAGAAGTTGAAACTGACGGAAGCGATCAACTGGAAAGAGCAAAGTTAACAATCTTATTTCGAACCTGTTCAAGGGCAAGAAAGAATGATGTTGACATAAAGAAACTCAAACGCTAGCACAGACAATTATTTGTTACATAACTAAATTAAAAGTGAGGTTTAAAAATTTACCTCCCTCAAAAGTAAGGGGAGAGGAGGCACACGCGGAGACGGAGACTTGGCGGCGCTTGGGTATGGAAAAACCCTAATTCGGAGAGGGCTTCTGAGAGATTCCATCACGCGAGTCGAGGAGAAGTACTGAAAATCATGAAAGCCACGAGATTAGACAATTACAATAGGGGAAAAGATTATAAATCACAAAAGGGTCACAAAGATCCCATGAATATTATAAGAAAAATCTGAATAGCAGAGGAAAAGAGGAGATCCTTACCCAAGGAGGCCAAATCTGAGCCCAAGGAGGAGAGAGAAGAAAACTCTAGGTAGCCCTCACAAAAAACAATTCCATGACGAAGAAGAAGAGCCAAAATTAAGGTTGCTGGAGGGAGAAGAGGCATCTGCTAGAGGAGGAGAGGGGAGTTGTTGCTGATGTCGGCCTCCAGAAACGGAGAAGAAGCAACAGAGGCTGTCGACCCTTACAAAGAAGGAGTTGAAGCAGTCAGCCTTGGTAGGAGGAAGAGACGCCGACCACGGGAGGAGGATCTAGAGGAGATGTCGGCGCCTGAAGTAGGAGAAGGCGGAAAAATTGGGAGTCGCGGCTAGAGCAAGAGGCGAGATCGGGGCGTGCGGGAGACCTAGCCAACGTCTTGCGGGATCGGGGGAAAAACAGGGGTTGGCTCGGGTTATATGGGGTGGGTGTAGTTTAGGTTATTTATTTATTTTTATTATTATTATAACATATATTAAAACCAGGTTGTTATATTCTCCCCTACTTAGAAAGTTTCGTCCCGAAACTTTTTGGGAATTCTCTAAAAGAGGTCAAAAATGGCGAAGATTAAAACGTTATACATTCTAACAAGGTTTTGCAAATCAAGGCAAGTAAGCCGACTATGGATGTGGAGAAACAAAAAGGAGAACTAGCGCGAAAGCTTATCAAGATCAAGAGAAATGTTGTAGATACTTGCAATGCATAGCAGATTCAAGTTCACAGGGAAACTCTTCAGACTTATCATTCTTTCATAATACATCTACCATAGGAATGGGTCTTGGTTTTTTTTCGAAACTTGCATACTTGATACAATACAATCTTGGCAGGATCGACCGGATACGAAAGATCATCTTCAGGGAATACAGAAATTGCTTCAATTAGCTCAAAATTGAAAAGTAAGACTCGAGATTTTGAGAGCGAAAATGACCTTTGCACAAAGCGAAGATAGAACACCAAAGAGGAAAAGAAGTTGAACGACGATTGAGTATCGACGAAAGTAAAACAATCTAGGGAAGGAAGAGTAGAAGACAATGTTGAAGTAATTCAGCAGAGCAATTTACAATGAGACTCTCATTTCTCGCTGACACTTAGGAGCTATCTAGAAGGAGATACAGGAGGACCGGATAAGATTGATAATCAGGCAGAAAATGAAAACTGAATACGAATACCGGAGACTTGAAAGTAGAAATTCTATCACACTTCCTACTGTCAGGTATATAAATCATGTAATAATTTCGGCATTTTCATTTAACAACTCCGGATAATGATAATGAGAGTGCAGCAATGAGATCATGTGCAATGTCAAGCAAATAGTAAAATCACGAGTGTACAATCATTATTGTTATTCTTGGCTTAACACGTGTGCAACTATTTATGATATGAATGCAAATGAATGGATACACATGACATGTTAAGTGCTTATATCACTTAACACGTCATGCATATTATGATTCTAATGTCAATGCACTTGAAAATATTAAACCGCTCATACACTTTAATATTCGCAAGCGGTGTATATCCTAGTGGAAATTCATATGCACAAAAATGTTAAGTTTAGCTATAACCCCTTAACATTCGTGTGCATAGTACTCATGCTTATGAGCGTGTGTGTGTGTATTTCAGCCGCGAACAACAGATAATGACAAGCTAAGTGAATGAATGATGCATGCTTATATATTTATAAAATAAGTTTCAAAATAAGTGATAATTATAAAATATTTTATCATTAGAAGCTAACCTCCATCTGATACCAACTGTCACGACCCGTCTCAATAAAAGTTAGAGTGCGCTTCAGGCGGGTCGTGATGCCACATGCATGGGCAGAAAGAAAACCCTGTCTGCTAAGGCAGATGCAGAGATACTGATAATAGGTTTAAAATAATTACTTAAGTAAAAACAGTTTAATTTTTATGTTGAAGCTTTAAACATGCTAGTGTGTAACGTGTGCAGATGCATTTTTAATAAAACCCATGATACATGTTTTGATACAAATTTTCACACAATGTCAATTTCAGATAAATGAACATGCAAATGATGTAAAATTCTAGTATATATAATATAGCCTAGCAGTTGTCCATGATTTACTAATCATTATTATTATATAAAAGAAATGTCTGACAGAAAAGAAAATGAAATGTAAACATAGAACTTGGAACTTAATGTTGATCGGGCTCAAGGACCTGGCGGCGCTGCACGAATGCTAAGGCAATTCCAAAACAAAAAGAAAAAGGCTCGAAACATTGAAATAATTAGGTGAGCAAAGTAAAGTACAGAACAATAGAAACAAAAATATACAAGAATCAATTTTCATAAAGCGATGCTACCAAAATAGACAAGTAAATGAGTCAACAAAAATAACTGGAATCAAGCGACTACTCCGGAGAATAATATATATTGATCATACAATAGCATATGTTGTAATAATTGAAGAGTGTAGGTGGTTTCATATGGGTGCGCATGATTCACACTCAGTCCAAATGCAAGTCTTATTATAAAAACTTCCTGCTTGTCGTGACCATTGTCACAGCTCAGGCCCGGCTCAAGGAGTCTTAATGGGACTCGATTAGTACAATCGTGAGGGCTAAAATCCAAGTGACTCCAATACATTTCAATGTTTGCTTATGATATTACGAGTTACATGATTCATACTTTAGTGATTTTAACAGAAACAAAAACACTTAAAGTAAAAGATCAGATCAAAAATAGGTTTTACTCAAACAGACATAAGAAACCAGATTCGACGACACAGAAGGAACCAAACAGTGAGCTTTGAATATTGCGGGTTCGAGGGATTAATGTTCCATTATCACGAATATTTTTTGAGTAAATCACAGAGGTAATTTGAAATGTATTGGATCAGAGATGTCAAGTACTTATCTAGGTTAAATCATCCTTTGACACAAGTATTTTTCAAGTAAAAAAATGTGTTACGAGCATGATATATCAAAACACTAATCATATACATGCTAACCCGAATTTGTTATAATTACTATCGTGACAATATTGCTCGTGATTAACGCTCTACGATTCTTCAAATTATTCATCAAATGAGATGCAAGTCATCTAATTGAACATCCAATTAACTATCATTCAGTAACATGTCTCCCAATTATTCAAATATCATCATTTACATTCACAACTCATGCTATTTCAATCGGGTGAACCTCAAACTACTAACAAATCAATTTAGGGATTCGAGATCTAAATTTATTTGACGAAACAAGTATTCAAAAGTGAAGTCATAAAATCACAAGAACAGAGATGGTAATTTAAGTTCGATGATTGCAAGAGAGGGAGATCGCTACTTGCCTTAAAAAAGCTGAAACTGATGGAGTCGATCAACTGGCGCGAACAAAGTTAACAATCTTATTTCGAACATGTTCAAGGGCAAGCAAGAATGATGTTGACATAAAGAAACCCAAACGCTAGCACAGACAATTATTCGTTACATAACTAAATCTAGAGCGGGGTTTAGAAATTTACCTCCCTCAAAAGTGAGGGGAGAGGAGACACATGCGTAGATGAAGACTTGGCGACGCTTGGGTATGGAAAAACCCTAATTCGGAGAGGGCTTCTAAGAGATTCCATCATGCGAACCGAGGAAAGGCATTGGAAATCATGAATACCACGAGATTAGACGATTACAAGAGGGGCAAGGATTATAAATCACAAAAGGGGGCACAAAGATCCCAAGAATATTACAAGAAAACTCTGAATAGCAGGGGTAAAGAGAAGATCCTTACCCAAGGAGGCTAAATCTGAGCCCAAGGAGGAGAGGGAAGAAAACTCTAGGCGGCCCTCTCAAAAAACTCAGCCAAGACGAAGAAGAAGAGACAAAATTATTGGAGGAAAAAGAGGTGACTGCTGTAGGAGGAGAGGGGAGTTGCTGCTGACGTCGGCCTCCAGAAACGGAGAAGAAGCAATAGAGGTTGTCGGCCCTTGCAAAGAAGGTGCTGAAGCAGTCGGCCATGGCAGGAGGAAGAGACATCGACCACGGGAGGAGGATCTAGAGGAGGCATCGGCGCCTGGAGCAGGAGAAGGCGGCAAAATCGGGAGTCACGGCTAGAGCAAGAGGTGAGATCGGCGTGTGTGGGAGACCTAGCCGACGTCTTGCGGGATCGGGGGAAAAAAAAGGGGTTGGCTCGGGTTATATGGGGGGGGGGTAGATTAGGTTATTTATTATTATTATTATTATTATTATTACAACATATATTAAAATCGGGTTGTTACACGAACCGAACCGAATGGTTCGATTCTGGTTCCATACTATAGGATCGTGGGTCGTTTCATGTTCCAAAAATTTAGAACCAAACACATATGGGTCAGTTCTTGGTTTTGAGTAGAACCGAACCGATGTGATTTGAAATGCGCCCCTAGCATTGAATAAAAAACACTACAAATATTGGGGATAATGATGATAGTCATGATGAATAGTTATATTTTGTATTAGTCATTCCAATGCATGCCCATGCCATCAAAATATTATCTGCACATACATAGCCATATATTTTGTTATACGCTCTCCCTTGATGGGTTATATCGCTATACGCACACCGTAAGCATATACTTTACTACACGCATCCCAATTATGGGAATTATTGATATACGCACACCCATGATGGCCTTGAATTATTGTAATACGCACACTGTAACCATATAATTTGTTATGCACACACCCATTATGAGAAATCTGGTTATGCGCACATCCCATAAAGAGTGGTTTTGCGGATGACTGGGCATGACGGTGGTGGTGTGGAAGTTGCTCAGCCGAGGCGGCCACCCAGCAGGCAGCGGCCGAGTGGCCGGGCAGGCGGCGGCCGAGTGGCCAGTCGAGTAGTGGAGGCCGAGCGATGTCGACTGGGCAAACCGGCTGGCGGGCGACCATGCTACCAGGTGACCGCACGACTGGAGTGTGGAAGCACGACCGGAGCGCGGCCGCGCGACCAAGAGGTCGCACGGTTGGCCTCGGGCGGCCAAGAAAGCAGGCAAAAGCATGCGCGACTGATGCGTCGCGCGGCCGTTTGGCCGGGCAGCCAAGTCCACGCGTGCGGCCGGGCGGCCAAACGACCGGTGCAGGGCCACATGTCCAAGGGGTCGTGTGTCCGGTCATGCGTGACTATGCGACTGTGAGGAGGGTAGGACGATGGTTGCCCGGCCGGGGTGGTTTGTATGTACATCATATTGTCGCGTGTGTGGCGGCATCGTTGGTGGGCAGTTGTGGTCGTGGAATTAGTGGGAGGCCTCTTGGTCAACGCCTCTCTCCACGCTAAGGTAGTGGGAGGGGTAAGTCAAATGGCATCCTTTGGATATTCACAACCCATTTTTCCTATATATCTAATAGGTCCCCAACAATTGCATGTATTATGGTCGAATACATAAATGGATCAATCTAGTAATATAATCTGCAGAAAGATCAAAGAGCGCAACCACAAGCAAGTCGGCGTCGCACCACGCTCCCGTGCGCAAGCGTGCGGCACAACCGCGCACCCACACGCCAGTGCGGGGAACGCCCGCCCATTCGCATATAAGCGCAGGGCACAATTGAGCGTGCGGCGTAGACGCACTACCGTAATTGTGCGCTCTCATGGGCCCTGCTTGCACCACCGACTCCGTAACTCTACTTACCTGACTGCAATAGGTCACTTCACTCCACGAATTCCACGCGCGCAACATCAAATAAAGAGAAAGTTCTCGCATTCATCTTGCTCTGACCACAGACAGTTTAACCAAAGTGAACCTCACTAACGCCATGACGGCTATCATCACCAGGCCGCATATGCCCGCATGTGCGTGGCCGCACCGCCTCACAACGTAGTGCGACAGTGAGTGTGCCCTTGCGCAAGGCCGCAGGGCCTCACGTCGTCGCGCGGCCCCGCGACGGCGCGATCGTAAAGCAGTGCGCTCCGTCGTGCGCGGCCCTTGGGCTGTCGGGCCGCGCATGTGGATGCACACGGCCGTTTGTGGGAGTGCACGCGGCCCAAAGGCCGCGCGAGACCGTTCGGCCGCCGCTCCCCCCACGGTCGCGCGGCCGCTGCCACGCTAGGCCGTCGGCCCCTTAGGCGCGAGGCGAGCCTCCTTGACCCCACTGTCGGCCACCTGGTCGACCTTGGCTGTGCGGCTGGGTGCTCATTAGGCCGGCCGGCTTGGTCGCGCGGCCATCCCTCTTAGACACACAGCTAGCCCCCACTCTGACATCCATTGGTCGGCCTTCATCCACCCGCCGGCCTTCATTCGTCGGCCTCCACCGGCCAACCCCTCGGTCGTCGCCCAACCTCCGACGTTCATCGCCCACTATCTCGGCATAGCCAATTACATAAATATGAGCATAATAAAGTATATTAAGATGGGGTGTGAGTGGCAAAAATCTGCATGACGGGTGTGCGGATAGCAAAAATCCGCATGTCGGTGAGTGTAAAGTAAATAATATGGTTATGATGTGCACATAATCTCATCCATCATGGGTTTACGCGTAGCAATAAAACCTATCATGGGTGTGCGTATAGCCATAGAACTACCCATAATTGGGGTGCGCATAGTACATTAAATGGTTATGATATTTGCATAGTCGAACACCTTAAGGAAATTAATTACAAAAATGCCACCCTCAAAACTTATAAAGGGTGTCCTAGACCCTCATTTCATCTCACAATTGCTTCCTATGCACGAGAGAGCTCAAGGAAAATCCTTCGAAAATCTCCTTGCGTGCTCAAAGAAATTCTTGAAGATCATCCGAGTCTTTTGAAGATCCCTTGAAGATTTTTCAAAAGCATTCAAAGATTCCTTGGGGATTGCACCGCACACATTGCACCATGCACATTGTGCTGAGCACATTGCACCGTGTCCATTACACTGTGGATATTGCGTCCGACGTCGTTGCTCGCAACAAGAACAAACAACCGACTCCAGATCACATCGAGCGCATCACTCCCGATTCCGAGCATCAATTGCAAACTTTAGATAGAGCCGAGCACATCGCTCCCACTTCCAAGCACCAGCTGTAGACTCCAAAGAGCACTGAAGACATTGCTCGCCACTCCAATAGACCATAAAGTATTTAGTTTTTCAAGCGTTGGCTTGTCATCTTCGAAGCTTCTTCTTATCCTCCTACAACTTCAGTAACCGGAGGCAGTCTGTCGTCCTCGAGTTCTCGACTTAAGCTTGTAACACCAAGAAGAGTGAAAATTTGGTCGGCACAGACCCGACCCCATGATTTTTCCCCTTTCCAGGATTTTCTACGTAAAAAATCCTCTTGCCAACCGTCAATTCTTTCTTTGACTGTTTGCACGCTCGACCGCTCCCGAGCTAAGATGATTTGATATTCAACCGGTTAAAGAGCACCGCGAGCTCACCCACAACGGTTTTTAATTATCCAAACAATTCTATTATTTAATATATAATTACTTAACAAACTCAATTCACAAGCGAAATGAATATATTAAGCTATGTGAGAAATAATAGATAACATAATTTTAAACTAATTATAAATAAAAGTACTTCATAAGATATACGCGAGAAATTATACATAACCCAATCTAGTCAGCACCTTCTACAGCACTGAATAAAAAAGACTAACAAAGATTGGACATAATAGTGATAACCAGGATGAATAATTGTATATTGTTAGGAAGAATACTATATTATTTTGTATTTTCTATTTAATTTTGAGTATTTATGAACTAGCAAAGTTCATATTTCTGGCAAATTTTATCCATAAATAAAAAGCTATATAGGATGAGTGGGACTCTTAATTTCTCCATGAGATGCACAATCTAATGTAGCCATTATGCCCCATCTTTTGTCATAATTTCACTAATGCCCAAGTATATCATGTATTTTTTATAGTTTCATTCCAAGTCTTTATTGGTGTACCCCTCCCTCGTTTAATATGCCTAGTGACTAAACTCTCACAACGCCTAACAGGTGCCTATAATGGTGTCCTTTGTACGTATCCAAACCATCTTAGTCGAGAAGATGCGAGAAGCTGGACTAAGATGGTTTGGACACGTACAAAGGAGACCATTAGAGGCACATGTTAGGCGTTGTGAGAGTTTAGTCATTAGGCATGTTAAACAAGGGAGGGGTACACCAATAAAGACTTGGAATGAAACTATAAGGAAAAGCATGATGTACTTGAGCATTAGTGAGATTATAACAAAAGATAGGACACAATGGCGACAAAGAATCCAGATAGCCGACCCCACTATAGTGGGATAAAGGCTCCGGTGGTGTTGTATCAGAAAAGGTAAAGTGGCATACAAAAATTTGCAATAAAGAAAAGAAGTTCCAAGAATCAGAAGTCTTTAAGGCCGTTTGATAGCTACAGAAAGAATGTTTCTGGTACCAATTATTTCATTACGAACGGACATAGGGATTAGAAATCAAAGCCAATATTCTAAAAAATGAATATAATTGGCAAAAAAGGATAGAAATCAACCTAGAAGATGTAAATTCCAATCAAAGGAATTCCAATCCTCCAAAAGCCCAGGCATTGTGAGAATCTATAAACAGAGCATCGTCAACTTGGCTCCACAAGATAGGTACGAGGCATGGAAAATCTTCAGATCTTCAAAAAATGACAAATCCCAAACAACCATCATCGAAAGATTTTGCATCCGAACACAGAATTCCGAGGAGGGGAGCGTCGAGACGTCATCTGCGCACTTTCAGTTGAAGCTTGCTCATACCAGTTTCTAACTTGCCGACGCCCGCTTCTACGGTTTCGACCTTCTTGGTGCTCTGATCGCTGGAGGCGAGCCACGGATGCTGCAGGCACTGCCCCGCTGTTGGCCGCTTCTCGGGAGTAAAATCAAAAAGTTGGATGAGAAAATCTGAGAATTCGCGGGCATCGGACTCGGAGATCTTATATTTGTCGACCAGAAGCCTGTCGATGGGCCAGAACTTCAGCCTGCGGATTCTTTTCAGGTCGCCGTACCTGTCGAAGTATTGTTTTGAACGAGATCCTGTGGTGGCAATCTAAACTCCCAGGTGAAGTGGCGTCAGAATCATCAGATTGGTGATAGGAAAGGGTAACATAGAAGAAGATTTTTCTCACCTTCCTCGGCATCTTTCCAAGAAGTTCCATCATTTGAGCCAAGTGATCCTGAAAAGGTGTTCTAAATTATGAATCAGCTGGATAGGAATGTCAAATGTGGTGCAAACAGAAAAAAAAATTTGCTTAAAGAGGATATTTAAGGGCCTGTTTGTTTGGCTTTCGGCCGCAACCACTGCACGCCAGTGGACTGTAACCAAAATCAGCCATCCATAGTCGTGCTTGACACCAAATCCGTGTTTTTCATGGATTTAATGCTTCCAGATTTTGGCAGAACTTCTGGTACCACAGGGCGCCCCGCAACAGCAATTAGTAATTCTGAATTGCGGTAAATCCGCTGAGCCAAACAGACCCTATGAGGAGATCAAAACAGGCTTTCAAGTGCCCAAACCCAATCTCAAATGAATTGAAGTGGATCACCGAGCAATTTGGGGTGAAAATCAAGGAAGAACCACAGTTTGGCTGGGACACAAGTCTATGTCGGAAACAATTCATAATAATGCAGATTAACGAAAATGAAATAGAGAAAACAGAAGTCAACTGGGAGATTTCAATGCGCACAGAACACGTGTCCTTGGGATATAATTCAATGATGCAATCAGAAAAACGGTGTAGCACAGCCGAGAAATTAAACTAGAATTCAGTCTTGCTTGACCATTCTCGTGATGACGAACATATCCATCCATCAGCAACCTTGCCGAGAAGTCAAAGTGGATAATTCATGAGTAAAATAAAAAAAAAAGTAATTGCAACGGTTTTTTTTCTTTCTGATGGAGAAGAATAGTATTAACCTGGCTGATACATCCTAATAAATTGGAGTATTTCTAATATATTCTCAAAAAATATATATTTCGTTTTTGAAAACTATTAATAATATAATATCAATTCTTGAAAACAAGATTATATAAATAATGTTTGTAAAAAAAGATTAAGAAAAAAGAGAAAGCAGAATAATATTTAGTTTAGAATCGACATGGGTAACGCATGTGGTCACGACCAAGTAGCACCACCTTCCGACAAGCTTTCATGGATGTTCACTCCTCTAAGGTACAACTCGGCTAGATCCCAAAAACTCCGATGTGCGAGGACACTGAAGAAGCATAGAGCACCCAAACTCTCCCTTGATGAAGCAAACGCCGAGAAAACAAAACCGCGAGAGCAAGATCGCCGTAATAGAATGAGAGAACAGTTGAAGAGTAAAAGAAACGATTCAGGGAAATCTCCAATATAGAAGTCTCATAAACCGCAAATAATAATTACGTATTTAATTTCCAACGCTTATATTAAGAAAGTTTTATCGTGTATATAAATAATTATGTTTCCAACTTAAAGTTTTAATGGCAAAGCACATTAATAAATCACGCACGCGGGCTGCCAGGACAAATAGACGTGCTTAGAAGAAATCGATGTAGGTCAATTTCTAGTCAACGCACGGGAGAGGTGAAATCGATGCACGGTCGAAGAGGACAATTCGACTCCGAGGAGTGAAATCGACGTAAGTCGATTCCTAGGTGGGTAGTAACTGACACAGTTTTGTGCTGGAGAAATAATTGCACATCGAAATACAAGTCAATTCAATTATTCCTCAAATCCCAAATCCGGATCCGGTGCTTGTGCGCGTATGGTTCACCTACACCCTAAGATCACCCAAATTAACCCCACTGAAATACATTCACACAGCTACACCCAACAAAACTTACATGCATTCCCACAAGCACACTTAACTGACCTAAGCTCCCACTCAGACCTACACACTCAAGCTTTACAAACAAACATTTAATACTCACTTGGCCAAAAAATAAATTTCATTGTCCATGTCTGCTTTCGACGTTCCATTCCATTTATGGACCATCCACGACAAAATTGCATTATGGAAACAACAACCAATTTTTGATGCCAGCACTCTGCCCCACCAACGTCCATTGCTCCACCATGGAGACGAGCACTATTTTCACGCCGTGTACATTCTTATGTATACGCTCCGACGGATCTCCCTCATGGCAAGAGAACCAATAGTCGCCGCCTTAGCACATTGGAGACCGTCGTCTTATAAAAAGAATATTTATTATTTTATGTCTTGGTTAGTGTACCTATGATTATATCTGAATGTAAAGGGGGCTTAGGGAATGATTAGGGAATCATTTTTTTGTGAGAGGGATTGATATTGCATTGTAAGCCAATTAGCCTTGGTATTTTGGTGAGAACACGTAGTTGAGAAATACTCATTAGTATTTACAAGTTGCGTTATTTCCTGTTATTATTATTATTACAAGTATTTGTATGTGTGAGTGGGTTTTAGTCACACATCTTGTGTTAGAGTTCGTGAGTCCTTTGTAATATTATAAATAGCCCTTTATGGATGAATAATATCATTGAATTGCTTTTCTTTATCTCATTCAACTTGGTATCAGAGCTGATACGAAACCCTATCCGCACATCTTTTGTTTTTCCCCGCGTTGTCTCATTCCGCCCCGATCGCCCGCTCCGCCCTTTGTTCGTCGTACTGCCCTGGATCGGCGGTTTGCTCGCGCGTCCGTTCTTCTGATGCGATCTCCGGGCGGGTTGGAGGCCGCCGCTGGCTGCTGAAGGGCGCGACGCCGCCACCCCCTGCTAATGTCGTCGATCCTGCTGTGTTGACGTTGTTGTTGTGTTGCCGCCGCGTCCACTGCTACTGTTGATGTCACTGACGCCTCGATCCCGCAAGACCGACCGGTTCCAGTGTTGTTGTCGATCATGCTTCGTTCATCGTTGTTGTTGATGTCGTTGACGCCTCGATCCCGCACATCCGACCAGTTCCAGTGATCCCTCCTGTGGCTGCTTGCTCCCGATCTCTGCTTTTTGGGTCGGATCTCTTATTTACCCGCTGATCTTTGGTGTCGGTAGACATGAGTGACTTCTCAGTTTCGTCCCCGGGTGTGATTCAGACTCAGATGAGTGACCCTCAACGGTCCCATGGTCACTACGGCTCCCTGAAGATTACCATGGTCTCATTAGATGATACAAACTATCTCGAATGGTCAAGAGCAACTCAACATGTCATTCACAATCATCAAATGTTTGGTTTCATTGGTGGAACAGTTAAGGAGCCCCACAAAACTGATCCCTCCTGGAAGCGATGGGACTCAAAAAACTACTTGGTTGTTTCCTGGCTTCTTCGCTCTATGTCTCTGAAGGTCTATCAGAGTTACATGTTGATGGACTCCTCTTTCGGAATCTGGACCCGTGCCTATGAGACATACTCTCAAATTGGCAGTTCTACACAGGTTTATGAACTTACTCGCCGCATTTTGGAACTGCAGCAAGGCTCTATGACGGCGTTGTCCTTTTTTCGGAGTTTGGGTGCCTATGTCAGGAATTGAACTATTTTTCGCAGTTCACTCCAGCATGCACTGCGAATGTTATTCAGTTACAACAACAGGAGGACCGTTTTCGTCTCCATATCTTCTTGATGGGGCTGAACATGGAGTTCGATATGGTGCGGACACATATCCTTCACCGTTCCCCTCTCTCGTCTCTTCGGGAGGCCTTCAACATGGTCCTTGGTGATGAAGACCGTCTGAAGTCCCTTAGTGTTAGTGCTCCTCCTGAGCGTTCTGCTCTGATTAGCGTTGGTCGTGGTCATGCTCTCAACCCTAACTTGTCTGCTACTAATGAGAGTTGGTCGTGGTTTCATTGTGACCGCAAAGGCCACACTCGAGAGGTGTGTTACAAGATTCACCCACATCTTGCCCCCCGTGCTCGTGGACTTGATCGGGGACGAGGACATGGTGTCCATCACCGAGGTGGCCCCAAGCCTCATGATGTTGCTTACTCTACAGATATCTACGACGAGACCTCCAGCGTTGTTTATGGGCAGCTCACTACTAATGAATTGTATGCTTTCCCCCACCTGCTACACTTTCAACCTGATCTGTCCTCGGCTGCCCCTGTTTCCATTGCTTCCATTGCTATGTCGAGTGCTCATGCGGCCACTGCCTCATCTTCCGAGTGGGTGATTGATTCTGGTGTCACTCATCACATGACCGGCTCATGCTCAGGTTTTCTCTCTTATACTCTTTTGTCTAGTAAGGATAGTCATTTCTGCTAATGGTTTGTTGTCTCTCATTGCTGGCAAATGTCATATTTCATGTTCTCCAATTATTTCTCTGTCATCTATCTTTTATGTTCCTTCTTTTCCACGCAATTTACTTTTCATCAACAATATTACTCAATCTCTTAATTGCTTATTGACCTTTTTTCCTGATTCCTATGTTTTTCAGGAACTGGATAAGAAGCGGAACATTGGCAGTGATAGGAACCGCGGTGGACTGTATTACTTGGATCTCCAGCCTCCTTCTCAGGCTCTCTCCCGCTCTACTGTTACAGTTGATGATGTTCGTCGTTGGGACCTGCGGCTTGGACATCCGTCTCTATCTTCAGAAATTGTTTCCCGTTTTTTTACCGTTTTTACAAACTTTTGTATGTGATGTATGTAATATGTCTAAACATATGAGACATAATTCATCGCATTTATCTTCAGCCAGTACCACCCCATTTATTGTTGTTCATTTTAATGTATGGGGGTCGTCCCCTATTTTATCTATATCTGACTTTTGTTGGTTTGTCATTTTTTTTTTGATTTTTTTTCTCGCACAACTTGGGTGTATTTGTTAAAAAAATGAAGTTTTCTCATGTTTCCAATTTTTTCATAAAATGGTTCAGACTCAATTTAAGGGCTATATTCATGTCTTTCGAAGTGATAATGTGGTGGGGGGGGGGAATATGATGATCGTGGAGTCTTTGACTCGTATCTAATCAGTCATAGTATCATTCATCAGACCACGTGTGTCCACACCTCTACCCAAAATGAAGTTGTCGAACGGAAAAACCAACATATTTTGGATTTTGCACGTTGTCTTCTTTCTACAATGCACCTTCCCAAATCCTATTGGGGAGATGTTGTCCTTACCGCTACCCACCTTATCTACCGGCTTCCCTCACGAGTCCTTGGCTATGCTACTCCCCTAGCATGGCTATCTACCATGATTGTAGCTTATACTTTCCATTTGTTACCTCGTGTCTTTGGATGTGTCTGTTTTGTGCATATTCATTGCCTCACCAAGACAAACTGGACCCTCGGGCTTATCGTTGCGTGTTCCGTGGCTACTCTACACAACAAAAGGGTATTGGTGTTACCACCTCCCCCCCCCCCCCTCCAGGAGTATGTTCTGCACTATGGATGTTACTTTCTGTGAAACGGAATCGTATTTTTTGTCTTCGACTCACTCTCTTCGTCAGGGGGAGAGTAGTGGTGATACGAATATCCCTCTTCCTCTTCTTTCTCCTCAGCCATCGCAGCTACCTCCTCCATAAGAACCAGGTTCTCATATCCCTGTTCCTCTACCCGATACTCTGATCTCTCCTTTTCCTCACATATACCACTGACGTTCCTCAGGTATACAGGCTACTAAGGTTCTGCCTCCACCAATGTCTGCTTCTGCCTCAGATTCTGATGATGCGGATATGCATATTACTCGTGTGTTGCTGAAAGGTAGGTTCTATGTACTAAACACCAATAATGCGGCTTACCATCATCTTACCCACGACCATCAGGCATTTGTCTCTTCTCTTTTTTGGTGGTTATTCGTAAGACATGGCAAGAAACTTTGGGTATCCCGGCCTGGACTCGGGCTATAAAAGAGATGTCAGGCTTGGACAAGAACCATACTTGGGATGTCTTTTCCCTTCCTCCTGGCAAGAAAGTTATTGGCTCGAGATGTGTGTTTTTGGTCAAACAGAATCAAGAGGGTAAGGTCGAACGGTACAAGGCACGCTGGTTTCCCAGGGATACACTCGGACTCAGGGAGTTGACTAACAGGAGACTTTCACTCCTGCAGCTAAGATGGACTCTATTCAGGTATTGTTGTCATGCGGGACTTGCATGGGCTAGGATCTTCATCAACTGGATGTTAAAAATGCATTTCTTCATGGTGAGTTTGATGACGAGGTATACATTAAATTCCCTTCTGAGTTCGTGAAAAAGGGAGCTGAAGGACTTGTTTGTCATCTAAGGAGGTCCTTATATGGCTCGAAACAGTCACCTAGAGCATGGTTTGGCAGATTCCTCACAGTTATGCTCCAATTTAGGTACAAACAGGCGTAATCTGATCATACTATGTTTATTTAGAGACGTGATCAAGGTATTGTGGCCTTTATTGTCTATGTGGATGACATCGTGATCACTGGTAACGATATGGAAGAGATTGTGAATCTCAAGTCTCTCTTATCTACTGAGTTTAAAGTAAAAAATATGGGAAGATTACGATGCTTCCTGGGTATTGAGGTGACTACGTCCGATCAGGGCATTTTTATATCTCAGCGGAAGTACATTCTAGCAGGAGACCAGGATGCTTGGTTGTGATCCTACAAACCCCGATGGAAGAAAATCATGGAATTAGTGAAGATGGTGGCAGCGATCAGGCAGATGCCTCACGGTACTAGAGATTAGTTGGAAAATAAATATATTTATCTCATACTCGTCCCGATATTACTTATGTCGTTGACATTCTGAGTAGATACATGCATGCTCACAGGATCAGACATCAAAAGACAATATACTGTGTGTTACGGTATTTGAAGAAAGCTCCTGGTCGTGGTCTTCTGTTCTCCAAGAATGACCATTTGAGGATTGAAGTTTTCACTGATGCAGATTGGACATAATGTCGCGATGATCGAAAATCCACTACAGGTTACTGTTCATTTGCTTAAGGAAATCTTTTGACATGGCGCAGTAAGAAGCAGAATGTGGTGTCCAGATCGAGCGTTGGGGCAGAATACCGTGCAATTTCACAAGGCGTGTGTGAGGGCCTATGGTTGCGCACCATTCTACATGACTTGGGGTTTCCCGTGACGTCTCCTTTTTCCTTGTTTTGCTACAAAAAGACAGCAATTAGCATAGCTCACAATCCAGTCCAACATGACAGAACAAAGTATGTTGAGGTGGACTGACACTTTATCAAAGATCACTTGGATAAAAAAATTATGGTCACACCATTCGTCCACTCTAAAGATCAACTGGCGAATGTGTTCACTAAAAACTCAGAAAGCGATGTGTTTATTGATGACATCAAAAAACCTGGAATGATCGAGATCTTTCGTCCGACTTGAGGGGGAGAGTTAAGAGATACTCATTAGTATTTACAAGTCGCGTTATTTACTGTTATTATTATTATTACTAGTATTTGTATGTGTGAGTGGGTTTTAGTCTCACATCTTGTGTTAGAGTTTGTGTGTCCTTTGTAATATTATAAATAATCCTTTATAGATGAATAATATCATTGAATTACTTTTCCCAATCTCATTCAACTTACGTCTCTCAAAGTGTAATCTCATTGTTCTTCATGTATTCCTTCTTCCTTCTCACTACGTATCCATAATATATTTTTGTAGTAGTTATGGATGCTTACAAAAATGTATTTAAAGCGAGGTGTCTAAGTACTTTTTTTTTGCAAATGATAGTTTTAATTAGCGATGCATTTGCTAAGTGACTAGAATAATTGAGATATTGTTTAAAAGAAAGAGGGTTTCGAATTAGTAGAACAAAGACCACAAATATGATATGGAATTTAAGAAGTGATATTAGTGATTGTCAATCTATCTTCTTAAGATAAAGAGATACCTACGTGTATAGATTTAAGTATCTTAGATCAGTTATTCCAAAGAATGATGATATAAATTAGGTTATAGTGTCTAGATTGAAGGTCTAGAGGTTAAAAATGAAGAAGTGTCTCGAAATCACTAGGAGATAGGAGAATATCATGAACACTTAGGACTTGAGTGTTGGAAATTAACATGTCTTTGATATCGAAATCATAACAAAAATGAGATTGCTAAGTTGGATGTGTGATTTTTTTGAGGGAAAGTAGATAAACTAAGGAACGATTATATTAGAGTAACAATCAATATAACATTCATATAAGGTAAGATAATATAATAAACTAAGGTGAATTGTACATGTACTGTTGAAAGAGAGGAAAAAATTATTCATTCCAAAATACCAAGGGTATTTATAGTTACAACATACATATAACTCACACGATAATTAACACGATAGCACGATAATAACACATAACTCAACAACCCCCCCCCCCTCAAGTTGGGCGTGTAATGTCAGTCATGCCAAACATGCCAATAAGGTCTGTGAATACACTGAAACTCAGACTCTTTGTGAGAACGTCGGTCAGTTGTTGACCAGATTGTACGAACAGGGTCACCACAGTTCCTCCGTCAATATTCTCTTTGATGAAATGTTTATCGATCTCAATGTGCTTCGTACGATCATGTTGCACAGGATTGTGAGCGATGGAGATGGCAGGCTTATTATCACAATATAATCGGATAGGCTCACTTCCTTTAAGCCCAAGATCTCTCAGAATGGTTGAGATCCATAGCCCTTCACAGATGTCGTGAGTCATTGCCCTAAACTCGGCCTCAGCACTGGATCTAGCCACAACATATTGCTTTTTGCTTCTCCAGGTAACCAAGTTTCCACCAACCATAGAGTCATATCCAGTCGTGGAACGTCTATCAGAGGGCGATCCAACCAAGTCTGCATCAGTGTAAATCTCAATAGTCAACTCCTTATTTGGTGAGAACAGAATGTCTTTTCCCGGTGAGGTCTTAAGGTATCGGAGGACTCGAAGTGCAGCATCGGCATGACAGGCCTTTGGAGAGTGCATAAACTGGCTGAGAACACCCACGGCATAGGAGATGTCTGGGCGAGTGTGAGATAAGTAAATCAATTTACCTACAAGCCTCTGGAAGCCAGGAATGTCTTCAATCGTGTCGCCATCATCCCTGCCTAGCTTGTGGTTGGCTTCAATGGGAGTGTCAGCGGGTCTACATCCGCTCATCCCAGTGGCTTCAAGGAGGTCGAGTATGTATTTCCTTTGAGACATGAAGATGTCATGCTTTGACCTCGCAACCTCAATGCCGACAAAATATTTGCGGTTACCCAAATCTTTTACTTTGAATTCCTTTGCTAACTTTCCTTTCAGAGCCTGGATCTCCTCCTTGTCATCCCCAATTATTATAATATCCACATAAACAATCAGAGCGGCTAATTTTCCTTTGTTGATTCTGATAAACAAGGTATGATCTGCATTACTCTGACGGTACCCGAACCTGCTCATGGCTTTATGGAATCTACCAAACCAGGCCCTGGCGGATTGTTTCAGGCCATAGAGCGGTCTATTTAATCTGCATACCTTCCCTTTTGATCCTCTAGGAGTAAGCCCCGGAGGCAGAGCCATGTACACCTCTTCTTCCCGGTCTCCATGAAGAAAAGCATTTTTCACATCCAATTGGCAAAGCTCCCATCCCTTGCAGGCAACACAATACATGAGGATCCTTATCGAATTCATCTTTGCAACAGGAGCAAACGTCTCCTGATAATCAATACCCGTCGACTGAGTGTAGCCTCTTGCCACTAGCCTTGTCTTGTATCTTTCAATGACTCCCGATGTGTTCTGCTTAACAGCAAATACCCATTTGCATCCAACAACTTTCTTTCCTGGCGGTAGTTGTACCAGGTCTCATGTGTTGTTTTTTTCCAGGGCATCCATTTCTTCAAGCATAGCTGACCTCCATCTGTCGTGGGAAAGAGCATCCTGCCACGAAGTTGGGATAGAAACAGAAGACAAGGAGGAAACAAATGCTCTATGGGAAGCTGTTAGGGATGAGTAAGAAACGAACTGAGATAAGGGATGTTGAGTAGAGGTACCTTTTGTAGGAATGATGGATCCTGGCGACGGGTCAGGTGGGTGCTCTAATATCCAGATGGAGGGCCGTGTGTTTGATCCCTTTGGACGACGAGAGTAAACCTGCAGAGGTTTAGAAATCGGGGCCTATGTAGGTGGGACATATGGAGTAGTAGACATAGGCAGAGAGGGATAATATCACGGAGGAATAGGTAGAGGAGTGGAAGATTGAATGTCAAAGTGTGAGAAGGGACTCACTTCCGGTGTAGAAGGATACCCCTCCTGAAGTGAGGACTCATAGTAGCGCTCAGATTCACGGAAGGTGACGTCAATGGTAACGAAAACCCGCTTGTGGACAGGGTCAAAACACTCATACCCTTTCTGGGTACGAGAATAGCCAATGAAAACACACTTGTGCGCACGAGAATCAAGTTTCGTGCAGTGATAGATATGGACAAAACAAACGCATCCAAAGACACGGGGTTGTAGAGTGATAGGTGGCACCCCAAGAGTGGTGAGAGGAGTTTTGAACCCGAGAACACGGGATGGCATACGGTTGATAAGGTAGGCCGCAGTAAGCACAGCATCCCCCCAATAGTATTTAGAAAGGTGCATGTGAAGGAGGAGGCACCGGGCAACTTCTAGGAGGTGGCAATTCTTATGTTCAGCCACCCCATTTTGAGCGGAGGAGTAGGCACAGGATGTCTGATGGAGAATTCCATGATCAGCCAAGTATTGCTCGAAAGAGGAATCAATGAATTCCCGGTCATTATCCGTGCGTAGAATTTAATAGGGGTGGCAAACTGGGTTAAAACCATGTTGTGAAAATGCCGAAACAAAGTAAAAACCTCATTTTTGGCTTTCAGGAGGTAAACCCAAGTGGTGTGTGAGAAGCAGTCAATAAAAGTTACAAACCAAAAACAATCTGAAATAGATGCAACTTGGCAAGGGCCCCAAACATCACTATGTATTAAATGAAAAGGTGCAGCACTGGGAGAAGAAACATGATGAAAGGAAACACGATGATGTTTACTACGGTCACAAGCATCACAACTAAACTTGTCAAGTAAAACAGTAGAGAAAGTAGAAAATAAGCGTTTCATAGAAGGGATAGACGGATGTCCCAACCGACAGTGTCAGGACTCCAAAGTAGCATCCTGATCCACATGAAGAGCCTGAGGAGAAGAGACCGGGGTGGAAGAATCGAACACATAGAGCTCATCCACCAGACTACCAGTTTCAATCACCGTTCCCATCTTCAAGTCCTGAAAGGTACAAGAGGAAGGGAAGAAAGTCACAGAACAGTTCATAGAGTTAGTTAAATGACTAATAGAAAGGAGATTGCGGGTAAAGTTCGGAACATGAACAACAGAGGAGAGGGTAAGAGAGAAGCAGAGGATGGAACCCTTTCCGGCAATCGGAGAGAGGGAACCATCTGCAATGCTCACTTTGTCTTGACCAGACAAAGGAAGGTAGGACACAAAACCTGAAGAGTAGCCGGTCATGTGATTCGTTGCTCCAGAATCGATGATCCAGTGAGTAGAGGGACGAGAGGAGGCAGCGTGAGCACCTGGTGGTCCTTGATGGGCGTACGAGGACGAGGAAACAGGAGGCTCAGAGGACTGTCCCTGCATCAAGCGACGGAAGGCAAGAATCTCATCAGATGATAGAACCAATGTGGGAGCGGACGGGACCGGTGGAAACTGCGGCTCGTCGAAACCATCAGACAGATGTGCGGAGCGAGGCTGGGTAGAGCGACCCGAAGAGCGCCCAAAACCACGACTGCCACGAGAGGAAGAACCACCATGGGGTGTAGGAAATCCATGAAGCCGAAAACAAGTCTCCCGGGTATGACGGGCCTTCCCTCAACAGGTGGTCCTTGTCATTGGATTTGGGCCTTGAGTCACGATTTTTCCGAACCCCAAACTGAGCCGCCAAGGCAGAGCCATCAGGGGGAGGATCAGGAGTCCAAGTCTGCCGCCGATCAAATTCCTGCTGAACCAGGCTGAACACCTCAGGAGGAGAGGGCAAGGGAGAGCGTCCAAGAATCTGCACACTGATTTGATCGAAGTCCCGATGTAGTCCATGTAGGAACTCAAAAACTCTATTCCGATCTTCCCGCGCGCGAACAAGGATCTCATCTTCAGGGGACACCAAGGTGAGAGAGTCAAAATGATCATACTCGTGATACAACTGAGTGAACTCGAGATAGCAGGCAGGCGGAGAACGGACGCCTTGACGGAGAAGAAAAATCTTCCGTCGGAGCTGAAAGATCCGGGCCGCATTGTCGCAACATGAGTAAGTAGACTCGGCCCTCCGCCAAATATCAGCAGCAGTATCTAAAAACAAATAGTTCTGGGCAATGGAGTCAATCATGGAATTAGTCAGCCAGGACATGACGAGGGAATTCTCCGACTCCCAGTGCAACCAGTCAGGGGAATCCGAAAGAGGTGGCGGTGTAGTGCCCATGACATATCCAAACAGTCTCCTGCTCTTCAAGGCAAGAGAAATAGCTCGAGACCACAGGAGATAATTGGTACCATCCAGACGGATCGTCGTGATCTGAGGGGTGTTGTGGTCATGGACAGGACGGGAGGAGCCACTAGACATCATAGTAGCCGAAGGAGCACCAGTAGCCGAAGATAGGGTAGGAGAGTCAGCTGTCCCGACCATGGAGACCTATAATACAAATTGAGGATCTTCGGGGAGCAACACACCAACTGAGAGAGAAACTAGGTCCTCCTCATAGAAAGAGGAATAATCCCAATAGGAGAATGGACAACGGAAATGACATCACAGGGAACACCACATTTCCGGTGTCAAAAAAGTTGCAGGAGGAACAACTAGGGGCTAGGAGCGACTGGAACGGCGAAGCAGTGGAGAGCGGGAGCTGCTGGAGCGGCGAAAGGCAGTGGCGCTGGAGTGCGGGAGAGGCTGGACGAAGCCCTAGCACGACGCTGACGGATCGACGGAAACGCTGGTGGGCGCGAGCATTGGATGCGGGTCAGCGAGTGCGGGATGCGTGTCGGCGAGCACAGGAGGCGGGATCGAGTGTGGAAGCGGGATCGAGTCCTCCGATACCTTAAGTCCTCACCGGGAAAGGGCATTCTGTTCTCACCAAATAAGGAGTTGACTATTGAGATTTACACTGATGCAGACTGGGCTGGATTGAGCATGGAAGTGGGTCGGCGGAAACGGGAGTATCGAAAGCCCTAAGGCTCTGATACCATGTTGAAAGAGAGGAAAAAATTATTCACTCCAAAATACCAAGGGTATTTATAGTTACAACATACATATAACTCACACGATAGCACGATAATAACACATAACTCAACATGTACAACGTAGGTTAAAAAAATACATGCATTAGAAGAATAGATGGAGTTAGGGTCAAAGGAGTGGGAATGAGAAAAGGTAGACCTACACCAATATAGATGAAAGATGCTCAATATGATTTGGGAAGTGTTCAGTTTAACACATTAGGCAGTACTTATCATAAGCATATGAAAAATGTGAATTCATAAAGTAGACCTCAAATAATTGAGATAAGACTATGAACCATGATGATAATTTACACATGAAGAGTATAGAGTGTGATGAACTTTAAAGCAGAGATTGGAAGTAGACTATTTGTTCTTGTCTAAAAGGGAGAAAAATACAACTTAAATCATCACTATAACTAACTTTATCCCAACAACAACACCACTCAAGCCTTTATCCCACTATAGTGGGGTAAGCTATATGGATCCTTTGTCGCCATTGAGCCCTATCTTTTGCATAATCTCACTAATGTCTAAGTACATCATGACTTTCTTTATAGTGTCATTTCAAGCCTTTATTGGTCTACCCCTCCCTCGTCTAACTTCATCCCAACTATTAAGAAAAAAACATAAATATAAGAAAACCCACACGCTCAAATACACTGATAGGTGGGGTGAATGTGCAACCCCTCCAGAAGCGCCATGGTGTAAGCCACTAGCCCCACACGTCAAATAATGCGAAAGGGCCCATAGTAGCGCGCTGCCAATTTCTGGTTTGTCCTGCGGGCAACTGACAATTGTCGATACGATTGGAGCTTGAGGAAGACATCATCACCGAATGCGAATTCTTGTTCCTTGTGATGTTTATCTGCTTGGACTTTCATGCAATCTTGTGAGATATGAAGGTTCTCACGCATAGTGGCTAAAGTGAGGTCCCAGTCGCGGAGCGCCCGATCAACGACCGGTAAGGCCCTGCTGCCCGATTCATAGCTGCCCAGGGAGGGAGGCGGGCAGGCGGCTGACCGTAAACGACCTCAAACGGCGTCAACTTGCTGGCGGAATGGTAGGAAGTGTTATAGCAATATTCGGCCCAATGCAACCAACTAGTCCATGTTCGAGGCTCGTCCATCACAAAACAATGAAGCTATGTTTGCTCCCCCCCAATTGAGAACCTTCGTCTGACCATCAGTTTGGGGGTGATTAGTTGTGATGAGGCGCAAGCAAGTCCCCACCAGAAATTACTCACAAACGTCGGGTCTCGGTCAGAAATGATGACACGTGGAACGCTGTGAAGACGGACGATTTCCCGAGTGAAGAGATCGGCAACGGAATCCCCTGTGTACGGGTGGCTCAATGCTAAAAAGTGCCCATACTTGGAGAGCTTATCAACCACGACCAAAATGACTGACTTGCACTGATACTTGGGTAGTCCATCGATGAAATACATAGATACTGTATCTCAAATATGATGCGGAATCTCCAGAGGCGTAAGCAGGCCAGCATGGGTGGTCGTCTCATACTTCTGTCGTTGCCACATCTCGCACTGCTGCACAAACCGCTGGATGTCGCCCCGTAAGCCCTTCAAAAAACATTTGTCCGCGCTCGTTGAAGAGTATGGAGTATCCTTGCATGGCCCCCCTGTCGGTAATGAGTGGAACTCATGCATCATGACTGTCTTCCAAGCTGAGCTGGCCGGAATGACCACCCGACAGTGATAATAAAGTCTCTCGTTCTGCAGGTGATAGCTCGGAGCAGTGACGTGCTCCTGTCGAAGATCTTCCACAATGGCGCGTAATGTGGGGTACCTCATGACCTCCTCCTGTATGTCGTCTAAAGATTCAACCAGGCTGCATGTGCTCTCCGGTAGGCGGGATACTGCGTCAGCAGCCACATTCTCCTTGCCCTGCATGTAGAGGATCTCATAATCGTACCCCAATAGTTTCGTCACCCACTTCTGCTGGATAGGAGAGGATACCCGCTGGTCCAAGAAGTGCTTCAAACTCTGGTGATCCGTACGGATCTTGAAATGTCTGCCCAATAAGTATGGCCGCCACACGGCCACAACATGGATGATTGCAAGCAATTCTTTCTCGTACGTGGATAGCCCAAAAGTACGGGGGGCCAACGCATTGTTGTAAAAGGCCAATGGCCAACCCTCCTGCATCAAAACCGTGCTGATGCCCACACTTGACGCATCGGTTTCCAGCACAAACTCCTTGTTGAAATCAGGAAGAGCGAGAATCGGTGTGGTTGTCATGGCCCCCTTGAGGGTCTGGAATGCCGCCTCCACCTCGTCCTGCCAAAGGAAAGTGTCCTGTAATAACTGGGTCAACGGACGTGCAATCATGTCATAGTCTTTCACAAAGCGCTTGTAATATCCTGTAAGCCCCAAGAAGCCCCGCAACCCCCGAACGGTGTGGGGACAGAGCCACGACAAAATGCTCTTAATCTTCTTGAGATCGGCCTTGACACCGTGGGCGGAGACCAAATGCCCCAGGTACTCGACCTTCGTCTGTTCGAAAGAACACTTGGATTGCTTGGCGTAGAGTTGGTGTTGTCGGAGGATGGTGAAAACTTGCTCGACGTGAGTCAGGTGTTCCTCCCAACTGGTGTTGTATATGAGGATGTCAGAATATCAGTATTGTGTGATGGAGAAGCGGACGCAAGATCTCGTTCATAACGGCCTGGAATGTGGACGGGGCGTTGATGAGCCCGAAAGGTATCACGAGGAACTCATAGTGCCCGCCATGCATGCGGAAGACTGTCTTATGTATGTCCTCCCGCATTTGAATCTCGTGGTAGCCCGACCGGTGGTCGAGCTTGGTGAAAAGGAGAGTATCGTGCAGTTCATCTAGTAGTTCTTCAATCAATGGGATGGAAAACTTATCCTTGATCGTCGAGCTGTTCAAGCTACGGTAATCCACACAAAAGCGACATGATCCATCATTTTTCTTGATGAGAATGATGGGAGAAGAGAAGGGACTGGTACTAGGACGGATAATTCCGGTGGAAAGCATTTATTTGACGTTGCGCTCAATCTCGGTCTTCTGAATGTACGGATAGCGGTACGGTCGGATGTTGGTGGACTCGGACCCCGTCTTGAGTTGAATCTGATGGTCTCTGAACCTCGTGGGAGAAGTGAACGAGGTGCCTAAAATATATTTGCATACTGTGTCAGGATCGCCTGCATCTGCAATGGTACTACTGGAGGAGCTGTAAGAGTCGGTGTAATCTCCATGATCACAGCCATCGTGCTGCCCTGGTCCCCTAATCGCTCCAAACTTCGAAGAGAGATCTCCTTCAGCGGGGAGGATTTGAGGGGCCCCAGACAATACTGTTTCCCGTCATGCGAGAACTCCATCGTCATCTGATCTCAATCAAAGGTCATCCACCTCAATTGCCGCAGCCACTGTGCCCCAAATACCATGTCGGAACCTCTGATTGGTAGGAGATAGACGTCGGTGCGGCCCGTGTACCCCTGTATTCGAAGCTCCACCCCCTTCATAACTCCCTCGCACTGTAGTTTGCTCACATCCGTCACCATGACATGGAAGGCGGCTCCCCAATCAACCACATGTCTCACTCGCTGTGCCACCTCGGGATGGATGAAATTGTGGGTGCTTCCACTATCCACCAAAATTGTCACCCGCCCCTGGCTAACCTTCCCCATAATCCGCATAGTGAGTAGGGTGTTGCATCCCTCCATCGCCTGCAAGGACACCCCAAACTCGATCACAACAAAATCCTCGTCCGCGCCTGGTTAGGGAGCGAGCTCATCCTCCCCATCCTCATGTAATATGAAAACCTGTATCTTTTGACATTTGTGCCCGGGCGTATACTTATCATTGTTGTGGATATCGGCCGACATGTCGGACATGTCGGCCGACATGAAGGATTGGGAGCAAAAACGACACAAAACCGGCACAGATTCTGGGTGTGGCGGTTTGAAAATAGCGGGCCGACATGTCGGTTTTAACCGACATGTCGGCCCCAAAAAACGCACGATTTCGGGCGTTTTTTAAGTTTTTTTTTAATTATTAATTATATATGTTATTATTATATTTATAATGAAATGAGCGGGTCGGGATACTGTTTTAACACCCCGACCCCGCTCATTTCATTCACGCTCTGCCCTAGCTCTCCCCGTCGCTCCTGCCCTAGCTCTCCCGCGCGCGTCGGCGACACTATCTCTCTGGTTCTTTCTTCTCCCTGCTCGTTGGTGCCCTCTGGTTCTCTGGTTCTCTGGTTCTCTGGTGCTCTCTAGCCCGTTGGTGCTCTCCCTCTCTCGCGCGCTGTCGGCACTCTATCTCGCTGGTTCTTTCTTCTCCCTACTCGCTGGTGCTCTTTGGTGTGTTGGTGTCATCTGGTTCTCTGGTTCTCTGGTGCTCTCTAGCTCGTTGGTGCTCTCCCTCTCTCGCGCGCTGTCGGCACTATCTCGCTGGTTCTTTCTTCTCCCTACTCGCTGGTGCTCTTTGGTGCTCTGGTTCTCTGGTTCTCTGGTTCTCTGGTTCTCTGGTGCTCTCTAGCTCGTTCGTGCTCTCCCTCTCTCGCGCGCTGTCGGCACTCTATCTCGCTGATTCTTTCTTCTCCCTACTCGCTGGTGCTCTTTGGTGCTCTGGTTCTCTGGTTATCTGGTGCTCTCTAGCTCGCTGGTGCTCTTTCTTCTCCCTGCTCGCTGGTTCTCTCTCGGCTGGTTCATTCTTCTCCCTACCTCCCCCTCTCATTCTATCGCTCTGCATTTTTTTGTTGGTTGTTGTGCTAGCTGTCGGCTGTAGCATGGTGGCTGCCTTGTGGGTTGTTACTGGTGGCTGCCGACCCATTTAGTTGTTGGTGGCTGCCTTGTTACTTTATTTGTCTTATTAGTTGCTGCCGGAAGCTTTCATTGATTGTCCTGCTGCTTTTAATCAACAAATGATTTGAAATACCCATATTAATAGTTATTTATCCAACTTCATTTTGCAATCAATGATGCATGTATATCCAAGCACATTTTTAGTTGCCCTGCTGCTTTGTGTCTTTTAATAAATAAAGTGTGAGATGCTTTGAAAATTTGAATAAAGTGTTGGATACTTTAAAATTTTGAATGATAGTTATAACTTTGTATACTAGTATACTACTGAGAATGTAAAATTTTGTTGGATAAATAAAGTATTGCATGGATAATATAAAAGATATCTGAAGATCTAACGATCTAATGAAGTTATGGGGCTTTTATGATGTTGATTTTTTTTCAACTAGCAATTTTTCTCGTGATATAGTTATGTTAAATATTTTTTCATTTCATTTAACTAATATTATTTTCATTGTGTCCTATTAGAATGGCTTCTTCTGCTGGTTCTAGTGAGGCTCCCGTATCTCTGGTACCAACCGGTAGAGATCCGTTTTGGGCATTTGGTGAGAAGTTGTTTGCAAACGACACAAACCGAATCAAATGCAACTACTGCAAGCAGACAGTGAATGGCGGAATTACACGTTTCAAGCATCACTTGGCTGGGTGGAAGGGTAATGTTAAGCCATGTCCTCAGGTTCCCGTCGACGTTAAGGCTAAAGCGGATTCGGCGCTGAACTCAAATTTACAGAGTAAGAGGGCTAAAAGTGCCAAGTTTGAAGCAATCTTAAATGAGGTGGTTGTTGGAGGAGTGCATGTTGATCAAGAAGAGGACACTAGCATACTTAGGAGCATAGGTTCAAAGGGTCCAATGGACCAGTTTGTTCATTCAGCTGTCGAGTCTACCAAGGGAAAAGATTCCCAACAAAGCACGATAGAGAGTAAGTACAAAAAGAAAGCCAGAGATGATGATGTCGTGTACATAGGTAGATGGGCATATGAAAACGGGATCCCGTTTAACGTCATATGTAATTCATCCTTTCAGCAGATGGCTCATGTCATTGGTTTATGCGGACCTGGGATGAAGATCCCAACGTTTTATGAGTTGAGAGAGAAAATTTTACGAGGGGAGGTGGAGAGGACGAAGGAGATGTTGGGCATATTCACGCAGACATGCAAATTGAATGGTTGCAGTATCATGACCGATGCGTGGACAGATCGGAAGGGTAGGAGCGTGATGAATATCATGATACATTGTAGTTCTGGAGTAGCATTCTGGCTTTCGAAGAATGTCTCCTCCTCCACACATGATGGGAAGTTCATCTTTGACTTCTTGGATGAGCCGATTGATAGCCCTGAGAGCCCAGGAGAGCATAGTATCCTACAGATTGTGACGGATAGCGCGTCCAATAATATGGCTGCTGCAAAGCTTATGACTTTGAAAAGACCAACGATTTTTTGGACTTGTTGTGCGGCTCACACTATTAATCTACTGTTACAAGATATAGGAAAATTGAAGGCAATAAAGAGTGCTATCTCCTTAGGCCGGCAACTCTCTATATTCATCTATGGTCACACCATCTCGCTCGACATGTTTAGAGAGTCAACAAAGGACTTGGACTCTCATGAGCTTATTCGACCAGGTGTGACGAGATTCGCTACAGCATTTCTATCTTTAGAGAGCATCTTAGAGAAGAAGAATCAATTGAGGGATTTATTCACATCTGCAAAGTGGGCTGCAACAAGGTTGGCCAGTAGTGCTGTGGGAAAGCAGGTAAAACTATTGCTTCTTTATTCCTTTCATTTAAAATATATGTTTTGAAAGTTGCCCTTTTATAGTATTTTCTTAATATTTTATTTTGCATATGGTAGGCTGCAATGATAGTGATGAGCGCTAGATTTTGGGCGAATGTCGAGCTGGCTGTTGGTATATTCACACCATTTGTGAGAGTTTTGAGAAGAGTCGACGGGGATACATCATCCATGGGGTGGTTATATGGTGATATCAAAAAAGCTAGGGAAGAAGTTGTCGTAGTTCTCGATCACCAAGAGAACAAATATCTTCCTATATGGAAGTTGATTGATAGCAGATGGGAGAAAAAGATGAGCAGCCCTCTGCACCTTGCAGGTTATTACTTAAACCCAAATTTTTATTATTTTTGTCGCGTGGAGATTGAACAGTCCTATGCACTTTGCAGGGTATTACTTAAACCCATATTTTTATTATTCTCATCGAGTGGAGATTGAGGCTGACGGAAGGTTTATGAGTGGTTTTGTTGAGTGTCTCTCAAGGATATATAGGAAAGATCCTTCTACACAGGATCACATCAGCGCTGAGCTTGATGTTTACCAATACCAACAAGGGTTATTTGGTAAAGAAATGGCAAAGAGACAGCTACAAAATCCCAACTTAAATCTATGTACATTTTAATATATATATTTATTAACAATAATGATGTATTTATGTATAATAAATGAATAATTAATAGTTTAATACATTGTGTTGTCAATTTAATTTTCACAGTACATTGGTGGCGGCTTAACGGTGCTGATACGCCGTACCTTAAAACTATGGCCATGAAAATTTTAAGTCTGACTACTTCATCTTCTGGCTGTGAGAGGAACTGAAGCACCTTCGAGATGGTATACATTAATTTAGTTATGTAGTTAAACATTTATATCTTATTATATGATTGTATGCATTATTTAACTTTTTTTAAAAATGTACAGATACATTCTAAAAAGAGAAATAAACTTGATAGCAAGAGATTGAACGATTTAGTATTTGTAAAGTTCAATGCTTTGCTAAAGTCGAAATATTCAGAGACATCTCGGGATCCATTGGCAGCTAAAAATGTTGATTCTGGAATGGTACAAGAGTGGATGGTAAATGTTGATGCTGAGGAGGATGAAGATGAAGATGACGATGATGAAGTCTTTCCTGGTGAGCGGCTGACATGGGCGCAAATTGGCAATATAGTCGACGTTGATCATGATGAAAGGAGACCTCAAAGATTAGCTACAAGCAAAGAAGTGGCAATTAGTTATCAAAGAAGGGGAAAGAGAAAAATATCTGAAGTGGACGAGGGAGATCTAGAGGGTTCATCGGATGAAGATCATATTCTATCTACTCTGCCAACTATAGATGAGTTTTCAGGTGATGAAGAATGAGGTATGTTTGAGTTTTCATATTTAAAGTGTTGTATGTTAAATGCTACATATAAATTTTAATATTTAAAAGTTCAATAGGTTGTAAAATAGGTAGTACTGTGATATGTATAAAAATTAAAAAATAACATGTAATTACATATATAATTAATTAAATATTAAAATCTGATATATGAAATATCCCCGATATATAAAAAACCGACATGAAAACCCAAACCGACGTGTCCCCGACATCCGACATCTGCAACATTGATACTTATCGTTGCAGTTGAAACATAGACCCTTCTCTTTTCTCGTCTGCAGCTCGCCTGCAGCTCGGCCCATGATAGACGTGTTACCATTGGTTTGTCGGGCGTCGGTGGCTCTCTCCGGGTGACCGTCGGGGTAACTGGGGCTTTTCTCGTGGTGTGTGTTTGTTGTCTGTTGAGTTCTTCCTGAATGCGGGCCAGGCTAATGGCGTGGTTTAGACTGTGGGGCATATAGGACTGAATCTCGTCACGCAGATATTCCTAGAGTCCTGACACAAAACAGCTGAGCAGCGTTCGTTCTTCCCAGTGCACCCTATTTGCCAACTTTTTGAACTCTGTGCAATACTTCATCACTGTCCCTTTCTGCCTCAATTTCTGAAGGAGGGCCTCAAAGTCCTCGTACTCCAATGGCCCAAATCTCGTGGTAAATCCTTCCACAAACTCCGCCCAGAGTACATAATCCAGGCCCCACAGAAACCATTGCACCCACTGAAAGGCATCGTCCACCAAGTGGAATGACGTGAGTTGTACCCATTGGCCCTCTGGAATCTCTTGGTAACTGAAAAACAGTTCGGCCTTCTGCACTCATTCCAACGCGGCTCCACTGGTGAACTTCGGAAAATTCATGCGTGTCAACTTCGGTGGCATGTAGGCCCGCGGAGCGGGCTGGCCGTGCCAACCAGCCTCTTGTCCATGCCATGTACGCCTCCTATATTCCGTAGGCTCGAGAGGAGTGTCTGGATATCCCTGACGATGCGGTCCACCCATCGGCTGGGGCTGGCCGCCCCATGGCACAGCGGTTCCGTAGCCCCCCCAATGGCCTGTAGCCTTGTGGGTGGGGGAGAAGACCATGCACACCCCCCATTGGTTGAGTCGGAGGCCCAAGAGCCCGCAAAATCCATCCCATGTCACCACCGACCCGCCTCCAGGGTGCGTGCCCGCTGCCGAGCCCGTCGGCCCCACCCTGCGTCAACCCCGCACCCAGCGCAATTCCCGCGCCCGTGCCCAACGGCCACCCAGTCGGTCTCGTTGTCCCGCGACCCCCGCCAATCTCTGTTGCGCCCAAGGCCGCGGCCGATCCCGCCCCGGCACGATTGAATCTCGCGGATCCAGAAGTCTCAATCCCCGCTGGACCGAGTTGATGCGGTCCGTTCGGTTTAAGGTCGGGGACTGTAAGCCCCCGGATTCCCCGTGCGATGTCGCTTTTTTCCTTCAGGTTTTGCGATAATAAGGTCGTGAGTTCTTCCATGTCGGCGCCAATTAGCTCTTCCAACCGCTGCATGGACGCCCTCATCTTTTCTTTGATGGTGGCCACTGAATTTATCAATCCAATGTAATTTTCTTCTAGGGTTTCTAACTGATTGCTTTCTTCCTGCGAGCGCGTGGTCACCATGGCCGTAGGAGCAATGCTCTGATACCAAATGATAGGATGCTAGAAAGAAAGAGAAATCTATGGGAGAAGGTAGAGAAAAACTAGGGTTTGAGAGGGAAGGAAGGAGAGAATACCTGAAATTAGTCTTGCCTTCTCACCAAGAGAGAGCCCCGGGTATAAATATACTCGGGCCCGAGAGGGGCCGGTCGGCCCCCTCCCCAAATGAGGTGAACAGGGTGGTTCAGCCCCAAGTCGCCCGAATTAGAGAGTGGGGGCTGAACTGGTTGGTTCAGCCCCGTTTTCGCTGTTCTTCTCCTTCCGTTTTCGGACAAACCGACGTCTAGCAAACGTGTCATGTTTGGGGGTGTAACATACACAAACATATACAACACGCACACACACCAGTTGATTTTTTGTTCACTCTTTCGTTGTGACCGTTGTGAACAGTAATATTCGCATTAGCAAACTGTGGAAAAACTGGTTCCAACACCCATAAAGGTGCGGTGAGCGTAAAAGGCTGTAGAAAATTACTACGATCAAGGCCAAATCCGCGAGGGAGCGGTCGGCGGCCTCTTACACTGATTAAATTAATAGTAGGAATGATCTCCAAATGGAAGAATGTTTCACAACAATAATCCAAGAGGTTGTTAGGTCCTACCATCCACTGGAGAACACCAACCTAATCTTAACACCCATCTACATAAATACCTCCCAGAGGAACCGTTGGGGTCCTAGATGCCATCAAGTGGAATCCATTGACGATTTTATAAGTTCCATCATGTCAACTTCTCAAATAGAGACGGGGATACTAAATGATGATGAATTAATGAGTCCTTTTAGGTAAGAATACAAGCAAAGCAAATAACCAGTATAAAAACTCACCTTGAATTACTATATAGCTAGACCACCGTTTCAGCCGCACACCTGAAGCATTTTGAGTCCCTCAAATATAGTTCATTCTTCATGAAAATGAGGTGATGGGATGGTTTTGTGACTGCCCACAAGATAAATCTGTAGCTCCAGAGAATTCAATAAGATGTTGCTACACACTTCGTCAGAAGGGACCTCACAAACCCCACTTAGTGTTCGAAAAATGGTCCCAGTAGAAGATAAGGAAGACGGGCAATTTGGACTCCAAACTCGCACATGCAGTAGAAAGGCCAACTCAAGCATCAAGTCAGTATCAACATGATGAGAACTATGCAGCCCTAATTAGACATGGCATATTCCATATCGGCGGAGAAGTCTGTCTGTTGTCGTGCTCTCTTACACACCTTTAACTTGTTTTAGTATTGTTTTGTAGGGGGCATAGATTCAGAAGGAATACAAGGAGTTGCATCTTAATTGTTCTATTTATCATTTCTTCTACCATAGGAGATTCACATCCAACGACTCATCTTTCCAACAAGTCATTAATTGGTGGCAACATGTCATCGGCTTTCCCATCCAACATTCATGGCTCAAAAGTTCCAATTGTTGGAACATTGTTCGACACACTCTTGGTTTGGAAATAATAAATTCGGATATATACATGATCTATCTTTGCAAATATTTCATAGTGTGCAGGTTCAGAAAATACCTTTGATAAAAGTAATGAATGTTACAGCAAAAATCAAGCTAACACGATAAGTCTAAGGACAAAAATGCATCCTATCTGATAAGTCTAAGACCAAAAGTTCCAATTGTTGGAACATTGTTCGACACACTCTTGATTTGGGAATAACAAATTCTGATATATACCTGATCTATCTTTCCAAGTATTTCATAGTGTGCAGGTTCATGAATTACCTCTGATACAAGTAATGAATGTTACAATAAGAATCAAGGTAACATGATAAGTCTAAGGCCAAAAATGCATCCTACCCCCGGTCCTAGCTGATACCGCCTAACGATAGCACTGGACGTACGTCGACCTACAGTCAACAATATGTTGTGGATTTAGAGAAATGTGGGGCTTCCAGAAGAACTTTATGAAGGAGCATATCAACCAGCGGCAATAGCTTATCTGAGGACCAGGAGCAATCCCGAGACCGAGCTAGGCAATATAGAAGACCTGGAGGATATCTCACTTCCTCCTGCGGTAATCAATAGCGTCAACGATAAAAATGCAGAGTTTTTGCAAGTCATTTCAAGGGACACTATTGCTTGGTAGTAGCATCAATCGCCCGACGTTAGCGCATATCTCAATATGAAAACACTGCATCGCAACACATTGCAAGAGAGGAAGGAGCGCGGGGAATTCAAATTTATTATCACATGCGGTAAGCACTATTGCCCTGCGGTAGCTCCAAACTCCATATGAAAAGATCCACCATCTTGAGAATGAAAAAAATGTAGGATATTCAATATTTAATGATATCGTCCGACGGTAGATGTTACTGCAGGTTATAGCTCACAAAAAATATAAACTCGTTTTATTCTCTCAGGATTAAGGGACCATCAAGAGATTTGTGAGAGACAAGGTCGCCTTAGCTGCCTGAGAAGCCTCCAACACTCTGAACCTTCAATTTCAAGAGATTTCAAGGAAGATTGAAGATTAGATCATTCATTCAAGAGAAGGATGTGTGTCCTACGACAATGAATTCGAGCGGCCCATCACCATCTTCCTTCAGCATCTACTTTTAGAGAGTTTTTGTGCATAAACAATTTATTCCTCTTTGTATTTTCTTTTCGGGGTTTGATCTTTGTTTAAATTTTTTGTATCGTGTAGAAATCACCTCTTCTACAGCGATTGAATCTATGCAGGTCTAGGGGTGTGGAATTTGTCACGCGTGTGGCGACTAGATCTATGATGGCTCTAAGGAGTTCTCCCTAGAGGAGAGGTGTAAGGTCAATTCCGGGGTGGATTGGCTAGGACCAACCAGTTCTAGGTAAGAGTTCGAATAGAAAACACAAGATTTTTATTTTTACTACTTACCAGCCTTAGCATCGTAAGATCGAACTCATTATATGTTTTCTGATTTTACTTAAATGATGGTGATTTTCTTTTATCTGTAATAATGGTTTGAATCTTCATTTTCCGCTGTGCAAGAAAGTGCAAGCAGGCGAGCGAAGAGAAGTCGGCCAACTCTTTCAAGATTCTAGTTTTAAATTTAAAAAAAATTAACTTTTGTAATAATCTTGATTCCCCCCCCCCCCCCAGCCCCCTCTAAAGAAGTAAATCAATCCAACAAGTGGTATCAAAGTGAATATGGCTAATCATGATTTTGCATTTAACGAGGGTCAAGGAAGTATACGTCCCCCACTCTTGGGCACTAACTATACATATTGGAAAACTATGATGAAATGTTTCCTTACGACCTTAGACATAGATGTATGATATAGGATTAAAAGACGTTATACTCTTCCATTTGTTATCGTCGAAAATTAAGGTCATAGAAAAAACTCGGGGCAAATGAAATAATTTTTATAAATGTCATTGTTCTAATAATGTTAAGGTAATGAACTTTTTTATTTTATGTATTAGATGAAACTGAATTTAATCGTACTTATTCTTGCGAAACTACTTTTGATATTTGGGGATTATTTGAACTCTCACATGAAGGTACTTCGCAAATCAAGGAATCAAAAGCTTTAGGTTGAAGTCTGAGTATGAGCATTTTTGCATGGAAATTGATGAAGTAGATGCAACGTACACTTTACAAAAATAGCGAACGAATAAAAAATCCTTCTTCAGCGGTGACTTGGTGAGGAAAATACTGAGATCTCTCTCACCAAATTTCAATTCGAAGGTCACAACGATCGATAGCCTCATGATTTAGGTCGGCTCGAGATTGAGAGCCTAATTGGGAATCTGAAAACCCCGGAGATTAAACTCAAGATTCAACACAAAGAAGTCATTGACACCGAACTCAATAAAGGATGAAAATGATGATGATGATGAACAGTGCATGTTCATTCAAGAAATCAAAAAATTTATGAGAAATCTGAAACGAAGGAACAAGTTCCAAAAATATATGAACAAAAAATGATAATCCACAAGAAAGGAAAGAGCTTCCGCATGTGAGGAAGAGAAGCTGGCTTCGGAATGCTACCATTGTAGGAAACCCAACAACAGTAAAAGCAACTGCCCAAAGTATTTGAAAGAGGAGAAAAGAAGAAGAAGAAGAAGAAGAAGAAGAAGAAGAAGAAGTAGAAGAAGAAGAAGAAGAAGAAGAAGAAGAAGAAGAAGAAGAAGAAGGAGAAGGAGAAGGAGAAGAAGAAGAGAAGGAGAAGAAGAAGAAGAGAAGGGAGAAGAGAAAAGTTTGAGGTTTCTAGTGTGTTGAGCTCCAGTGAGGATGAGAAGGCCAATATGTGTGTTATGAGGAAGAGCACAGAATCTACTGATGATGATACTAATGTCCAAAGCAACACTGGGTATCTCCTCCCTCTCTTGATAATCTTTTTTGATGAATATATGAAAACTTGCAAATTTTTAACTTACCTTTGAATGATATTGATAATTTAAAAATAAAAAATATAAGATTATTAAAAGAAAATAAGAAATTAAATAAGGAATTAATCAAATCTGGGAAGGCCATTCTAATCTTTTATTGGAAAAAATAAATGAATTCAATGATTTCCTCTCTATCTCTAACTCTACAATCAAAATTCTTATTAAAGAAAATAGTGAGTTAGAGAGTAAAGCCAAAAATTTTCTTGCCCCGATCGAAAATGGAAAGAAAGTGTTTGTTAACTAGTGACTTGAAAGCCCGAATTCATGACTTGAACCTTGCTATTTAGAAATTCGGAATTAGCCAAAAGTCCATGAACATGATTTTAGTCCGTCAATGTCCTAGAGGTTTGAGGTATGAATTGGGGCACAAGGCTCTGTCACTAGCGCCGGCAGTAGCTATTCATCACGACCAGCACCAGTAAACACAGAAAAAAAGAAACATGTTATTATTAATTATCCCTCTTCCAACATGAGTCCACCCAAAACTCAAAGGTAAGTCTTCACAACTTTTCTTTTGTGCTCCAATGGCTCTAAATTTGGGCACACGAAGAAGGGAGCATATGCCTCAAAGCAAATCTGGGTACATAAGACGTCCACTTATATTATGGGTAGAGCTACTTAGCTATCTGGATCTTTACTCTCTTCTACTTTTGTAGGTCTGTTCGCAGACTAAAGAAAATGAAGACATGTGGTACTTGGACTCGGGATGCTTTAAGCACATGACGGGCAATAAAGAGAAATTTTTTAGCCTAAGGTAAAAGAAAGGTGAATTTGTGAACTTTAGAGACAACAAGCGAAAGATCAAAGATGTTGGTATCGTGGGTAACAATTCTTTTTCTATCTTTAATGTGTTGTTTGCTGATGATTTAAAACATAATTTAATCTCAATTAGTCAATTATGTAATAAAAATTTAAAGATCTTATTTGAATCATCTACAAACACATACAAGATTATCGATGTTAATACTAATGATATTTTATTCACTACACAACCCACAATGTCTATACTAGAATCTTTAATGGTCTTTCTCCGTCATCGATTAATGGTTAAAATGAAGAATTGGAACTTTGACATAAGTGACTTGATCACACTGGCACCAAGTTGATTCTAAAAGTATATAAGAAGTTTATTTGTGGTCTTCCTAATTTGAATGGTAATTTAACTTCTTTATGTGAGTAACCTTGAGGTCATGGGATCGAGTCCTGGAAGTAGCCTCTTGCAAAAAATGCAGGGTAAGGTTTGCTTACATTTCACACTTGTGGTGGAACCCTTCCACGAACCCTCGCTGCGTGAGGATGCTTTGTGCACCGGGCTACCCCTTTTTAAAAGAAAAATTCACTCGCTCTGTATTTAAAAGAAAAATTGAAGTTTCCACCACTAGACCCTTACCATTAATCCACATGGATATCTTTGGTTCAGTTAGTATGTCTAGTATGAGTGGTAGGAAATACACTTTGTATGTATCGATAACAATTTTCATTTTTGTTAGACTATTTTTCTATCGTTTAAATCCAATGTTTTTCATGATTTACAAATTTATGCAAGCGAATACAAAATGAACATGATTTTAAAATTAATTGTATTAGGTCAAATAATGGAGGAGAATTTTAAAAGCATAAATTTTCTGATTTTGTGATAGCGTAGGCATTCATCATGAGTTTTTTGCATCGCGCACGCTTCAACGAAATGGGGTAATGGAAAGAAAAAATAATACTTTACAGGAACTAGCACGCACTATGCTATCAGAATATGTCTTACCTAAGCACTTTTGGGATGAATATTGCATGTTATTTTATGAATAGTTATGGTTCACCCTCTACTAAAATTAACTATTTATGAACTATATTTTCAAAAGAAACATAATATGCTTTACTTTTGTAGAAAGTAAGAGTAATGAAGCTTGTGGGTAATATTTTTTGTATAAACATCAAGTATGAGTACAAATATATAGGAAGAGAAGAAGAGAGAAATCTCAAATCTACAATGTGGGACAAAACCTAAGACAACTTGGGCCCATAAATGGGCCACAATTACAACGGGCTTTACATATAATTAAACTATCTTCTAACACACCCCGCAAGCTGGAGCATACAAATCGTAAGCACCAAGCTTGGATAGAAACTGTTGATACAGTGGCCGAGGTAGATCCTTGGTAAAGATGTCAGCAACTTGCTCAAAGGATGGAACATGCTCCAATTCAAGTTTCTTCAGTTGGACCTTCTGCCGAACAAAGTGACAATCAACCTCAATGTGTTTTGTTCGCTCATGAAACACAGGATTCTTCGCAATATGTATAACAGTCTTACTGTCACAGAAAAGAGTAGCAGGAGAGGAGAGATTGACACACAAATCATGAAGAGGGCTCTCTAACCAGGTCAGTTCAGAAACGACAGCAGCCATTGCACGATACTCAGCTTCAGCAGAAGAACGAGCAACAACTGATTGCTTCTTGCTGCGCCTGGTGATGAGATTTCCTCCAAAATAGGTACAGAAGCCAGTGGTGGATCGTCGATCATCAAGTGAGCCCGCACAATCAGCATCAGTGTACGCAACAAGAGATAAAGAGGAGGATGGCTTGTATACCAACCCTCGTCCCGAGACAGCTTTTAAATACCTGAGGATGCGTTCGACAGCCTAAAAATGAGATATCCTTGGTGAATGCATAAAGCGACTGACCACTCTAACAGCAAAAGAGATATCGGGCCTTGTAACTGTTAGGTATATCAGTTTTCCTACAAGGCGTCGATAATATTCTGGATTAGTAAGAAGAGAGTCTGATTCTGCTCCATGAGCACTGAGCTTCTGGTTGACAGCCATAGGTATTTCGGCGGGTTTACATCTGGAATAACCAGCATCCTGAAGAAGATCCAGACATTATTTTTGTTGAGATAGGACCGGGCCATCAATTCTTCAAACAACCTCAAGACCAAGGAAGTACCGAAGGTTTCCCAGATCTTTTGTTTGAAAGACAGAATTTAAGTGTTGCTTGATTTGTTGTATCCTATTAGAGTCATCGTCAATTATCAAAATATCATTCACATAGACTAAGAGAATTACAGTCCATGTTGATCGATGACGGGTAAAAAGAGAGAAGTCAGCCGAGCTGCGCTGAAAACCAATATCACGAACGGCCTTGCTAAATTTTTCAAACCAAGCTCGAGGGGACTGTTTGAGACCATAGATAGCTTTGCGCAGTCGGCACACCATAGACTCCCTTGTGGTCTCAAACCCCGGAGGTTGGTTCATGAAAACCGTCTCATGTAGATCACCATTAAGAAAATCATTTTTAATGTCCAGGTGATGTAGAGGCCAGCGGCGGTGAACAGCCAGTGAGATGAGGACCAGAACAGAATTCAGCTTGGCGACAGGGGAGAACGTCTCCCCATAATCCAAGCCCTGTTGCTGAGTGAACCCATGAGCCACAAGACGGGCTTTGAGGCGATCAATAGTCTCATCCGGAGTATGTTTAATGGCAAAGATCCATTTGCAGTAAACGCAGGACTGGACAAACTGAAGAGGTACCAAATCCCAAGTATGATTAGCCCAAATGGCTGACATCTCAGCATCCATGGTCGCACGCCACCCAGGGTGTTGAAGAGCCTCTTGTACAGTGTTAGGCAGAGAAATAGAGGAAAGAGCAAGAGCAAATTTCCGAAGAGGAGGAGAGAGCCGATGTAGGGAAATATAGTTGGCCATAGGATGAGCCGTTGAGGCAGGGGCAGGGTCAGCTGGCCGCGAAATCGTACTGGTAAACGGTAGCAGTGGCTGGGCTCCGGAGTTCAGATTACGGCGAGTGTAGACTGTAGATACGGATGAGAGGAGGTTTGGTTGCTGGCTGATTGGGTGTGGGTGGTGTGGGAGCAAGTGGTTCCACGTGGGGCGTTGGAAGAAGAGGAGGTAGTGAAGTTGTGGCCGGGATAGCAGGAAGAGACACAGGTTGCCCATCAGAAGGTATCAAAGTGGATGACAGAAAGGGTCGGTCTTCAAGAAAAGTAACATCAGCGGACACAACCACTTTCCAGTCGATAGGAGAGTAACACACATACCCTTTTTGAGTTCGAGAGTACCCTACGAACATACACTTGGGTGCATGGGGGGAAATTTGTCTGTAGGTAAACCAAGGTTATGGACATAGCAAACACACCCAAATACCTGAGGTGCAAGAGGAAACAGAGATTGAGAAGGAAAGAGGAGACTAAATGGAGTGACGAAGTTGAGAACGGAGAAGGGTAGACGATTGATGAGATGACAAGCAGCTGAAACTGCAAAGTTCCAGTATTCGATGGGTACATGCATCTGAAGCATTAACGAGAGGGCAACATCAAGAAGGTGCCGATTTTTACGCTCAGCAACTCCATTTTGCTGAGGAGTGTAAGTACAGGAGGTTTGATGGATAATGTCAAATTCAGCACAAACAGAGGTGAACGTTCGGCTGGTATATTCCTTTGCATTGTCAATGCGGATAATTTTAAGTGGCAAAGAGAACTGAGTCCGAATTTCAGTAACGAACGTACGAAATATCGAGGAGTTCGGTACGATCCCGTAGTAAATATAACCATGTCACACGAGAGTAATCATCAATAAAGGTAACAAAATAGCGGTACCCAAATACACTGGGGACCTTATAAGGGCCCCAAATATCAGAGTGAATAATGGATAAAGGAGTACTACTCGGATTACAGACGGGACTAAACGAGATGCAATGTTGTTTACCAAAGATACATGACTCACAAGTAAACTCATGTAAGGAGACATCTGAAAGAGCGTGCTTGAGAATCGGGAGGGGAGCATGTCCCAGACGACGATGTCACTCGACGGAGGAGACGACGGCGAGGGTAGAAGGAGGGACATCAAGAAGATAGAGCCCATGAGACAGTCGTCCGCTACCAACAATATTTTGTGTTTGCCGATCCTGCACAACAAAAGAAGATGGTGAGAAAGTAGCATGGCAATCAGGGTCCTGTGTAAGTCGGCTAATAGAAAGTAAGTTGAACGGGGAGCCCGGAACATGAAGAACTGAAGTTAATGAGAGATTGGGTGTGAGATGGATATCAGCAGCTCCAGAGACAAGGGTGGAGTCACCATTGACGATGGTGATGGACTTGGCATGAGGAGAGTCCAAGTATTTCAGCGGCTTCTGGCAGGTAATATAGTGGGTGGCACTAGAGTCCACAATCCAGTGGGAACCCCGAGATAGACAGGTTATACCTTCATTAGCGATGGAGGCCACGGAACCCGATGAGAGAGCAATCACTCGGAGCTGCTGAAGCTGGATGCGGAGAGCATCAATATCAGACTGAGCATTTGAAGGAGTCGAGGTAGAGGCCACGGGCATAGACTCAGCTTTTGAAGCAGGAGCAAGATGGGGTGGCAGACCATGCTTACGATAGCAGGTAGCCTCCAGATGATGTTCTCGACCACAAAAGGTGCATTTCAGGGGGGCTTTTCCAGCACGTCCACGTCCCCGAGATGAATTGTGAGCCCCACGGATCGAGGTACCACGAGTGGAGGGATGTTGTGAAGGTAGCTGCAGAAGAACTGGAGAGGGAGGCAAAGGAGCCTCGGGAGGCGGGGTGACCCTCAGAAGCATGGAGCACACATCAGAGAGAGAGGAAGTAGTGGCAGATGAGAGTATCTGAGCACGAATACTATGCAGATGTGGAGGAACCCTTGCCATCATCATGGCAATCTCGATAGCTTCTTTTTTATGCCTACTAGCTTCTCAGTAGTAGGAGGCTGGTGTTGAATCCACGTCTCAACAAGTGTCTTGGCCTTAGAAACGAAGGATGTCATATCGCCAGGTATCCCGGGATCAAGGGATTGAAGATCAGTATTGATGTCAAACAAATGTTGTAGACTGTATTGACCCGAATAGAAGGATTGAAGTTCCTCCCACATAGACTTTGTCGTGTCACAATACATGACCATCATGTAGGGCTCGGTATCCATAAAGTTGAGGAGTCAGGATTGCACACGGCCGTCATCACAAAGCCACTCGTCAGTGGGAAGGGTAGAAGTGGCCCGGGTCAGGGGATGAAGTAGTCCTTTCGTCTGGAGTACCCGAAGAACAGAGTGGACCCATTCCACAGTTTCTTTTGCCCGTGAGAGAGATAGTGGTAATCCTGAGTTCATCCTGTAGTTCAGTAGCAGGCGAAGCAGTCCGAGGTGGCAGAGAAGTATCAGCGGACTCCCCGGAGTTTGTAGTAGTATCCATGAGGCAAACTGAACACCAATCCGCAGCGGCTAGAAAAACATCTTGCGTGCAAAACCAACGGCTAGACAGGCTGAAGTGGGCAAGAACAGCAAGCAAGTCCAGCGGCTTAGGAGAAACCGCAAGCAGAGACCACAACGAGCAAGACCAGCGGCAAGAACAGCGGGCAAGGAAGAAAACCGCAGCGGTAAGAACAAGCCGCACGCGACTAGGAGGTCGCTCAAGAAGAAGGAACCCGCAGGCAAAACCAGAAGAAGCGGAACAGAAGAGAGGTTGCACGGTCTTGGTGACAACACACTAGCGGCAGGAGGCCGCGACCAAGTGCGGAGACCGCAGCGGGTAGATAGACCGCAGCGGGCGGAGAAGAGAAACCGCACGATCTCGGCGTCAACACGCTAGCGGACAGAGGCCGTGACCAAAATGCGGAGCCCGCTGCGGGTAGAGAAGCCGCAACGGTAAGATAAGTCGATGCAGGAAGTTCGCAGAGCCACGGAAGAGACCGAGATCGCCGCGACTAGAAGGCAGCAGCGAGAAGGAAAAAACCGCAACGGTCAGGAATGGTCGTGCGGGAAGGGAAGTCGTCGGCGACGGGAGAAGCAGAGACCGCACGGTCTCGGTGCGAACACCAGCAGTAAAAAGGAGATACCACGACCAAGGTGCGATGGGAAAAAGAGGTAGAGGAAGTCGAAGCGAGAAGAAGGCCGCTCGGATAGGGGCAGAGACCGCGGAGAACAGGGCGGGAGGGGGGACCACCAGTTCGAGAGGTTATAAAATGGGGGGGTGGAACCACGAGAGAGAGCAAAGAGAAGAGGGCGGTAAGGAAACCGCTAACCGCACAGAAGCAACGGTTAGAAAAGGGGAAGGAAGCCGGGGACCAAACCGCCCGGTTAGCAAGCAGGCCAAGCGGACAGACAGGGACAGGCCGGACGGTCTTTCCTCCGATACCATGTAGAAAGTAAGAGTAATGAAGCTTGTGGGTAGTATTTCTTGTATAAACATCAAGTATGAGTACAAATATATAAGAAGAGAAGAAGAGAGAAATCTCAAATCTACAATGTGGGAAGACAACTTGGGCCCATAAATGGGCCACAATTACAATGGGCTTTACATATAATTCAACTATCTTCTAACAACTTTAAAGATTTTGGTTACAAATGTTTTGTTTTAAATACAAAAGACAATCTAGATAAATTTGATGAAAAATCTAATGAAGAGATTTTTAGGCTATTTGAATAATGTACAGAGGTAAAATTAGATAAATTTGTTTCTGCTGTAGTTCCAAGAACTTCTACAGGAAAAAAAGATGATGAACAACTTTGGAAAATGCAGAAAATAATGAAAGTGATGTTGAAGAGGTGGAAGAGGAGCATAAATATGAACCACCCAGTATACTAAAATTCTCCAAAAATCATCCACTGGAACCAGTGCTTGGTGAGCCATCAAGAGAGGTAATGATACGTTCTCCTTTGCATAATTTTATTTTTTAATTTATGCTTTATCTCTGATATTGAACCAAAGAACCTGTTTGCCACTCTAAATGATTAATCATGATTTTTAACAATGACGGAACAACTTAGCCAATTTGAGAGAAACAAAATATGAAAATTAGTTGAGCATCCTTCTGATCATCCAGTTGTAGGTGTAAAATAGATATTTAAAAAAAATTAGATGGTGAGTATAGGATAACTAGAAATAAGGCTACGCTAGTAGTCCAAGATTTTTCACAAATTGAAGGGATTGACTTTGAAGTAATATTCACACTCATCGCACATTTAGAATCCATACGTATTTTTCTTTCATTTGCCAGTCAAAAATAATTTAAATTATTTCAAATGGATACAAAAAAATATACTTTAAATGAAATTATAAAAGAAGAAATGTATGTAGAACAAACCCCTAATATTATTAATTGTGAATTTTCTATCTTTATTTACAAACTTGATAAAGCTCTTCATAGTTCAAAGCAAAGCACTATGTGCATAATATGATTGTTTGACATCATTTTTATTAAAACATGATTTTTCAATGAGTAGTGCCAACACCATACTCTTCATCAAACATATATGACATGTTTTGATTATTTTACAAATATAAATTGATAATATTATATTTAGTTCTACCAATGACTCTTTGTGCAAAGAAGTTATAAAAGTGATGCATGATGAATTCGAAATGAACTTGGTTAAGAACTCACATACTTTCTAAAATTTCAAATATCTCAACGTAATGATAACAATTTCATATATCAAAGCAAATATGTCCAAGAAATGCTCAAGAGATCTGGATTTGAAAGACTCAAACAAGCAACTGGTCCAATAGGTGCATCACTAAAGCCAGGAAAAGATTATGTGGAACACTTCTATCGACCAAACAAAATGATGCGGAACAGAGACGAGCACGAGCTTTGGGCCCGTTTGGTGCTGATTTGGCGACTTACCATATATGGCGTGCCCAGATCGACGATCGGACTCCGCGGTTGCGTCCGGCACGTCGTCGCGAGTCAAAAACATATATTAGTTTATTTTTTGAGTTTATTTTCATGTATTTAGTGGTCGATACCACCGGCCAATCATAGTCATGGTGAAGCCCTAATTTGTTCTCTTCTTATAAATATTGGTCTAAGTGGCTGAACCAAGGAATTGCAGATTTTGGAGACATTGAATCCCGGAATCCCGCGATCCCTCCACGGTGCCGACGTCGTGGAACCCTAGGTGACGACTCCTATGCCTCCAAACTCCTCCCCAAGGTAATCCCTACCCCCACCTTCATTTTTCATGGCTCAAACCATCGTTTCACCCGCTGCAGCCCGTCATTCCAGCCCCAGGAAAACAGCCGTCCTGCTGCCCCTTTTCTGCCGCCCAACCCGCCTCCTCTCCACCGCCGCTACAAGGCCGCCTCCACCTCTTGTCCCGTCCCCACTGCTGGACGACCAGCCCTCATCTCTTACTAAATCCGGCCACCCCAAGGGCCTCTTTGCCCTAGCCGACTACCCCCACATATCCCCTCCGTGGATCCACCATCCTAATAGCCCAAAAATTCTAGATCAGTGCAGATCTAGGATTATAGCCACCCGATCCGTTATTTTCACCGCACAAACTTTCCATTTTTGCCCGGATCCGACCCTAAATAGCGGATCTACCCACCCCCCGGCCCGGATCTACTTATTCGTGGACGCATCCACCATTTTATTGTCTGTTCGCACCGTTCTCCGTTGATGGCAGCCACCGTCACCGTCGCCTCGCCACCGGTTCCATCTCCGATCGCCGATCTACACATTCGACCCTCCAAATCTTCAGTGTTTCGGTTCAGCACTCTACTTTGTGAGCGTTTGTATTATTGTACTATTTGATTCACATTTGCATTTGGTAATTTATTATATCTTGCTGCGATTTCTATTCGTGAAAATTTGTTTTTGTACACTAATAACTTACAGGATGGGGCATTCGCCGCGCGCTTTGCTTTGACCCTCCGAGCGGAGGAAAGCCATTTCAATTGCCTAAATAAATAATTGCTTTTCTATTCAAATATTTGTGTGGTGCTAAAACTTACATTGCCTAAATGATTTGTCAAATACCGGTCATTGCATTACATTTAGAATTGCATTAGTTTGTCACCCCCGCACCTGCACGTAGAGTTGTAGTTTTCGTGCACCACGAGCCTACCCCTACATTATTTTGGTATCAGAGGGAGGTTAGGTCATTTGCATGCTTTGTAGTGGTAGGTCATATAGAGTCTTTAGGTTGATCCATGGCTAATTATTGTCGTCGTTCCTCTCCGCACTTTGGGGATTCTGAGTCCGCCTATACCCAATCTCATAGAGCGACTTCAGAGAAATCCTCACGTTATCATGATGATTATTATCGTCTGCGGCACACCACTTCTCGAGATCGTGTAGACCCACCGACACAACCTCACTATGCCAGAGACGATCAGTATGATTATTGTCGTCGTTCATATCCTTGCACGCGAGCGGATCGTGTTGATCCTTCGACTCGACTCGATTACCTTAGGGATGACTATTATGAGGATCGTCACTTTGAGAGAGATCTTGAGAGTCAATTTCGTACATTTTCTCCTTCCTTTGACGGCTCATCGAGTCCCGAGTATTTCAGTTATTGGCTCGTGAATATTGAGTATTATCTTGATCATTTTGAGTTATTCGGTGGGCGTCGGGTTAAGTTTGCGAAACTTAGATTTTTAGATCATGCAAGGGCATATTGGGCTAGCGTTGAGAGGACCAGCGAGCGAGACCGTCTTCGTCGCATCACTAGTTGGATGGACATGAAGCGTGCATTGTGTCAAAGGTACCTACCTTCATCATATCGGAGTCGCTTGCTCGACCAATTATTTTCCCTTCAACAAGAATCCATGTCTGTCGCTGAGTACATGGATTGCTTTGATGAGTTGGTAGTGAGGAGCGATATCCGAGAGGAGTCAGCCATGACCACTTGCAGATTCTGGTCTGGGCTTCGATCTGACATTCGTACTAAGGTGGTTTATCATAGCTCGAAGTCCCTCAAGCAGACGTATCAGCTTGCCCTTCATTACAAACAATCTTTGAGATCCGCCAGAGTTGGTCGGTTGGACCTTCACCTTGACCTCCGCAGCACGAGTCCTTCTCATACTGAGGTCACCACGGTGCCTACCACTGTCCTACCACCCACGACGGAAGTGATACCTGATACAGATTGTTCTCACCCCAGCAAGATGCTTAGCCCCGTGAGTGACCTATCACTTGTTTCTGACCCGTCTCTTGTGACTCCGACGAAGGGTGAGCCTGAGCGACCTATTGAGTCTGCAGTGTTGTGTCCCTCACCCACACCTCCACTTTTGGCATGTCCAGGGTTGATTGACACTCATACCCTAGACTCATGTCTTGACACCGCACCCACAGACCCATTCTTGAGCGTAGGTCTATGTCACTTTTCCCTTGGCATTATCCTGAGCCACATTACGATCGAGAACTCAGAGCTTGGTGTTGATCTCATAGTGGCTATGTCACCCATGCACAGGAACACTACCCCTTTCGATTGTACTCATCGGGAGGACATTGACCTTAGTGACGAGCCCTATAACGAGCCCCCTGTTGAGCCTCCTGATGATCCGCCACATCTTGGTGAGCTTGAGACTCGGGTGAGCCACTCAGGTATGACGCCTCATTCATTATCATATCTGGCCTTGCCCCAGAGAAGGGACCTTGAGTGGAGCATGACATATGTAGGGCCTACCTTGAGTCCACTTGAGTATACTCATATTGTGAGGACCTACCTTATGACGTCTCACACTCTGCATGAATTTTGGGACACGCCACCCGTTGAGCCACCCGATGAGTTTTTTCTTGTCTGGGACGCTCACCATATTTTATAGTCACGACTTCTAGTCGGTGTGCACGATTTTCACTCAGGTGGTTGTCTCCTTCGTGATGACTTTTCTTACATACCTCTTGGGGACCCCCCCTGATGTGCTACGTTCCCCGAGAGACATTTGGCTCTTTACGAGTCCGTATTTGAGTATAGTTGCCTCTTATGGTCATCTGAGCAATCGTCACACACGGGATGAGTTTGTCTACACTCCACCAAAAGAACCTCCTGATAAGCCACCCCATTTTAGAGGCATCTCAGACATTATTAGATTTTCATGCAAGAAGTGTACCGTGTCTATCGTGTTGTCTTTGCATCATTTGCATTACCTGCATGAGTCTGTTGAGTATTTTACAAGACATTTGCATGAGTTGCATGAGTTTGTTTGCCGACGAATAATAACAAGCAATGAAAATTATAAAGCTCATGCAGATAAGCGAAGACAAGAACGAATATTTAATGAAGGCAAAAGGGTAATGATACGAATCTGCCCCGAGAGGCTCCCTTCGGGGCCTGCCAAGAAGTTAAGTGTTAAGCGAATGGGTATGTACTATGTTATTAGTCGCATTGGGACAAATGCTTGCCGGCTTGATATCCCGGCTAGTATAGAAATTCACCTGGTGTATAATGTTGAGGATCTAAGACCATACTACGAACCTCACGAGTATGTGGACCCGAGCAGTGGAGATACCCAGCCACTCCCACTGTCATTACCTTACCACCATCATACGTCACCGCCGTCTAGTGGCCACTCCAGTCCACCCACTGTTGACACCCACACACCTGGGGACTCGTCTTCTCTGGTTTCACCATCGGCACCACCAATCGCACCGGGACTCACCTTTCGAGAGATGAGAGATGAGAGCATCACAGAGTTCAGATTCCACCAGCTTGTTCCTACTTTAGATGGGTCGTGTTGTCGCTACTGGGTACATTGGCGGGGCCGCCCCGACGCAGTTGACGCTAGGATGCTTGCAACAAATCTTGATTGATTTGCCCCTGGACTTCGACTTCAGCACGACCGTCTCTATTCACCGGAGATGACAGCTTTTCAGTCAGGGGGAGTTGATGGGCGAGGACACTCTTCAGTCGACAACTCCCGACGGACCTCTTCGAGTTGTACCTGGCATTCATCGAGAGAATTTTGATCTCAATTCATCACGAGATGAATCCTTTCAAGCCGGAGAGATGGATGCGGAGCAGAGACGAGCACGAGCTTTGGGCCTGTTTGGCGCTGATTTGGCAACTTACCATATATGGCGTGCCCGGATCGACGATCGGACACCGCGGTTGCGTCTGGCACGTCACCGCGAGTCAAAAATATATATTAGTTTATTTTTTTGAGTTTATTTTCATGTATTTAGTGGTCGATTTCACCAACCAATCATAGTCGTTGATGGTGAAGCCCTAATTTGTTCACTTCTTATAAATATTGGTCTAAGTGCCTGAATCAAGGCATTGCAGATTTTGGAGACATTGAATCCCGGAATCCCGCAATCCCTCCCCGGTGCCGACGCCGTGGAACCCTAGGTGACGACTCCTAGGCCTCCAAACTCCTCCCCAAGGTAATCCCTACCCTCATCTTCATTTTCCACGCCCCAAACCATCGTTTCACCGGCTGCACCCCGCCATTCCAGCCCCCGGAAAACAGCCGACCTGCTGCCCCTTTTCCGCCGCCCAACCCGCCTCCTCCCCTCAAACCCGCCGCCTCTCCACCGCCGCTACAGGGCCTCCTCCACCTCTTGTCCCCTCCCCACTGCTGGCCGACCAGCCCTCATCTCTTACCAAATCCAACCACCCCAAGGGCCTCTTTGCCCTAGCCGACTACCCCCACATATCCCCTCTGTGGATCCACCATCCTAATAGCCCAAAAATTCTAGATCAGTCCAGATCTAGGATTATAGCCACCCGATTCGTTATTTTCACCGCACAAATTTTCCATTTTTGCCCGGATCCGACCCTAAATAGCGGATCTACCCACCCCCCGGCCCGGATCTACTTATTCGTGGCCGCATCCACCATTTTATTGTCCGTTCGCACCGTTCTCCGTTGAGGGCAGCCACCGTCACTGTCGCCTCGCCACCGGTTCCATCTCCGATCATCGATCTACACATCCGGCCCTCCAAATCTTCAGTGTCTCGGATCAGTTGGTGATGAGAGCGCTGGTGAAGGCCTCTTATCTAGGAGGTCTGGGGATCGAGCCCTGCCCTCAACAACCTGCCGCATGGTGGTGATTCCATGGCGGAGAGCTGGTTGGGGTGTACGGGTCGCGGCCTTGATGAAAGCCGTCCGGTGCTGAATCCAGGTGGGCCCCCTGGTGGGACTCCAGGGTGGCGGGCAGGTGTGACGCCTGTGCCGCATCATAAAAAGTGCACTTTTATGATGCGGGACCAGGAGTCCACCTGCCCGCCACCCTGGAGTCCCACCAGGGGGCCCGCCTGGAGTCAGCACCAGGCGGCTTTAATCAGGGCCGCGGCCCGTAAACCCCAACCAGCTCTCCTCCATGGAATCACCACCACGCGGCAGGTTGTTGAGGCCGGGGATCGATCCCCAGACCTCCTAGATAAAAGGCCTTCACCAGCGCTCGCAGGTGGACTCCTGGTCCCGCATCACAAAATATTGAGGTATGATTGACTCTTTATTATATTTAAGTGCATTTCACCCCAATATTATGTTTGTTGTATGTTTGTGTGCACAATTTCAAGCTAATCTCAAGGAATCTCATCTGGAAGTTGTGAAATGCAACTTTAGGCATCTAATAGGCGCACTTAAATTAAGTTTATGATATCCACATCAAGAGTATTTTATTTTACATGGGTATTCTGACTCTAATTATGTTGATTGTTCACAGATCGAAAGAGAACGAGTGGCATTTGTCTCTTTTTAGGTCAATCTTTAGTTTTGTTCAGTAGAAAATTATATTTTGTTGTCTTCTTGATACGCGTATTTCGTATAGTGTTTTCATTATGCTATTCTTATCATTTTCATTCATTTTGTGTTAGATGTGTAAGCTTATTGCTCAAACTGATATTTATTATTCATCGGGGTTGTGTGGATGACTTCTTATTACAAATGTGGAGCGTGATTGGGGAATGTTATGTTTAGTTTGACTTATGCACGCCCGTGAATAATTTTTGCACGTGCGTGCACTTATTTCCCCTAGCACCGCTTGTTTTTGGCCATCCAAATTTGCTCGTGCGATCTTACTAACGTGTGTGCACGCACATGCAATTGTGCGTACAGATATTTATTATTCATCTGAGTTGTGTGGATGTATTCTTATTACAAAAGTGGACTTTTGAACGTGTTTGGGGAATGTTATGTTCAATTTGACTTACGCACGCCCATGAATAATTTTTGCACGTGCGTGCGCTTCTTTCTCCCTTGCACCGATTGTTTTTGGCCATCCAAATTTGCTCGTGCGATCCTACGAACGTGTGTGCACGCACATGCAATTGCGTGTGGACGACTTGGGCGCCCAGATTTTTGCAATTGTTAATGGCACATTTGCGTGTGTGCTTTTCACCGCACGCGTGTACGCCCTGTTTTCCTACATAGTCGTTGCTCATGATTTCAGCCGAATCGATCACACTGAGAGAGCGTCTCCTTCATTTTGCGCACATAAGTCTAGGGTTTTGACCCCTAGCCATCTCCTACGTCCTCAAGCTTTCTAAAGGTGTTAGAAGGCACTTGCAAGGGTCCTTTCGAGCTATTCAAATTTGGAGCCCTTAGTGTTGAGGTGAACAAACCCTGAGTGAAGATGCAACTAGGAGAAGGTGACAACTCTTGTATCGTGAATGCAACCAATGAGAAAGAGGACAAGTTGGTGGACTAAGACGAGCTCCGTATTGAATCTGATGAATAGTCTCTCGTTCCCTCTGTAATAAGGATTGGCAACTTGTATCCGTTTCCTCTCTTTTAAGATTCTTGTAATATTATTTGAAGTGTTCTCTAAAGCGTCTATACACCATAACCATTGGGCATAGACATTCATATGCTCACTCTCATTTGTGGATGGTATGGACATGTAGTTCTTCTAGTTTTGATAGTATTGTGTTATTGTGAATGTGGATGGCTTTGTGGTTGTAATCTTGCAGTTGTGTGTAGTTGATGCCGACCAAATTCTAGTTGTTTTGAATTATTTCCGGAAGTAAAGAGTATTAATCTAAAATCTAGCTAATTTCTTTAGTAGCGGCCTACCCCGAGTGAGTGGGGATCTCCATAGCTAATTCTCTACTCAAGTCGATTCGCCTCGAATTATCTTAGCGTTGGCTCCCATCGCGGGTTTAATTGCTCCGCAAGAGGTCACCTCAAACAAGCGGCAAAAATCGTGATTAACTTGGGAAAATAACGATAGTAGAAGCTGAAAGAAATGCAAGCGCTAACAAAATGACCACTTAATTTAGTTGCATGAGTAAATGTTAATAGAGGGGAGCAAAGTGGTATACCTGCGGGGATTTCCCTGGGCGGCAGAGTCTCCACGGGGTTGGGATACTTGGCTGGAAGAGAAAACGGTTGTGGTTTTGGAGGTGGCTGGACGGGACTTGGGTTAGCTGGGTATTGAGGTGGAATGGGCGGTAGGATTTCCGTTGCTGACAGAAGTGGGTTGTCAAAGGCAGACGGGTTCTGGGCGGCTGACTAAGGTAGACGGGAAGGTGCCGGATGAGACAGGGGAGTTGAGCGGTCCTGGATGCTAGAGTTTCAGGCAACGAACTCGCCGGGGAAAGTAGAGGCGTGGTTGGGCAGAGCCGGAGGAAGGTCGGGAAGAATGGGTCGATGTCGAACGACCTTCGAAAGGAACTGGAGTTCGCTGGTCGCTTAGGGGGTTAGCGGACTAGTTGAGAATAGGTGGCGGGAAGGTCGCCCGGACTCGGACGGGCCAAGGGCGGCGGCGTCAAAGTAGGGTAAGGAAACGTCTGGCTGTTGGAAGTCGGGTGAGCTCTACTAGACGGGAATTTTGAGCGTGAAAACAAAACATCTCACTTGATTTTCTTCCAGCTGCTGAATAGTTGTAATGGGGATTATTAAATAGGAGGAATGGAGGGGAGTTTCAACTTAATCGATAGGGGGATCCAATGTAATAAGATTAGAATTCAATGCCATGAATTAAAAGGAGGGGTTTGGAAACTCAAATCCTTCATGGGAAATCAAAGAGGTAATTAATTTGTAAAACTCCGAAATCAATGTTGAAATTATTAAATTCAGAATTGATTGACTTTTCATACAATTAAGAAAAATTGTCGTGTTTGCATCCTAACACCATGAACTACCAGATCTATTTATTCATGGTCGTGTTTGTCGGTCAAGCCAACAAGCCAAAACACCAAAGAAAAATAAAACAACGATAGAATGACGACAACAACAATGACGATGATAAAAGTACTAAAAAATACATAATGAGCATAGCTCAACCGGATGCGACCACAGTTGCATCAATTGTGTTGCGTCTTCATTGAGTTAGAAGCGAGCAAGCATGGTTGGCCTTTGCAAGAGTAAGGCACAACGAGTGTGCGAAGCGGAGAAGTGCGACCCGCGGAGGTGAGAAGAGGTGAAGGTGACCCTCATTGTGTGAGTGTAAGAAGCAGGGGTAGGCGACCCACGGAGTTGTGAAGCGGTGTCAGCGACCCGCAAGATAATTTAGTCCTCTTTTCATTGCACTAGTGTTAGCCAAAATCAACCCCCCTCCCCCAATAAACACTCCGACCAAGACATCAATCTCAAGATTTTCTCAAAAGCAAACTTAACCCTGTCGTGTTCCGCAAGATTCGATACTTCGGGATTTACTTCTCATTTTATTATTACTTATCTGGCATCAGTACTCTTGTCGAGCCGCATCACCTCTCCACTACTCAGGCAGAATATATTATAGTAGGAAGATGTGCCCAAGCACAATGGATGATGTAAACTCTAGAAAACTTTGGTTTGCACTTCTGTAATGTAGAATTAAGGTTTGACAATAAGAGCACAATAGAACTCACTTAATAATCTCGTCCATCACTCTCCATCAAAACATATAGATGTTAAACATCATTTTATTCGTGATCATATCAAGAAAAAATATGTCAAAATAAGCTTTATCAAGACTAATTCACAATTTGAGGGCATATTTATGAAGCCACTTCCTCACTCATGCTTTTATCTTTTACAATTGGAGTAAGGAGTTTTGAATATTGGGTCGGGATTCTACCGATACACCATGATTACTTTGTTTTTATGCATTATTGTTCTGAGATTATATATGTTTATTTCTGATATCAAAAACATAAAAAATTAGAAAAACTAAAATATGTTTATTTGTATGCATTTTTTAGTCTTTGTTGAGATACCGTCTGGACTGACTAACTGTCATTATACTGATTTGGTTCTAAACTCATCTCAGTAGTAGTATTTATTCAACTTTTTCTGGTTTCATCATTTTGCCTTGCTTTTGCTTTTCAATATTAAAAACACAAAAAATTAATATCTCAAAACTAAACGAATTTGTTTTCTTTTAAGTTTTGTGTTCATTGTATGTGTTTCCTTTTTTTCACAAATATAAAATCACAAAAAAATTGCATGTTAAGCTCAAACGTGATGAATAGTATGTTGTATACAAACTCCTAAGATTTTTTTGCAATGTTTGATTTTCATTGCTTAACCATAGAATACATTGTAGACAATTCATGCTAGTTACTCTTTCATGTATCTTGATCGTAAAGTATAAGAAATTGTAACATAATGTTTATATATACATAATACATCTATGTATGTGTAAGGATTTATTTGAAACAATATTTAAAACAAACATATTACTCGTCATTTTTGTTACTAGTGCTAATAATCTTGATCACATGCAAGCGTAGAGTCAATATAACAAATAATTATGCATGGATAAATCACTCATACTCCATCAGATTGTCTCATGCGATCCACAAATATTTCTACACTAAATCAAGAGAAGTGTGATCTATTTTACAAGGTTTTCATAACCATACCGGAGAGTGAATGGGTGAGAATAAAGGTTTAAGTTCCGACAGGTTGAACCGGTCGGATCGGGGTTGAACCGTGATCTTAAATAATATAATAAATATTAAAATAATCTATTATAATTTAACTTAGTCTATATTTTTTAATAAAAATGATAGGGGTAAACACAAACAAAATATTTTCATAAATAGTAATATATTTTGCTATCTAAAATCTCAATATTAGTATTTTATCACCTATATAAACAATTATCAAATATATTATGAAAATTAAGTTTTAAACTTATAATTAAGTCATGCACACATAAATAACAAAAATGTGCACTATATAATATATATTTGTGTGTGTATATTATATAATATGTTATATAATTTATAAAAAGGCTATAGATATAAGTAATATAATTAAAGATTACTTAATTAACAGGCAGATTCGAATATTCAACAAAAATGTCAAAATCAGTATTTCTAGGACACAGTTATAATTTATAGAAAGACTTAAAGATTACTTAGCAGACAACAAACTAGGAATATTCAACAAAATCAATTTGTCGAGGTGGTTGAGCTCCGTGAGGTGATTCCACTAGGCCACGGTTCGAATCTCCCACCAGCGCTTTTGCCAGAAAAAAACAGTATTTCTTGTGAGTTGTGGACCCGTCGGTTAGGATGAACCATAGCGGGTTTACAGGTTTATGGGTTGAACCATCCGGTTTCCGGTTTACAGGCCGGTTCATTGCTGAAGCGGTTTTGAGGTCCTGATCGGACCGCCTCATGGGTCGGGGCACGGTTGGACCGATCTGATTGGTCGGTCCGGTCTAGTTTTCAAAACATTGTTATTTTTTGTATCTTTGTGTACATGTGAAAGTGTATCTGTTTATGGTTAGATTTCAATTAATTTGAGACCCTTGTTCATCTTGTAAAAAATATTGGAATAATGAATGGGAGTTGCGGAGATGAGAATGTTTAGGTGGATGTGTGGACACACGAGACTAGATAAAATTAGGAATGAATGTATCAGGTTTAAGACAAGAGTAGCATCAATTGCAGAGAAGATGATAGAAGATCGACTAAGATGGTTTGTACACGTACAAAGGAAACCATTAGAGGCACCTGTCAGGCGTTGAAAGAGTCTAATGACTAGGCATGTTAAACGAGGGAGGGGTAGACCAATAAAGACTTGGAATGAAACTATACGGAAAGATAAGATGTACTTAGGCATTAGTGAGATTATGACAAAAAATAGGGCAATATGGCGACAAAGGATCTATATAGCCGACCCCACTATAGTGGGATAAAGGCTTGAGTGTTGTTGTTGTAATGAATAATGATAAGGATAACCCCCTAAGCACTCCTCATATTCCTGATAAGTCTTCATAAGTATTGTGAGCTTGAACAACTTGATTTGAATTCAATTAATATTGTGCAAACTCCACTTAATACAATATTTCTCTTTGGAACTCCAGATCAAGTTATTATTTTGAAATTATATTTTTATACGATGTGATCCACCAAGCATTGCTTTGTATTTCCGATAAATTTTAATGAGCATTGTGTATGTGAAATACCTTGGTAGTAATGCTTGCACGTGTAATGAAGTTGGGAAGTGATTTTACCTTGCATAGTAATTTTCTTAATATACAATTCATTGCATGTTGATATGTATTCTTGATTATTACATCGCGTAACACTATTGATGTTTTCACTTATATATACTTCATTATTTCTTGTAACACTTACGCACATAAAAATTTGACCGTAAACACTATCAAATATTCTTATATTGTATGTAAAATACTAGATTGTTTGTTATGATCACTACAATGTGATAACGTGCAACGCCCGACATAGATCTATTCTTGCAGGAGACGGCAATATGCTACCCGGTCTGACGATCCGAGTATGTGATTGTGTCTGGATGATCGATCTGAGTCAATTTGATACATTACTTTATATGTTTTGAGTTGTATTTAACGCCCGATCAGCCCGGACAATATGAGCCGTCAGATTCAAGTGCTCTAAGTTGGTTTTAAGTTTAAATAATGTAGGTTGCAGTTTATGTTGGGCATCAAAGGTTGGTTTGGAATAAGCAAACTGTCGGTCCCCGTTTCTCTGGTGCGATGCCGGAAGAACCCCCCATTTTGGTGCAACTCCAAGGTGGATATGCCTCCTCTCCTTCCTCCTGCGAGCCCCCTGCCCCTCCCCAGTCGTAAGTCATCCTCTTCTCCCATGCGCCCCTCTCTTCCCATCGTTCTTTCCTCCATCAATCCGCTCAGATATCATTGTCAAACCCCCATCTACCTGTTGCTGCCCACCTCATCCAGAACTCCCTCCCAGACTCATTCTCTTACAGCTGAGCCCTCCCAATCTTGTTATCTTGCAGTGGATCTTCCTCATCTCCACCAACCCTACATCCGCCATTTCTACAACCTCCCGTTGTCACCTGCTCTACCATTATCCCTTCTGTGAGCCCTCACTGCAAACCAGCCAACTCTACTCTGCTGCACACACTATTCAATCCCTCCACCAGTCCAGAACTCCTCGTTTGATGTCTCCCCTACTTTGAAGCGACCTAGATGCCCAAATTCAACCGTCAGTTACCATCATCTACACGGGTAAGTGTAGTTTAATGTTTTATTCTCTATTGTTGTGTATTTTGACACCCTACCTGTAGTGGATGTTTATTGCATTTGTTATTAGCATCTATGATCGTATGATTGGTAGGGTTTATTCTGCATGTGCTTGGAAGTATTTGCGCCTTACCCATTTTGTTGAACGACGCTTACTCTTTTTTTAATTAAAATTTGTGAATATTTATGCTCGGGTTCATCTTATAATAATTAATTACTACTACTAAATTTTAAACAGACTACTCTTGCAATTACATCATTTTCCATTGCATATAGGATTGCATTTAGAGCATCCACCCCAAGTCGATGTACTGCTGTATCAAATTGTATCTATGTTTAATGCACAAATTGTATAATAATGTAGTCTTTATCTCATGACTTTACATAAATTAGGTTGTCCATTCTTACTTATGAAATTTAAAGCTCTAACTTTGATACTAATGACTTTATTTTATCCTCACTTCATTTATTAATCACGACTATCTTTATGACCTTATGCCTATAACGATTATCTTTTACTCCTTTACGGTTTCTTCTTTTACTCCTTTACGGTTTCTTCATGATCATTTTCTTAATAGTTGTGATACAATAATAAAGCGGGAGAGAAAAATCAAATTGAGAAATTTCACACTTAGGGGAGATCATTAATTTAGGGAGAGCAATCATTTAGGGGGAGTTTATATATTCCAGTCATCCATGCATACCATATAATTTTGACTGTCCTACATGCATATCATATAATTTTGTATGTCTTGACCACTCTTAATGCTTATCATATGCACGACACTGTGAATACTGTTTTTACTACATTATTTATTTCCCTGTCTTGAGATTTGTTATTATCAAAAATAGGACTTTGCTGGAACATTGTTTGGTATACTCTTGATTTGAGAATAACAAATTTGGATATGTATTTGATCTTCTTTGCAAATATTTTGTAGTGTGCAGGTTCAAAAATTATCCCTGATACATGTAATTGATGATACAGCAAAAATTGAGCTAACAATACAAGTCTAAGACATTAAATGTATCTTAGCATCAGTGTTGGTTGTGTACTTACAAAAATTTAAGGTTTACAGAAGAATTTCATGAAGGAGTCTATCGTCAGTGATAACCACAATTGCCCAACGGTTCATCTAAACACCTAGTGTAGTTCCTAGACGGAGGCTAGGAAATTTAGAAGACCTGGAAGATATTCCACTACCACTTGTAATCGTTAATAGCGCCGAAGGTAAAAACACAGAGTTTCTACAAGTCACTTCAAGGGACACTATCGCCCAACAGTAGCAAGTATCGTCTGGCGTTAGCACAAATCTATATATGGAAACATTGCATCGTAGAAGAGGAAGGAGAGCAAAGAATTCAAATTTATTATCGCCCCACAGTAGCCACAATCGCCTTGCAATAGATCTAACATGTATATGAAGAGATTCGCAGTTTTGATAATGAAAACATTGCGGAATATTCAATATTTGACATTATCGTCTGACAGTAGCCGCTACCGTAGGCGATAACTCACAAAGAAATATAAACTCGTTTTATTCTCTCAGAATTAAGGAGTAATCATGAGATTTTTAAGAGACGAGGTCGCCCTAGCCGCCCGAGAAGCCTCCAACACTCCCAACCTTCAATTTCAAGAGATTCCAAGGAAGATTGAAAATTAAAGCGTTCATTCAAGAGAAGGGTTTGCGCCCGACGACGACAAATTCGAGCGTCCCTTCACCATCTTCCTTTCGGCATCTACATTTAGGGAATTTTTCTACGGAAATAATTTATTCTTTGTGTTGTCTTTCTGAAATTTGATCTTTGTTTGACTATCTTTGTATCGTGTGAAAATCAACTCTTGTGTGGCGACTAGATTTAGGTAGGTCTAAGATGTGTAATTTGCCTTGTGTGTGGCGACTACGTCTAGGAGTGATCTAGGGAGTTCTCCGAGAATAGAGGCGTGAGGCCAATCCAAGGGTAGATTGGCTAGGGCTAACCGATTAAAACTAAGAGCAGGTATAAAAGCACAAGATTTTTATTTCTACCGATCTTAGCGTCATAAGAGCAAATTCATTGTGTGTTTTCAGATTTTACTTAAATGATAATGCTTTTCTTTTTGCTCATAATAATGGTTTGAATCCTTATTTTCCGTTGATCAAAAACTCGTTCAAGATTCAGGTTTTTAATTAATAAAAAGAAAAACTCAACTTTTGTAGTGATCCTTATCCCCCCCCCCAAATCTCTCTAAAGAAGTCGCTCACTCCAACATCAACTTCTCCACAAGATAGTAAATACAACGTTAAAATTTTTCAATCTACCATCTCAATCGATATTTTAAGTATTAGGATGATATTTATCGACCAGCATATTTGATGTCTATCCAATTTGTGACCAAAGAATCTTCTCGCATACCAAAACACAAAGTATCCAAGAGAGTTTGCATCCAAAAATTTGGAAGGAAAACAAACAATAAAATGTGGCACTTAAAATATTTCATGCTTCAAAATTTAAAATTATTTTTAAATGTAGCAAAAACTTCAGTATGAGTGACTCATTTTTAGTATCAAGTTCACTTATCATAGAATCACTGTGAAAAGGGATAAGAGATAATCGCACCTCATCTTCAGAAAATCCTTGGCCAACCTTAGGTGAAAACAACACATCACCGGTGGCAAGCTCAAACGCAATGCAAGCAAAAGACCAAATATCAGCTGGAAAGGAATATCCAGCCCCAAGAATAACTTCAGGAGCTCTATATTGCCTTGTTTGAATCTCATCTGCAAATTGCTTATCAACCCAACAAGCATTGCCAAAATCTACAATTTTGCATTTAAGATCAATCCCCTCCAAACTCCTCTCTTTCTGCACAACTCCCTGACCCAAACCTACCATTGATGCTCTTCTTTCTGAAATCCTTGCTCTTGCACTCTTAGCTCTCTCCTTAAACCTCTTCTCAATTCTATTAACCACAGAAATACCATTTGAGTTTCCTTCTGGTCTCACCAATATTGGAGTAAATCCTGACCGTACCGGGTCTTTCGTAGGATCAATAGTCGAAACAAGAAGAACATTTTCTGGTTTTAGATCCGTATGAATAAGACCAAGCTCCCTGTGCAAGTAATCAAGCCCCAACAAGATGAATCTGCATACAACTTTAACATTTTTCAGTCCAATGCCTTTATAACGATTATAACGGATCAGCCGTAGTAAACTATCTCCAAGATTTTCAAAAATCATGCATGGATGCTGCCCGTTTGGACCAGCATGCTTAAAACTGTTGAGTAATTGGACAACACACTTGCAGTTTGAGGGATCCCCCTTAGCAATTGCTGATAAAACCTCAATTTCATGGAGAGCAGCTTCCGCAAAGTCTGGTGCACTTTTCTGAATTTTGAGAGCAACAAATTTCTGAGAACAAATGTAGTTCAGATCAGTCTCTCGTTGAATGAAGTAAATAAGAAAGACAAAATAATAAAATGCAAGTGAAGATTAAATATGTTTAACATAGCAAATCTTGGTTACCATGAGCAACTAAATGCAAAAATACAAAGTACTCCAAATAGCATGGAGTAAAGACAACATGCTTGTCTTCAAAACCATCAGTATTAATTATCAGAAACTGATAAACTTCCTCTAATTCCCAAAAATAAGGTGTAAGCAGAATATTAAAAGGCATAAAATTTCTAAAATCATAGCGTATGAAAGAAGATTTAGATCCAAATTAAATCATCAACATTGCAAGAAGGAGGCATCGCGATCAAAAGTCACGTGGAACAACAATCTGCAATCACTATTCCGCAATAAGTAACCATCAAAACCAAGAAACCCGCATTGCAAGAACAAAGAATAACGATCAAAATGCAAGTGGAACAACAATCTGCAATCACTATTTTGCAAGAACGAGGAATCACGCAATCACTATTCCGCAATAAGTAGCAATCAAAACCAAGAAACCCGCATTGGAAGAACGAGGAATCACGATCAAAAGGCAAGTGGAACTGCAATCTGCAATCACTATTTTGCAAGAACGAGGAATCACGCAATCACTATTCCGCAATAAGTAACAATCAAAACCAAGAAACCCGCATTGGAAGAACGAGGAATCACGATCAAAAGGCAAGTGAACAACAATCTGCAATCACTATTTTGCAAGAACGAGGAATCACGCAATCACTATTCCGCAATAAGTAACACTCAAAACCAAGAAACCCGCATTGGAAGAACGAGGAATCACGATCAAAAGGCACGTTGAACAAAAATCTGCAATCACTACTTCGCAATAAGTAACAATCAAAATCAAGAAACCCGCTTATACTCGTAGCCCATGAGCTGATCAAAGAGCAAAAAACATTGCCATCCCAAGAAAAACTCCCTCATCCAATCAAAAGATCAAATAATTAAGTCACTAATAATTACACAGAATCAACAATCAGTAAAGCATGGATGGAAAATGGAAGGCAGCCTGTGATCAAACCTCGAATCTCGTATCGTAGGCTAGCCAGACGGTGGAGAAGTTTCCCCACCCGAGCTTTCTTTGCGCGATGTATCTGCCTCCGGCGAAGGGATCTCCCGGACGGACGGCATGGTAGCCCCCCTTCCTGTACGCGTCGACGCCCTCGTCCTCCTCCGAACCAGATGATGAAGAGCACGACATCTTGTTCTCTCTCTCTCTCTCTCTCTCTCTCTCTCTCTCTCTCTCTCTCTCCCTCTCTCTCTTCCTCGATGAAGAGGAGCAAAATGGCTAGAGCCGACGAGAAAGGTCGTGGTTACCTTTTGTTGGCTTGACTCCTTGAGGTAGGAGAAGACGAGGGCACTTAACACGAGCGCCTTGTCGGTTTATGGTGATCCGCCGTATATCATATCATTAACGTGGACCACGCCTATAGCCGTGGTGGCGCGTGCATTCAAGTTGACGGTGGTATTGCTCACATATGACTGTTCGCTAAATTTTTGGGTCCGGCCTTCAGCCAGATCAAGATCATAGTCCGGCCGTTCGGGGCCGTCTGATTTTGACATGTGGCAGTTTAAAAATATTAAAACACACATTTTTAACTCGGGAGAATAAAGATTATTATTTGCTTGTTTTTCGGGTCCAGTTTTTTTTTTGCTCAATTTCGCTCTCTGCTCGTAGCAAAATTTTGCCTGCTCTCGGCTCGAAATGCTCTAATCGGCGAATGTGTAATCAAAGCCGCTCTCAGCACCATCGAAATCTTGTGAGAGCATGGAAGCTGCTCTCAGCACCTCGAATACCAATCGTCGTGCCTCACAGTGGTAGTGGAGCGAGTGCCTCCACTTCTGGGCGGGCAAGCACACTACCACGCCTATACCTCGCGTACGTCTCAACGCTAAGAACACAACAGCGGTGCCCCTACGTACTCAGCTGGCAACTACTAGTCTTCTGTGGTCGGGTATGCTCTTAGGGGACATAGTCCTCCAGATCTCAGTATAAACATCTTACCGGTCTCCACAAAGGTCTACACTTCGCACTAGAGTCATCGTACTTCTGTCGGTTTGCCGACTGGACCAGTACCGAGTGACCCACCACATAAACACATATCAGCTATAACAATACCCTCCCGAGCTTTCAGCTCGCAGGACCAACCCGTCCTGATATCGACCTACAACCCAAGCCAACAGCTCGTAGGACCAACAAGCCCTATATCACTTCAATCCATGCATGGGTGAGATCGTTATAACATTTCTTAATCCTATCAGACTACTCTTGTCTAACTTCCGGATTATTTAGTGATTTATGGCCAGCCTTTGACTTCCCGAGATCTACCCTGTGAAGGGCTTGCAGCGATACTAGTAAATATGATGGGTTGAAACTCATCGCTCCCTTTCTCAAGTCACTTAGTAATGTTATTCTACCTGTAACACATCTGTCTGTCACATGAAATATAATAGAAGGTCCGGCTGGGGCCTCACACCATATTCTACAGACAGGTAGCAGGATTACAGGTTAATATCAATAATTACTTGAATCTCAACTCAGAGCATTCTAGCGGAAGTTTTAGTGTTACTTGAACTCAAACTCATTTAAATGTCCATAATATATAAACCAACATTTATATATATAACAGGAATGTCAAGAACAAATACGCAAAAGTTATGGTTTTAAGGCCTTACACTTACATTTCACAAAGTGTGGATTACAAACATCCGCACGCAGGCCGGACACACATGATAGAAGTAAACTTTCTCCACCGGGCCTTCGAGGGCCAGCATAGCAGCGGCAAGGGCTTTAGCCCGCTATTTTCCGCTCGGCTCTCCAACACTTGCACAAGGGCAATCCACTGCAATGGTGGCAAACAAGGCAATGGTCAGCATGCAGTTGACCAAACTATAACGACCCTACCCCTTCCCGGGATAGTGGTATTCCTTCCCTGCAGGCATAACATTTTTAAAAGCAAATATATCACAAGAACGTGCACTCACGCACAGTTACACATATCACAAACGAATGCCTCAACGGTCAAACGTTCCGTGCACTCAGGGCGCATTTTTGGTGTACCTGTTACTAGGGTCCCACCACCGTTCAGAGGTCTCAGACATAACAGTTTACTTTGAGCATTTCCAGTCTCCACGGCTCCCGGCCGGAGACTTTAGTCTTTACGGCGTACAGCCTAAGACTCATGTTATGCGATCCTAACGAAGCCAATAACTTAGGCACTCGAGTTAGACAACCATAACGCGGATACAGTTCACCCTTTGCCCATCAAATCGTCAAATCTAAACTAGTCTAACGCGGGTTGACTTCCCCTTATCTGTTCGGCTCACTGGCCTTTAGGAGCTCGCAGCTCACATAATAGCGTCACAGTCTCCCAGAGATAGGCTTTCACATCAAAAGGGTATCTGGCCGCTATCGCCAGCGATACTCACTGTCGCCTGTCGTTAACCATAGAAATCACTTTCTGTACCAGACCCAGTCAAAACCCTACAGTAACCTGCAGTGCCAGAAAAACTGGATTTTCACAGCACAAATAGTTCACCAAGAGCTATCGCAGATGGCGATACTCACTGTCGCCCGTCGACATCAAACAGTCGTTCAAACTGCTGTATTTCATGAGTATTTTCCTGAAGTGCAGCTCCAGTACTTTCTGCTACTTCCAGTTCATAGGTACTATGGCTGAGCATATTATTCGAAACTCGAACATCACTCGAAAATCGTTCGAAAATTGAGCCGAATCGGAATCGTTTAAAATTGATTTGACTCAAATTGAGTCGATTCAATTTGACTCGGATCTGATTTCAAGTCGATTTCGAGCCACCCCTGAATCGCTCGAAATATGATTTGAATCAATTCAAATTAATTAAAAAAACTATGTTTTTATTAATATATTGTTATTTTAGGATTAAAAATAATAAAATTTAAACCAAAATAAAAAAAATGAAGGTTTTAAGTGTTTCATTTGCTAAATTTATCGGTTGCCCAATTTAATTTTGAGCAAACTAGGAATAAAACGAAAAATTACTCAATTTCGAGCCGACCTGATTCGATTTCGAGCCGACTCGATTCGATTTCGAGCCAGCTCGGAATCGAGTCATTTCGAGTCGAGCCGCCTCGACTCGAAATCAATTTCGATTTCGAGTCAATTTCGAGCCGAGTTCTGGTCGAAAATTTCAATTTCGATCCGAGCCAAAATCGCTCGAACTTGACTCGATATCAGCCCTAACAGGTACAACTCCGCAGATCCCGTAAATTACTTGTTTATTCTCGGAGACTTCTCCGGTATGCAAAATGAACATCACCAATCTAGACCAACCTGTCCAGATGAGCTTCACACAGCATGCATATTCCGTACTACACATTTCTGAATCTATATATAAGACTCACAGGGGATTTCATGAATCGACTCAAAGGATTCTCCACCTTTTGGTAGGGAATTCCATGCATATGCCAAAATAAGTATTTCACATGTCCAAGAAGCAAGATCGTTACCCTTGTAGTCTTCCTCGGAGCTATGACCTTGATCTTTGATCCAGATGGAATTGGTTGTCACAACTTTCGCTCCACGGATCTAACGTCGATTCGCGATTCCAATCACAAGCACGCCTTGGATCAAATCTCCTTTTGAGCTCCCGGCTTTTCCTCCTCTTCCCTCTCCAGAACTACGCAAGGGAGTGTGTGAGAGAGAATGAGAATAAAATCTCAAGTCCAGCCTTTATCTGAAAGCTATCGCCGCGCGGTAACTCCTACCGCCGCGCGGTATCAAAGGCGGTAATTGTTTTGACCAGTTGTCGTCGCAAGATCTATCGCCCCGCGATAACTCTCTCGCTCCGTGGTAGGTCGGTTTCTTGAGAAATTGTTCTCGATACTTGTCAAGAAGCTAGCGCGGCGCGCTAACAATTATCTCCTGGCGATAGATCGGTTTCTAGAGAAATCCTTCTCGACACTCATCGAGAGGCTAGTGCGGCGCGCTAACGACTAACGTCTAGCGATAGATCGGCTTCTCGAAAAATCCCTCTCGATACTTGTCGAGAGGCTAGCGCGATGCGCTAACGACTATCGCCTGGCAGTAACAATCTGAGCCCTGGGTCTTTTAATTCACTGAGCTATCGTCGGCGATAAGCCTATCGCCGTGCGATAACCTCCAATGACCACTTCTCCTTTTTGAGGGGTTACAACCCTCCGCTCCTTATAGAAATTTCGTCCCGAAATTGTACGCATCTATAAGGAAAATCAGCAACTAATATGTTAAAACATATTTTCTTTCACAAAACAAGGTTACAATATCATTTTACAAATAACTCAGGATATTCTTCGCGCATGGTTTTCTATTGCTCTCATGTCAGCTCTTCACGGCCACAATTGTTCCGACGGACCTTGACCATCCTGATTGTTTTGTTCTGCAGTTGCTTGATCTCCGTATCCTCGATCTGAATGGGCCTAACGTTCGTCGTGAGCCCATAATCGACCGGTACTCGATCATTTGCAATCACTTGTGTTGGCTCCTTTACAGCTTTTCGTAGCACCGATATGTGAAACACATCGCACAAGCTACTTAGTTCCGCAGATAGCGCTAATCGATAGTCAGCTTCCCCAACTCGCTCCACCACTTCAAACGGATCAAGGTACCTAGGACTTAACTTTTTCAAGCGTTGAATCATGGACACGCCTTTGAATGACTTGATCTTTAAGTATACCCAATCGCTCACCGCAAACTCCACATTTCGGTGTTTGGCGTTATAGTACTTCGCCTTCCTATCCTGAGTTATTAGTAGCAGCTCTCGTATAGTTCGTATGGTCGAATTTGCATCTTCGACCTCCTTACGCTTGCAGAGCTTTAATTCACATATTTTCGCCCATGTTAACGGTGTACGACACCTCCTACCGTATAAAGCTTCAAAGGGCGACATCTGTATACTAGCTTGATAGCTGTTATTGTAGGCGAACTCAATCATATAGAAGTGATCTTCCCACCTTTTTCCGAAATCCAGGGCGCACATTCGGAGCATATCCTTCATTGTTCTGTTGGTCCTTTCGGTCTGACCATCTGTTTGAGGATTAAAGGACGTACTGAATTATAACTTCGTACCCAACAGTTGGTGGATTAGCCTCCAATCACTTGAAGTAAAACATCCATCTCGGTCACTGACGATGCTACGGGGCACGTCGTGCAATCGTATGATATTATCCACATATAGTTTGGCCAATTTTTCCGCTGAATCGTCCTTCATGTTAGGTATGAAGTGCGACACTTTGGTTAACCGATCAACAATCACCCACACGTTATCGTTTCCGCACTGAGATCTCGGCAGTCCATGCATGAAGTCCATATAAATGTCATCGAACTTCCATACTGTGATTGTTAACGATTTCAGGAAAACTCCAGGTTTCTGGCATTAAGATTTTACCAAGACACAAGTCTAACATTTTGTCACGTAATGGGTTATATCCTTCTTCAAACCTGGCCACCAGAATGCCTTCTCCATGTCCTTGTACATTTTTGTGCTCTCTGGGTGAACTGAGTACCTTGTAAAATGTGCTTCGTACATCAATTCCTCACGAAGTTTACCCATATCCGGGATGCACAAACGACCATCTTTCCGCATGAGACCATCATCCAAGGAGAATTGGGCATTTGACCCATCCACTGCAAAGCGTTGGAGACTCTCATCGAGCCCTATTGCTCGTCGAACCTTGTCCGCAAGGTCATACTGTACTTCCGTCTAATTCTGGCATGCATTTGCAGTTGCATTCTTGTCCACACAAGTAATGTCTAAGGCCTCCAACTCTTGGATCAGATGCTCATCATGCATCTGCAACGAACTTGCTCTTGACGGAGCCCTACGACTCAAGGCATCTGCAACCACATTTCCCTTCTCTGGAGTATAATGAATCTGGAAGGTGTAGTCCCCAAGGAACTTCATCCACCTTTGTTGTTGCATATTTAGATACTTCTGATCCAGAAGATACTTAAGGCTTTTATGGTCCGTGAAGATGTCAACTTTCACGTCATATAAGTAATGTCGTCACAGCTCAAGTGTAAATATCATCACCTCTAACTCCAAGTCGTGGACGAGATAGTTCCGTTCATGCACTTTCAACTGACGTGAGCCATAAGCAATCACCTTTTTAAACTGAAGAAGAATGCGGCCTAAGCCTCTACCTGACGCATCACTGTAAATTTCATAACTGTTCGAACCATATGGCGACGTCAAGATTGACGTCGTGGTCAAGTGACTCTTCAGCTCTCAAACGCTCGCGCGCACTCTAGCGTCCAAACGATCTTCTGATCCTTCCTCGTTAGTGTGGTAAGAGATAAGGCGATCCACGAGAAATTGTCTATGAAAGGTCTGTAGTAGCCCGTTAGTCTAAGGAAACTCCGGACTTCTGCTACAGTGGACAACACGGCCATTCTCGTATCGTACATATCTTTGACGGATCCATCGCAATACCTTCTCCACTAACCACATGGCCAAGAAAGGCCACTAACGACAGCCAGAACTCACACTTTGAGAACTTAGTATAAAACTTGTTTCTTCTCAAGGTGTGTAACACCATTCGTAAATGATTCACATGATCTTTTTCAGCCTGAGAGTATACTAGAATGTCGTCAATAAAGATGATTACAAACAGGTCCAAGTACTCTCGAAACATTCGGTGTATTAGGTCCATGAACACCGATGGCACATTTGTTAGCCCAAACGACATTACTGTGAACTCATAATGACTGTATCGTGTTCCAAACACTATCTTGGGTATGTCACATTCCCGAATACTCAACTGGTAATAACCAGACTTTAGGTCCAGCTTAGAGTAGACATTTGATCCCGCTAGTAGATCGAACAAATCATCAATCCATGGAATCGGATGTTGGAGCATGTGTTCCACGCTTCTTTGGTTTGCTAATAACAAATCTCATTTGTATTTGATCTTTGGGTGTTTATGATGTGCAGATATCACAGGTCTAACTCTAATGTCATTTAGGTGTTGATTCGGGTCAGAGCAGATGAAGCTCAGGAGATATCATCCGGTGATATTGGGTATCGCCAACAGGCGACAACGGCATGAGCAATTAACGAATCATCTCCACACGGTTGGAAGTTACTGTCGCCATCGCCCGACGACAACGAGTATCGCCAAGCGACAGTCCATGATCAGCATGACGGATCCGCGATGCGAAAATGAGGAGTACGTGGGACACGTGGCAACCAGTACCGATATCTCCAGGTCGCGATACCCAGTGTCGCCAGACGATATCACCAAATTATGAAAGCCATCCAATTTTCCGTAGAGATCACGAATTTCATTACCTGGAGTGTTCCTTCTTCTTTATCCGATCCAGAGAGCTCCAGATTCCAGAATTACTCCATACTCTCAAGAAGGCCAAAGCGCAAAAGATCGATGACATGTACGGGACATTCAAAGTAACCTTGTCAAGGATTCGTCGGCATCTCCAGCGCATTGTTTGAAGGGAGTTTTAATGCTGAAGTTTTCAATTTATTTTGTTCTTATTCATGTTGTAATCGAGATGGGAAATCGCTGCCTTGTGTGTGGTGTCTACGTCCTTGCATGGCTTATGGGGAAATTGTCGTCATGTGTGTGGCATCTAAATCCTTGTGTGGCTTGGAGGAAACCGCTGCCTTGTGTGTGGCGTCTAAGTCCTTGCGTGGCTTAAGGAAAAATCGTCGCCTTGTGCGTGGCGTCCAAGTCCTTGTGTGGCTTAGGGAGAAATCGTTGCATTATGTGCAGCGTCTAGATCATGGTATATCTAGGGGAGGCTACTAGCAAGATCTAGAGAGATACGCTTTAGTCTGTCGGTTCTTGGTAGAAGGACCGACAAAATCAAAAGTAAATTATAATTTTTATAAACTTTTGTCTCTAGATCTATAAAGATACTTTGTATTCAGATTTAGCACGTTTGAAATAAATCATTATTATGCCAAATCTTGGTCCCAACAACGTGCATAATCACAGTACACGTTTGTGAACTTCATTTTCGGTTTGAACAACCTGAAATAAACTCTCATTATTTCCAACCTGTATCCAGGGGCGGATCTAGGGGCGACAGGGGTCCGCACCCCGCACCCCCCCCCCAAAATATATTGGCAAAGTAGATGATGAATTTAGGTTCCTCCTGTCGAGTCAATGGATTTTGACTACTTATCATCAAGCTTTTCAAAACCGGATCGGACCGGCCGGTCGGATCGCCGACTGGGCACCTATCCGGTTTGGTCCATGAATAAGAACCACATTACCCATGAACCGCCCGAAACCCGGGAGGTAAGACCCCCCTCCCGGAGCACAAAATATGGCTGAGGGAAGTCTTAGGCCAGAACAACCGCCTTGCGGTATCGTTAGTGCACGGGCTAACCTATACTACAAGACGCCTATCCTGCCGGCTAAACATATCATTCATGTCAACCCAACATAAAGAATATAAAACAAAAGTCAAAATCGCATACTAGTATAAAGTCCACAAATACAATAAATAAAGAAAGCAACCAAGGATTCCATAATATCAGAGTACGTAATGCCAAACGGCTACAAAATGAGTCTCTCAAAACTCACATCAGTCACTGACGGCAGTGATGGTACCATCACTTCAGGCCCTATCGTCCTGGCCTGGCTGCCCTCCTACAAAACCTGCTGCTGCTCTGTCTGCAGGGTTTTCTCCTTAAAAGGAAGATGTAGCAACCAGTAGTCAAAAAGACTAAGTGGCTATCACATCCGCTGTAACGCCCCCGATTTTTCGATGATTTTATTTGTTTGGGAACGTCAGATTTATGACGTCATGACGTTACTTTTAACGTCGATTTGACGGCGCAATGTCGTTAAGTAATTTTAGACTTGCTCGTCAAGTTTCATCGCAATCCGAGCATTTTTGGAGTCTCGGCGCGCGATTGAAGTTTTGGATTGTTTATGTTCGTCGTATACTTCGAAGATTAATATCTCGGGAATGGCTCGTCGGATTCTGGTTTTGACTTCGCCGTTGAATTCGTAGCATCAGTGTTTACCTACGGTGTGAGTTTCTTTTAATTCGACGCTCATTCGGGCTTCCGTGCTGAGTCGTCTCGAGAAGCTATGGTTCTACTCGATTAGCCCGTTTTAGATTTTTTTACTCGGGCGCCTTTTTGGGGGTCAAAACGGAGTTGTATCAAAATATGGTCAACATGAAATTTGTTCGTCTCGACGATATCTACAACCTTCATGTTGACCACATTTTGATTTGAGGTCTTTTTAAACCCCTAATTCCGTTTTTTCTGCAATAACTCGAGTGGTGGGCTGCTACTCGAGTATATGCTGCTTCTACTCGAGTAAGTCATGTTTTACACGAGTAATGAGCCCCTACTCGAGTATATTGTGTTACTACTCGAGTAGGTATGTTATTACTCGAGTAGATATGTTACTACTCGAGTAGGTATGCTGTTACTCGAGTAGGTATGCTGCTACTCGAGTAGGTGTGCTGCTACTCGAGTAGGCTGTTTTCTGTCTGCGTCCAGAGGCCGTTTTGAGGGTCAAAACGGCATCGTATAAAAACATGGTCAACATGAAATTTGTTCGTCTCGACGAGATCTACAACGTTCATGTTGACTACTTTTCGATTTGAGGTCGTGTTAAACCCCTAATTCTATTTTTTCCGCTATACCTCGTGTGGTGAGCTGTTACTCGAGTATGTGCTAGTTCTACTCGAGTAAGTCATGTTTTTACTCGAGTAATGAGCCCCTACTCGAGTATATTGTGTTACTACTCGAGTAGATATGTTATTACTCGAGTAGGTATGTTACTACTCGAGTAGGTATGTTGTTACTCGAGTAGGTATGCTGCTACTCGAGTAGGTATGCTGCCACTCGAGTAGGCTGTTTTCTGTCTGAGTTCAGAGGCTGTTTTGAGGGTCAAAACGGCATCGTATCAAACAATGGTCAACATGAAATTTGTTCGTCTCGACGAGATCTACAACTTTCATGTTGACAACGTTTTGATTTGAAGTCATCCTAGACCTCTATTTTGGGTTCCCGCAAAACAGCTCGAAATAAACCGTTTTTGACAAAACTTTTTATAAATATATATATATATATATATATATATATATATATATATATATATATATATATATATATATATATATATATATATATATATATATATATATATATATATATATATATATATACGAGTGACAGGCACGGGCCTCCGGCCCGATGGCCACGCGCCACAATACCCGACCGACGACGGCGGGCTCCGCCCGCCCCCCTCCCCCCCCGGCACGCTTCGCCGAAGTGGCGACGGTGGGCTTCGCCCCTACAGCGAAGCGTGACAGTCCCTAGCCGATGATGGCGGGCTTCACCCCTACAACGAAACGTGACAGTCCCCAGCCGACTATGGCGGGCTTCGCCCCTACAGCAAAGCGTGACAGTCCTTGGCCGGCGACGGCGGGCTTCGCCCGCCCCATTCTCATTTAAAAAATAAAAACCGAATACAAACTTTAAAAAATAAAATTAACTTTATATAAAAATAATACTGTAGCAATTTATTTAGTAGAGACTGGTGCAGGGAAATCATGCTGGAACAGTAAAAACAGATTATTAACTTTATATAATAATAATACTGTAGTATTTATTTCAAAGACTTGAGACTGGGCATGCGGCAAATATATATTTAAAATATTCTGCTTCATTTAGCCCCACACCGCGGAATACAAATGATTTTTTGAATATAAATACAAAGATTGGCATTCTCTGCAAGAAATTGACCAATGGGTGGCATGCTGAGTTGGTGAATCTATAGCAGGTTTTTTAAAATGCTTGTTTATGGGGAGTTGTTCGCGAAATGTAGACCGGACGGCTGGTTTTTAATTTACAAAAGTTTAACATAGTTTTAGGACACCCATCCTAGGTTTAGGAGACCTAGGAGAAAGTGGAGAGATGGTGTGCGGTTCGATCAAATGGCTGATGAAAAATCATGTCAGATCTGATGGTTGAAATCACTTCAATGAGTTTAAAATTCAAGAATTTTATATTTCCTTTATAGTGACAAAGATATATATATATATATATATATATATATATATATATATATATATATATATATATATATATATATATATATCTTGGACTTAGGTTTTAGAACCAAACTTCATCTTCTCCGTTATTTTTCTCCCGAACCAGAACAGCGAGCGAGAGAGAGAGAGAGTTTCTTTTTCGTGAATCTTCCGGTGGCCGCCGACGGTTCTCCGGTGCTCGAAATCTTCAACCGAACTTAGATCCGGAAAGCTCTCGCCGAGAGCTACGCTATCGTGATAATTTCTTTCCCATTCCTTGAGTTTTTTTCGTTAGGGTTTTTCGGTTCTAATCTCTTTTCCACCATTTTTGTCTAGATCTCAACCTCTCCCGCATCCTTTTGCCCCGATCTACGACGTGGAGTGATTCGGTGGACTTTTCCGGTAAAACCAAGGCAAGTGGTGGTTTCTCCTCGTTTCTCCTTATCCGATTCGATGGTAACGGCTATGTTTTTCATGTCCCCTAACATTTTCTACAATTATTCTTCCAAATTATTGCTATTATTAACCACTCTGTTGATCACATGTCGTTATGATGTTTTGTCGTGCTAAACTCGATCTTGTCTATTTATGTTTAATCGTTCTTGAAGTGTTTTAGCGATGGTTTAAGTACCTTAGCTCTCGTTATCAAACATTTTAGAGTTTAATTAAGGTTGTAAATCGTTCCTAAGGGTTGATCAACCGCGTCTCGAGTCTAAAAATTCCAAGTAGAATCTGTCGAGCCAAATCCTGAGATATTTTGTGTTGTGGTTTCTTTGGGTTCTTAAATGCGAGAGTTGGTGGACGATTCCACCTCTGTAGTGTTTGTCACCTTCATTAGTGCCCTGTGGAAGTCTATCTGGTTTTTTGGATGTCTACAGTGTATTGTGGAGAGTATGAGACTCCCTCGCAGTTAGACGGATTATATATCCGTTTCGTGCCTTTTTGGGGGGTGTGTCCAAGAGCGACCACTTCGCCCGTGTTTTTGGATGGTGCGTCCAAGAGTGACCACTTCGCCCGTGCCTTTTTGGGGGTTGTGTCCAAGAGCGACCACTTCGCCTGTGTTTTTGGGTGGTGCGTCCAAGAGTGACCACTTCGCCTGTGTGTTCGGGTAGAGTCGACCACAGGTGCCTAATAAGGTTTCTTTTGTATTTTTTCTTTCTGGTGAAATAACCATGTAGCCACCTTATAGCCTTGTGCATCTGGTGCACCCTTGTGGACGTGAAAAATCACGAAGGAGTTCTTTTCCTATTGATGCCCTGTTTTCTTTTGTACTTTACTTCATTGCTTTTGGTCTTGGGTTGGTACCCCTGTTGACCTTTGTTTACTTTGACTTATTACTTTTCCTGCCACTACTTGTACCTTCTTGCTGAGGTATTTTATTTTTTGGAATGCCTCAGGTTCAGAGCTGTAGCAGTTAGCAGTGCTGGTGTTGGATTTCTGGCGGCAGTGTTGGCCGTGGTTGTTGCCTCGTCTTAGCGAGGTAGTTGTTGTTGGTTTAGTTTTACTAGTTCAGACATACTTTTGTTCGTGGGTTCGTGTCAGCTTGTTAGCGCCCACTGATTGTTAGTTGTTGATACTTGCTAGCTGCTCATTTATTTAAAAGTGGATGTTTTACTTGCTCTCTGGGAGGATTTATGCTAGGAATGCATGTTAGGTATTTTAAACTATAAAACCTACTACTACTACTTCATGCATTGCATAATTTGAAACTCTAACTTGTTATTTTTGGCAACCGTAAAAGCTATCTTCCCTACTATAATAAATTTAGAGTCTTGCATAGCATGAGTTGTCCTTTAGGGACGGTTTTACTCATGTATGATGTTTGAGTTAATCTAATCAAGTATTTTTCCGCAGCGTATAATATATTTTGATTCGTGGACTAGATGAGCCACTAAGCCGAGGGATACGGTTAACTTCTGCACTTAACTGATTTTCCTTATAATAACTTAAAAGGAACCTTTCTTTATGATTAGTTTGGTGTCTGCCTGAGCATCCGCAGTTATCCCCTGCTGACGTGGCATCATGACGCGTATTTTCCCTTACTCTGATAAGCCTTATTTGCGGTGAAAATGCGGGTTGTGACAGTTGGTATCAGAGGGAGGTTGCTTGACAATTTATCTAGCAACATTTCCTTGTTGGTATTAGGTGTTTAGCATCATATCATACCACACACCGATATGTCATCAGCACGTCTCGGCTAAAGCACGAACACTACACTCATAGCATAACATGAAGTATATGGGGGCATATTATGTAGTATGTGATGCATAATATGTGTCTGTATATGGATCCACCTTAGGGGCAACATGTGAGGGTTATGTAGTATGGGATGCATAACCTCACCACATGAATGCGACTAGCACGTTTCTTTTTCGTTGCATGAGAATATCATGTAGTATGGGATGCATAACATTTTCATGCGTACGCCGCTCATAACATGCATTAGGGCCTTTTTAGAATGCATAGCACAATCATGCATAACATAACACTGCATAAGCACAACGTGCCAAGCTAAAGATTTGCGGGATGACATATGTACACACATGATTTTAAATCAAAATAATAATAATAATAATAAAGAATACATGCATTCATGTCATAGGCACAAGAGTCAATAGGATGAGAGGATATCATCCTAAGTAGGACATAACATCATTATAAAAATCCCATAGCAAGTTGCAGCGTAAGCAAGTGTCTTTTAAGTATGATCTGAACTAAGTGGTGTAGTCCTAGTTTAAGCTAGAGTTTTAATGAGGTGTTACATGTTTTTTTAGAATGTCGCATGAGCGTGTTACGACCAGGTCGACTCCCCAGTCGGAGGGCGAGTCGTCAGGTACGCGGCGTGAGGCAATGATTGTTGAACTACGCCAGAGCATGGAGACCATGGCAGGTCAGATCGTGGCAATGCAAGCGCAGTTGCAGACATTGTTGGCTACCACCTTAGGACAGCATCCTGGCGAGCAAACCCCCGTAGTGATTGGGTATGAGAGTGAGATCAGTAAATTTAATAAGTTTGCTTCTGAGTTGAGAGCTGCTGAGGAGCGCAGGGTTAAAGGTTTCTTGGGCGGTCTCCAAAATGACATTTAGCAGTTCGCCAATACTTACCAGTCTGAGACTAATGCGAGGATAGTAGAAGTTGCTCTTGAAGTTGAGACCATTGGATATGCTAAGGATCGTGATATGATACCGAGGAAAGAGAAGAGGAAGGGTGTCGAGCATGGAAGCTCTAGGGCATCTGTCCCTTTTTCAAAAAAGAAAAGTGGAGAAATATGTAGCTTCTGTGGTCGACCTGGCCACCTTTTCGAAAGGTGTTTCAAGAGAAGTGTCATTCAAAAGAAGCAGCGGGTGCTCTCCATCCAAGGAGTACCCAAGGGAGATCGGGTGTGCACGTTCTGCTTAAAGAAGGGACATGACGTGAGTCATTGCTGGTTGAAGGAAAAGACTTGCTTCCATTGCGGGCAGAAGGGACACTTGAAGACTTCGTGTCCCCAGGCTCAGTCCCCACTGCAGCCGGCCCCGCCTCGGGCTCTACCGCTGCCACAAAATCAGGACAAAGGAAAAGTTAAACTGATCGCGACGACCGAAGAAGAAACTCAGTCTTCAACACAAGTGATTTCAGGTTAGGTTCTATCTGGTTTTGTTATTGATTGAATAAGTATGTATACGATTTTATAAGTAAATTAAGGTAAAGAACCGTTGGGCGCGTGTTCCATTTGATTGTGTCGCTACCCACCCGTTCGTGGCTAGGCCCTTTGTAGAGCATCATGGTTTGACCCTCGATCAGGTTGGTGACGTGTTTTGTGTCAAGTTTCCTTCTGGTGCTTCTGTGGTATCGGACGAAGATATTCAGGGTTGTCCGATTCAGTTATTTGTTTTTCCTAGCGGTTGCTGATTTAAAGGTGATAGACCTGGAAGGTTTTGTGTAGTCTTAGGCCTGTACTGGTTGTCTAGGCATGACTCTATTACCCAGTGTAAGGTTAAGCGCTTGGACTTTAAGATGGACGACGGTCAACCCAGGAGTGGTTATGGTTATCCGCGTCAGGCTTCTCCAGTTATTTCTGCGGTATGTGCTCGGAGGCTTTTAGCTTCTGGGTGTTTTCTTATTTGGTTCCAGTTCTGGAAACCAAGGTAGGTTTACCGTGTCTATAGGATGATGTCTTGGTGTATTACCGCATTGCTGAGGATCATACTCAGCATTTGTTTTTGATTTTGTCGACCCTGAGGGAGCATAAGCTATATGCGAAGTTGAGCAAGTGTGAGTTTTGGCTACCCCAGGTGTCCTTCTTGGTCATGTTGTAAGCAAGGGCGGTATTTCGGTAGATCCGACCAAGATTTCTGTCGTGATGGAATGGGAGAGACCTTCTTCACCCAAGAAGATTATGAGTTTCTTGGGCATGACTAGCTATTATAGAAGATTCATGGAGGGGTTTTTGGTGTTGTCTGCTCCTCTAACTAGACTTACTCAGAAGAATACTGCTTTCATTTGGAGCGATAAGTGCGAAGAGGCTTTCCAAGAGTTGAAGAAGATATTATGTACTGCTCCGATTTTAACCTTACCTACGGAAGGAGTTGAGTATGTTGTGTATGTTGACGCGTCACACATCGGACTTGGTTGTGTTCTAATGCAAGATGGTAAGGTGATCGCGTATGCACCAAGGCAACTAAAGATCCACGAGAGAAACTATCCTACGCATGATTTGGAAGTTTGCTGTCGTAATTTATGCGCTGAAGCTTTGGAGACACTTATTACATGGTGCATTGTGCAAGATCTATACTGACCATAAGAGTTTGAAGTACGTCTTCACTCAGAAGGAGCAAAATCTGCGCCAGCATCGGTGGTTAGAATATGTAGCAGATTATGAAGTAGAAATTCTTTATCATCCAGGAAAGCCTAATATAGTAGCTGATGCCTTGAGTAGAAAGACTGCTAAGACTTTTAATCTGTCGGTGCAGTCCTTGATAGAAGAATTTTTGTTGATGGATATTGAGGTTGGGAGTAGTACTGTGCCTGCTAGTCTAGAAGCAGAAGAACCCTCTTGGATTCCCTTACTCGAGAACATTAGAAGGATGATCCAGATTTGTTACATCTCCGGAATAGAACGGTGAAGCGAGAGCTACCCGATTTCTCTGTGGACGAGTTGGACACCATGAAGTATCGGGGTAGATTTTGCGTCCCCGCCTTTGACGATATTCGAGCTAAGATCTGTGCTGAAGCTCATGGTTCCAGTGTAGCCTACCACCCTGGCTCCACAAAGATGTATAAAGATCTAAAGCAAATTGTTTGGTGGTCAGGGATGAAGAACGACATCGCAAAATTTGTATCAGAATGTTTTACATGTCAGCGTGTTAAGGCTGATCATAGAAGGCCTGGTGGTAAGTTGACACCGCTTGATATTCTAAGTTGGAAGTGGGAAAGTATTTCAATGGATTTTATCACCGGTCTGCCAAAGTCTCCCCGTAGGCATGACTCCGTTTGGGTGATAGTCGACAGATTGACAAAGTTTGCTCACTTTGTTCCATTTAAGATTGGGTACTCGATGAAGAAGATAGCTGAGTTATATCTTTAGGAGGTCATCAGGTTACATGGTGTGCCTGTTAGCATCGTATCAGATCGGGACTCTAGATTTACGTCTCGCTTTTGGAAGAGTTTACAGGAGGGGTTGGGTACTGATTTAAGGTATTCCACCGCCTATCATCCTCAGACTAATGGTCAGACGGAAAGAGTAAATCAAATCGTAGAAGATATGATCAGGTGTTATATTTTGGATCATGGTGGTGCTTGGGATGAGCGTCTCAGACTCATGAAGTTTGCTTACAATAACAGTTATCAAGAGAGTCTGCAGATGGCTCCGTTTGAGGCCTTGTATGGGAGGCGTTGTAGAACCCCGCTATTTTGGGCTGAAGTTGGTGAGAGGCCGTTGTTAGGTCCGGAAGCCCTTGAAGAGATGAATTGTGCTGTGACTCATATTCGAGAAAAGCTTTGTGTGGCTCAAGAACGCTATGAGAAATATGCTAATCTTCGAAGGGTCGATCTGGAGTTTGCGGTTGGAGACTTGGTGTTTCTGAAGGTTTCTCCAATGTCCGGTGTTAAAAGATTTGGTAGGAACCACAAGTTAGACCCCCGGTATGTGGGACCTTTCCAGATTCTTGAGCGCATCGGAGTGTCGGCTTATAGGTTGGAATTGCCTGCGACCTTCCCTGGTGTCCATGATGTGTTCCATGTGAGCCAGTTGTGGAAATGTGTTCGTAATGATCGTCAAGTCCTCGACTCGATACCCCAGGTTCAGCCCAACCTTACTCATGTGGAAGAACCTATTCGTGTTCTGGATTTTCAAGAGCGGGTGTTGCGGAGAAAGACCATCCCTATGGTCAAGATTCCTTGGAGAAATCAAGACGTCGAGAGTGCGACGTGGGAATTGGAATCGGTAATGAGGGGATCTCACCCGCACCTCTTCTCTTAGTTTCAGGTATGTCGTTATGTTTTCAGTTATGTTTGATTTTATCGTTTTGATTGGTTTTGGAGTTGTGTTAAGTTTCGGGACGAAACTTATTTTTAGGTGGAGTGACTGTAACGCCCCCGATTTTTCGATGATTTTATTTGTTTGGGAACGTCAGATTTATGACGTCGTGACGTTACTTTTAACGTCGATTTGACGACGCAATGTCGTTAAGGCAATTTCGCGTCCGTGCGGTCGAGTAGGCCGAATTATTGTTGTAATGGGAAGATTTTGCATTTGTAATTTAAGTTAAGTAATTTTGGACTTGCTCGTCAAGTTTCATCGCAATCCGAGCATTTTTGGAGTCTCGGCGCGCGATTGAAGTTTTGGATTGTTTATGTTCGTCGTATACTTCGAAGATTAATATCTCGGGAATGGTTCGTCGGATTTTGGTTTTGACTTCGCCGTTGAATTTGTTGCGGCAGTGTTTGCCTACGGTGTGAGTTTCGTTTAATTCGACGCTCATTCGGGCTTCTGTGCTGAGTCGTCTCGAGAAGCTATGGTTCTACTCGATTAGCCCGTTTTAGATTTTTTTACTCGGGCGCCTTTTTGGGGGTCAAAACGGAGTTGTATCAAAATATGGTCAACATGAAATTTGTTCGTCTCGACGAAATCTACAACTTTCATGTTGACCACGTTTTGATTTGAGGTGGTTTTAAACCCCTAATTCTATTTTGTCTGCAATAACTCGAGTGGTGGGCTGCTACTCGAGTATATGCTGCTTCTACTCGAGTAAGTCATGTTTTTACACGAGTAATGAGCCCCTACTCGAGTATATTATGTTACTACTCGAGTAGGTATGTTATTACTCGAGTAGGTATGTTACTACTCGAGTAGGTATGCTGTTACTCGAGTAGGTATGCTGCTACTCGAGTAGGTGTGCTGCTACTCGAGTAGGCTGTTTTCTGTCTGCGTTCAGAGGCCGTTTTGAGGGTCAAAACGGCATCGTATCAAACAATGGTCAACATAAATTTGTTTGTCTCGACGAGATCTACAACTTTCATGTTTAGCACTTTTCGAGTTGAGGTCGTTTTAAACCCCTAATTCCATTGTTTCTGCTATAACTCGTGTGGTGAGCTGTTACTCGAGTATGTGCTAGTTCTACTCGAGTAAGTCATGTTTTTACTCGAGTAATGAGCCCCTACTCGAGTATATTGTGTTACTACTCGATTAGGTATGTTATTACTCAAGTAGGTATGTTACTACTCGAGTAGGTATGTTGTTACTCGAGTAGGTATGCTGCTACTCGAGTAGGTATGCTGCCACTCGAGTAGGCTGTTTTCAGTCTGAGTTCAGAGGCCATTTTGAGTGTCAAAACGGCATCGTATCAAACAATGGTCAACATGACATTTGTTCGTCTCGACGAGATCTACAACTTTCATGTTGACAACATTTTGATTTGAAGTCATCCTAGACATCTATTTTGGGTTCCCGCAAAACTGCTCGAAATAAACCGTTTTTGACAAAACGTTTTATAAACATATATATATATATATTCTTGGACTTAGGTTTTAGAACCAAACTTCATCTTCTCCGTTATTTTTCTCCCCAACCAGAACAGCGAGCGAGAGAGAGAGTTTCTTTTTCGTGAATCTTCCGGTGGCCGCCGACGGTTCTCCGGTGCTCGAAATCTTCAACCGAACTTAGATCCGGAAAGCTCTCGCCGAGAGCTACGCTATCGTGGTAATTTCTTCCCCATTTCTTGAGTTTTTTTCGTTAGGGTTTTTCAGCCCTAATCCTTTTTCCACCATTTTTGTCTAGATCTCAACCTCTCCCGCATCCTTTTGCCCCGATCTACGACGTGGAGTGATTCGGTGGACTTTTCCGGTAAAACAAAGGCAAGTGGTGGTTTCTCCTTGTCCGATTCGATGGTAACGACTATGTTTTTCATGTCCCCTAACATTTTCTACAATTATTCTTCCAAATTATTGCTATTATTAACCACTCTGTTGATCACATGTCGTTATGATGTTTTATCGTGCTAAACTCGATCTTGTCTATTTATGTTTAATCGTTCTTGAAGTGTTTTAGCGATGGTTTAAGTACCTTAGCTCTCGTTATCAAACATTTTAGAGTTTAATTAAGGTTGTAAATCGTTCCTAAGGGTTGATCAACCGCGTCTCGAGTCTAAAATGCCAAGTAGAATCTGTCGAGCCAAATCCTGAGATATTTTGTGTTGTGGTTTCTTTGGGTTCTTAAATGCGAGAGTTGGTGGACGATTCCACCTCTGTAGTGTTTGTCACCTTCATTAGTGCCCTGTGGAAGTCTACCTGGTTTTTTGGATGTCTACAGTGTATTGTGGAGAGTATGAGACTCCCTCGCAGTTAGACGGATTATATATCCGTTTCGTGCCTTTTTGGGGGGTGTGTCCAAGAGCGACCACTTCGCCCGTGTTTTTGGGTGGTGCGTCCAAGAGTGACCACTTCGCCCGTGCCTTTTTGGGGGGTGTGTCCAAGAGCGACCACTTCGCCTGTGTTTTTGGGTGGTGCGTCCAAGAGTGACCACTTCGCCTGTGTGTTCGGGTAGAGTCGACCACAGGTGCCTAATAAGGTTTCTTTTGTATTTTTTCTTTCTGGTGAAATAACCATGTAGCCACCTTATAGCCTAATGCATCTGGTGCACCCTTGTGGACGTGAAAAATCACGAAGGAGTTCTTTTCCTATTGATGCCATGTTTTCTTTTGTACTTTACTTCAGTGCTTTTGGTCTTGGGTTGGTACCCCTGTTGACCTTTGTTTACTTTGACTTATTACTTTTCCTGCCACTACTTGTACCTTCTTACTGAGGTATTCTGTTTTTAGGAATGCCTCAGATTCAGAGCTGTAGCAGTTAGTAGTGCTGGTGTTGGATTTCTGGCGGCAGTGTTGGCCGTGGTTATTGCCTCGTCTTAGCGAGATAGTTGTTGTTGGTTTAGTTTTACTAGTTCAGACATACTTTTGTTCGTGGGTTCGTGTCAGCTTGTTGGCGCTCACTGATTGTTAGTTGTTGATACTTGCTAGCTGCTCATTTATTTAAAAGTGGATGTTTTACTTGCTCTCTGGGAGGATTTATGCTAGAAATGCATGTTAGGTATTTTAAACTATAAAACCTACTACTACTACTTCATGCATTGCATAATTTGAAACTCTAACTTATTATTTTTGGCAACCGTAAAAGCTATCTTCCCAACTATAATAAATTTAGAGTCTTGCATAACATGAGTTGTCCTTTAGGGACGTTTTTACTCATGTAGGATGTTTGAGTTAATCTAATCAAGTATTTTTCCGCAGCGTATAATATATTTTGATTCGTGGACTAGATGGGTCACTAAGCCGAGGGATACGGTTAACTTCTGCACTTAACTGATTTTCTTTATAATAACTTAAAAGGAACCTTTCTTCATGATTAGTTTGGTGTCTGCCTGAGCATCCGCAGTTATCCCCTGCTGACGTGGCATCATGACGCGTATTTTCCCTTACTCTGATAAGCCTTATTTGCGGTGAAAATGCGGGTTGTGACATCCGCTCCCCCGATGACTCCTAGGTACCAGGCGAAGAAAAGGACAAGGGTACAATATAAGTATGCAAGCAGTAGTACAAATCAAATGGCAAGTGCTAAGCAATGTCAGAGTATCATCAATATATCAGAAGTAACTACAATAAGTTATACTAGCAGCTCTACCATCAACAGCAGTATACAATATGAATAAACAACAAGAAGTAACTCAACTTATATGAATGCTCATATAGACATATAAGTTGAAGATCAGCTTAATAGTAAAGTAACTCATCATATAAGAATGTTCATATAAACTTATATGATGAGGATCTGATGTATGGAGTGCAATGTTATGTTATGAATGACTTATGGTGATTCACCCATGCTCATACACATGTAATTGCTATGTCGACACAGACTTGTAGTTCCCACTTTTCGAGCAAGTAGCTAATCTCTCCGGCATCACCCGTCGTGGCCAGACGGTGATAGTATAACGGGCTTTTTCACTACTAGACGGGCATCCACACTACCAAGTCTAGACCTCCGTATGCCTCAACACTAAGAACACGATAGTGGAGCTCACATGCGTACTGCGTCTCAGAGAGGTCTTGGGTAGATGTGCACCAAGAACACAACCCAACTGGCATGCAGGTATGACATGAACAGGGCCTTGGGAATGATCACCGAGGACACAGCTGTACAACCTCATATTCGCTGAGTCAGGCCAGGAGGCGCAATGGTCACAATTGGGCTAGCCGAATGAGTTCCCGCCCTAAAGAAGATCTCGCCCAAGTTGGCGGGAGCGATCGCGCCAGATCGTCGATCCAAGATCGGCGAGCGCAACCGAATCGTCGAACGGAGAACAGCGGGCCAAGATCGTCGAGCGCGGCCAGCGCGGGAACGCTTGCGCTTGCGCCAGGCTCCAATCTCTATGGGCTCTCGCCTGTAAGCAGGCGAGAGCGTTCGCGCCAGGCTCTGGACAGGAGGTCCTCGGCTCAGCTCTCGCCGAGTGAGTCTCAGGGCCTTGGGTAAAATGTTCTAATTGCCCTCAGGCGAATTTACCCCTGTGCCCTCAGGGAAACAGCGGGATTCGGCTATTGGCGGACCAACTAGGGGCTTTACAGTAATTTCAGGTCAGCACGATGCTATAAATAGACTCATAAGGACTCTTTAGAAGGCAAGCTATCATTATCTCTCAAATTACAGTGCTTTCTGAGGAGCTCCTAGCCCAGCTTTGGCTTTGGAGGGGAAGCTCTCAGAGATCTTCCGGGTGTGAGGTGGGACCTCCCTGCTGAGGCTTTGGGTCAGTCTTAGGTCCTTTGAATCCAGTCGAGGGTTGAGACTTGAGAGAAGTAGGTTTTGGCTGCACCCCCTTTTCTTCGAACTCCCGTTGAGGCCATTTTTGGCTTCAATAGTTCTGGTGCGGTGAGCGTGGAAGACAGCCGATACAAGAAAGCCTCACGTCTTATTCCATGGCTGGAGGTGAAGGTGAAGGGTCAGGTTCTGGAGGCTCCCCCACCCGGGGAGAGGAAGCGACAAAGAGGATGCTGGATGAATTCAGGCGAGAGGTCCTGCAGACGATCAGTTTAGCCTTCTCGGCCAGAGGCGAGTGGGCCACCCCTCAGGTCCCGATAGAAGAGGTCCCGCTCTTAGGTGAGAACGCCCCAGGACAGCGCCCGGGAAAGGAGGTCCCGACGGAGGCTGGCGAGAGAGATGTGGCGGCGCGGGAACTCTACCCCGGCCAAAGCCAGCGCCCGGGCAAGGAGGCGCTGACGGATCTGGGCGAGAAGGAAGCGGCAGTGCGAGAGCTCTTCACGGGGCACGGTCTTGCGGATCGGGCCAGTCAGCCGAGGCCGCGGGACGTACCCTCTCGCCAGGCAGGAGGCGAGAGCCCATTTAGCGATCTCATCATCTTAGCTCCGGTACCGGAGGGGTTCCGGGAGCCTGACATGTCCTACTACTCGGGGAAGGACGACCCTGTACAGCACGTATAGTGGTTTGAGGAAGTAGTATCGATAAGGCAGATGACAGATGCCTTCAAGTGTCGGCTATTTGCCATCACGTTGAAGGAGAAGGCTCGGGACTGGTTCCACCAGTTGCCAGCAAGATTAATATACTGTTTTGAGGATCTGCGGAGAAGTTTCCTGTTGAGGTTCTCAACCTCGAAGAAGCGGAAGAAGGAAGCGAAGTGCCTGTTTGCGGTGAGGCAGAAGCCGGATGAGACGCTGGGTCACTATGTCGACCGGTTTCAGGAAGAGATCCTCCTGGTCCAGGAGGTCCCAGGGTACGCACTGATGCTGGCCTTCACCCTGGGGCTGAGACCGGGATTCTTTAGCATGGAATTGAAGAGAGTGCCTCCCCTCTCCTTTGAGGAGCTCATGGAGAGGGCGGCAAAGGAGATTGACTTCGAGAGAGCAAACCCAGCATTCGCCAGGAAGTTGGCCAGGCTAGCGGAGGACGACGTGAAGGAACTAGCAGCAGGAAGACAGAAGGAGCCGGGGGAACAGAGGGAGCAAAGGGAAGAAAGGAGAAGGGAAGAGCCCCGAAGGTTTGGGCAGCAGCAGGGATGGGGGGCCCGGGAGCCGAACAACCGGTTAGGTTGGAGGTCCCAGGAGGGTCGCCCCTAGGGCCAAGGAGGCGGCTACCAGGGAAGAGATAATCTACGGGAACCCCGGAGGTTCGATCAACCGGTGTGGAGGCAGGCGCCTGGGGGTCGTGCCCCGCCACCGCAAGAGGCCATGGAAGTGGGAAGAGGAAGAGGAGCGGGAAGAGGAGCTCGAGGAGGAGGGAGAAGAGGAAGAGGAGAGGGAAGAAGGGGCGGGGAGGTGTTGCTTTTTTGTGACTTCCACCGGGAGGAAGGTCACGCAACAGCCACCTGCCCGGAGTTCTTAGAGATAAGAGAAGCAAGAGGAGCAGGGAGGCAAGATCCACCGGTGAGGATAGTAGAGGTGCAGTAGGGCGAGGTGGAAGATAGGTGCGAAGATCGGGTAGATGTAGGGACCTGGGGAGGAATCGGGGTGATTCACGGAGGAGTGGGGATTGAGGCAACCCGCAAGGGGAGCCTGCAAACCATGTACCGAAGGGGGGTCACCTCTACCTCCCAGGTTCCCCCACCAGAAGAAAAAAATCACTTTCTCGTCAGCAGACATGCCAGACTATGAAGATCCATTCTGTGACGCCCTGGTGATCCAGACTGCGGTGGAAAATTATACAGTCTCGAGGATACTAGTGGATAATGGGAGCTCGGTGAATGCCGTCTTCAAGAAAGCCTTCGATGAGATGAGGGTTGAAGGAAAGAGGATCCTGGCCTCGGATGGGCCGTTGTTTGGATTCTCCGGAGAGAGGAAGGAAGTGGAAGGGGGAGTAGGGCTGCAGGTTCGTGATCGTGGACGCCCCACGCAGCTATAATGCCATCTTTGGGCGCCCCCTCATAAGCGCCTTTCGCTGCGTCCCCTCCTCATTCCATAAATGCCTCAAGTTCAACAATAGGGGGGGTGCAGGTCAGGGTAAGAGGGGACCCGAAGGTGGCAAGACAATGCTACGTTACAGCAGTTAACACCATTTCGTAGATGGCAGAGGCAGAGGAGTTGGAGATTGAGATGGCGGCACTTGAGGAGGTCGTTGAGGAAGAGGGAATGGGCCTAGAGGAGGCAAGAGAGATAGTTGAAGAGGAAGTGGGAGAAGAGGAGACTGAGAAGCAGCAAGGAAATGTGCAGGTGGTCCGGGGGGACGAGGAGCAGGAGAGCCCAGAAGGGGCGATTGAAGTAGGAGAACAAGCGGCGGGAGGAGTTGAGGGAGAGGCCCCATACTCTATTCACCCCCCTCTAGAGTATATCAGATCTAGCTTGCACTTTTAATTGGTATCAGAGGGAGGTTGGTTAAAAATATCACATCTCAGTGGTTGCATAGGCTAACACCTGAACCCAAAGATTCCTAGCTAGATCTGCTTGTTGTAGATTTTGTTATTAGATTATTTCTTCACAAATCATGGCCCAAAACAAAGATTATGCTAGCATCAGACCTCCAGTGTGCAATCTGTCTAAGTTTGCACTTTGGAAAGCAAGGATTAGACTCTACATGAATTCTATTGACGAGGACATTTTTAATTCTGTTTTGACAGTTTGTCCAAGACCTCCAGAGAACACAGGCACAAATGCTGTTCCACCTCCATCAGGAACAGATGCTGATATCAAGAAGTGGAAAGTAGCAGATGCAAAGGCTATGAATATCTTAGCCCAGACCATGTCTGATGACATTTTCCAAAAGGTGGCTGAATGTAATTCAACAAAGAAAATCTGGGATAAGCTCTCTGAAATAGTCTCAGGATCAGCTGATGAAAGAAAAGACAGAAGATCTCACCTCATATCCCAATATGAGAACTTCAAGAAGGGAGAAGCTGAGTCAGTTGAAGATATGCATAATAGACTCAGCCTGATAGTCAATGAACTGAAGACCTTGGATAAGGAGATATCATTGACTGAGCTAAATGACAAAATCCTAATGTGCTTCTCAAGCACTTGGGATTCGAGAAACTGTCCAATCAAGGATGCCGAAAGTCTGAATGAGATTACAACAAAAGCTCTCTTGGGCAAGCTCAAGTCTTATGAGCTGCTCATTAAGAACAAAGAAGAAGAGCAGAAGGTTGCCTCACCAGCCACAAGAAAGGAAAAGACAATAGCTTTCAAAGCCACTGAAGATCAGCCTAAAGACAAAGTCACAGGAAATGATGAGCTGCTTAGTCTACTGGCTAAAAGATTTTACAAGATGGTCAGGAAGGACTTTAGGAAGAGATCATACAAAGAGCATGACAAGGCAAGGTATGAAAGATCAAATAATAAAGAAATTGTTTGCTTTGGTTGCAGGAAACCAAGGCACATTGTACCTGACTGTCCAGAGAACAAAAACAAGGACAAAAAGGATAAGAAAGAAAGAAGAAGAGATAAGGACTTCAAGAAGAATGGCAATGGCAAACCCTCCTCCAGTAAGAACAAACACACAAGGAAGGGATTTGTTGCTGAATCTTGGAGTGAGACTGAAGAAGAATCAGAAGCTTCATCCAACTCCAGTGATGATGAAGATGATGCTGAAGAGAAGGAGTTCTGCATGATGATAATCAATGCCTCTCAACACAATTCTGATGCAGAAGAGTCAGAGTCAGACTCAGAGACTCAACTTGAAGAGGACCAGGTAATTAGTTCTTTTGATTTCAATTCTGAGGACTTTAAGTCTGAGTTTAAAGCATTATGTTTAGACTTACTAAAATCTGAGAAGGAAATTATTTCTTTCAGAAATCAATTATCTGAACATAGTATCTTAAAGTCAGAAAATCTCAAACTCTCTGAGGAGTTGGAATGCTGTAGGGAGCAGATAGCTTCACTGAAAGGTGAGCTATTAGAGGCCAAGAAGCTTGAAGAATCCCTTAATGGGAGAAGTATCAAGCTGATGGACATCACAAGCACAGTGAACTCCAGATTCAATAGTACACTGGGCTTGGGTGCTTCATCCAGCCAACCTATAGTTCTAACAACCTCCCTCTGATACCAATTGAAAGTGCAAGCTAGATCTGATATACTCTAGAGGGGGGGGGGGGTGAATAGAGTATGATGCTTAAAAACTTTTTACAACAGTTGTTGTAATCTGAGTGAACAGGGAAGCAAATAGTAAATCTAATCACAGAAACTATCTAATCACAATCTACAAAAGAAACTAATCACAGATCAACCTAGTCACAAAACAATCACAGCCAAAAACAAAAGAAACACAAGCAACCAAAAGACACAAGGAGCTATAGTGGTTCCCCTAAACTTGGGTACATCCACTCTTCTACCACCCTAGGTAGGAATCCACTGCAGGATGAGTTGATCAGGTGTCTTGGGCACTAATGAGCTTTTGATAAGGTGCTCAAAAACCAAATCAGATTTTTTGATCAGGTGTCTTGCCACCAATGAGCTTTTGATAAGGTGCTCAAAAACCAAACACAAACTTTTGAAGGGAGTTTGAAAAACCCCTTATAGAGGTGGGGATGAGAGAGTGATGGAAGTCTTCTCTTTCTCAAAGCAGCTGAGAAGACTATGTGGATTCAGTGATGTTGTCAAAGCTCCCCCTGAGATTTGTAGTTGTTCAGGAAATGAAGCTTTGCAGTAGGGTGATAGGCCTTCAGAAAATTGATCTCCAACAATTGATGATTTCAGTAACAGCTGAAATGTGAGGTGTCTGGAGTCTTGAATGATGATGGCCTTGAACACTTGAATTAAAAGAGATCTGAAGATTTCAGATGGTTGATCTCTTTTAGTGATGATGTTCTTGTATGAATTCTTTGAGACAGAATGTCTGCAGCTCTTTTTCTTTCTCTTGAGTAATTGTTGTTGAGAAAGATGTTGTTGTAGAGAATGTTTTGTTCTTCTTTTTCTTGTGCACTCTCTTCTTCTTGTCCTTGTCAGGAATTCAAAAATCTTGTCTTTTATTCCTTTTGTTCTGAATAGAAAATGATCCTCTATCAAGAATAGCCATTAGCCTATCATTAATTACATCCTTAATTGCAATTGTCTTTCGGGGGAAAGTCCAATGAAACATTCCTTGATAGTCCCTTAAAACTTGCTCCAGAATAAATGAAAACGGCTATAAAATCTTCTGAATTAATTGCTGACAATAACTCCTTAACTGTCTGAATTTGAATCTTGAAAATCATTTAACTCTTCAGAAAAACGTCGAACTGAGCTTCACTATCGTCGAACTGAGCTCAGCGATTTGGACTTAGACAACAACAGAGATCGTCGATCTGAGCTCAACTATCGTCGAACAGAGCTCAGAGATATCAATACTGGAGTCAAGATCGTCGAACTGAGCTCGAAGATCGTCGAATGGAGTTCGACGATTTGTTGAAGTTGAGCTCAACGATCATCGAATGGAGTTCGACGATCCGTCGAAGTTGATGTTGGGTACATTGGTCAAATGTACCTGATTTGAAGAAGCCTCACCCAACTCAATGATATACATCATAATGTATTTGATGTATGTTTGAGTTACTTGTGCAGGTTAAGAAAGAATTGGACTGAAGAAAAAAAGTTTCTAAGTCCATGTGTCGACACCCAGAGGGAAAGTGTCGACACTTAAGAAAGCTTGTGTCGACACCCAGACAAGCAGTGTCGACACTTGGAGTCATTGTGTCGACACCTGGGAAGCAGAGTCGACACCAGACAGAAAGTGTCGACACTTGGAGCTGTGTCGACACTCAGTGAAGAAAAGTGCAGACAGAAAGTGTCGACACTTGGAGCTGTGTCGACACTCAGCAAAAGTCTGCAGAGTCTAAGTACAAGTGTCGACACTCAACACAATGTGTCGACACTATGCAGAAGAGTCAGCACTTGAAGTAAGTGTCGACACTCAACACAATGTGTCGACACTCAACAGAAGAGTCAGCATGAAGTATGTGTCGACACCCAGAACAATGTGTCGACACACAGCTGAAGACTCAACACTTAGCAAAGAACAGAAAGAACAACAAGTTATTCTAAGTACAAGTGTCGACACTATGTGAATGTGTCGACACTCAGCTGAAGTCTCAACAACAAGAAGGTGTGTCGACACAAGGAGCTGTATCGACACTCAGCAAGTTACAACATAAAAGACTATGTGTCGACACCAAGAAGCAGTTTCGACACTTGATAGATTCAACACAAGAAGATGTGTCGACACAAAAGAGATGTGTCGACACATAGAAGAATTCAGCAAAAGCTAGAAGAACAAGTACTTGTGTCGACACTAAATTTCAGTGTCGACACATGCAGAAAAATCTGTGTCGAGACATACAAGGAGTTGTGTCGACACCTTGTAGACTTGTGTCGACACTTACACAACATGTGTCGACACTTGGACTATAAGTGTCGACACTTTAAGACAGAAAGTCTCGACACTTACTGACTGTTAGAGATTTTCAAGAAGTGACTGGATGACATGACAGCTGCCGTTCCAGCCGGTCTACAGCAACTGTCAGAGATGTCAGAAGTCAGTTATGAACCGGACCAGCCGGTTACCATGAAGAAGGCCTATAAATAGGCACCCACAGTTTACAAAAACTGTTGTTGAAAGAGTTGATCAAGTGATTAACAAGTGGTACAGATTATTCAAGTAATCAGAAAAGTGGTACACAGAGTATCAACACAAGAAGATCTTGCAGTCCAAGTGCAGATCTAAGAAGTTGGAGAGAGAGGGCTCCTTCCAAGAAATCAGCCTTTGGAACAAGGCTGTGAAGAAGGATTCAGATTCAGTCTGGATCTTAAGTGGCAGAGGTCAAGGAACAACTGCAGAGGATTCAGCCTTATTCAGTTCTACTCAAGAAGCTTTGAAGAAAGCTAAGTCAGGGTGAATCCAGCTGAGTTCTTCCAAGAACTCATCAAGAATCTCTCAACTCCCCTCCTTTAATTCAGAGTTGTAGAGTTATTACTTGTATTACATTTTTAACTTGTAGGATCCATTGGATCTGAGTGATTTGTAAGCCTATAATTATAAAGGCTGAGGGTAGGGCTTGTTAGCCTGAGTGTAGGAGATTGTGATCTCTGAGTGTAGGCCTTGTTGGCTGAGTGTAGGCCTTGGATTGGCTGAGTGTAGGCCTTGATTGGCTGAGTGTAGGCTTTGGGATAAAGCTGAGTTGTAAGGCTTTGGGCCTGAGGTAGGAACCAATTTGGGTTCTGAGACAGTGCAGGAGTTTGGCCGAATCTAGTACACTGCTAGATAGGCGAAGGGGGAAAGTGGATGTACCCATATCTTGGGGAACCACTATAAAACACTGTGTGCTGTGCTGTGATTGTGCTGTGTATGTTTTTGTTATTGCTGTTTGCTGTGCAAAAGTAGTTAGAATTCTGTGATTTAACTAAGTAGCTGCCAACAAAGTTAGAAAAGGATTAGGTCACCTATTCACCCCCCCCCCTCTAGGTGTTTAGGTACCATATCTTTCAAGTGGTATCAGAGGGAGGTTCCTCAAAACAAGGACTAACAGTCTGAGGAGATCCTGTTTGGCAGATTCAGTGTAAGGCATTACACAGTTTCAAGAAAATCAAGAAAATCAAGAAACATGGGTTCTTATGAGAATCACAAGGAATTGGGTTCCATGAAATTACCCATATGCAGGAAGGAGATCTTTGGGATCTGGAAAGAGAGGGTAAGGCTATTTATGGAAGCCTCTGACCCTAGAATCTACATTACAGTTAAGGAAGGGCCTTATGTGCCAATGAAGATTTCAGTATTGGATGCAAACCAGAGAACTCCAAAGGATTTCTCTGAGATGACTAAGGATGAAATTGTCCTGGCCACCATGGACAAGAGGGCACAAAACATAATAGTGAGTGCCATTGATGATGCAACTTTTTAGAACTTAATTCACTGTAAAACAGCAAAAGAAATGTGGGATACCCTCATTGTCTATATGGAAGGTTCTGAAGAAGTTAGGCAAGATAGGAAGTCCTTGCTAAATCAGGAGTATGAGAGCTTTAGGCAAGGAAAGGGTGATAGCATCACTGAGTGCTATAAGAAATTTTACAGGATAGTTAATGAACTCATGTCTTATGGAAGAGAGTTCACTAACTATGAACTAAATGACAAGTTCTTAAGGTCCCTAACCAAAGATTGGGACACCAAGATCTGTGCCATAAGAGAAATGACTAAGTTGGGGGAAATTCCACCTCCCACACTGTTTGGCAAGCTATTGTCATATGAGATGCAGTTAACAGTGAGAAAAGAGGAGGAGAAATCAACAAGGACTGAGCACAAAGAAAGAACTGTTGCTTTCAAGACAGAAGTTCCCAGAAAGTGCAGGAATAAGTCTTCAACTCCACCACTAGAGGTAGTTGAATCAGAGTCTGATGAGTCTGTCAGCACAAAGTCTAAGAGCAGTGAAAGTGATGAAGACTTTGCTGCTTTCACCAGACACTTTCAGAAGTTTTTGAAAAAGAAACAGTGGAAGTCAAGGCCTTCTACATCACAAGGAAAGGAAGACTCTTATCAGAAAAAGAGATCTTCAAAGAATGATAAGAGAAGGACAAAATCAAGCAAGGCAACTGGTTCAAAGATTGTTTGCTATTGCTGCAATAGACAGGGCCATGTTATTGCAGATTGTCCAGAGAAGAGAAAGGAATCTGGTGACAGGAAAAAGACTCACTTCAAAGGGAAGAAAGAAAAGTCTTTTGTTGCTAAGAAGGAGAGGACTCTATCAGATATATCTTCTTCAGAAACTGAGTCTGAGGCTGAAGCCTACATAGGGCTGTTTGCTGAAGAAGAAGAGGAAGAATTCATGCAGATCTTGGAGTCAATTTATGAACAAGAGGACAGTCATTGCCAAGGGCTAATGGCTTTGACAGACAGTGCCAAAATCCTGGAGCAGCCAGGACCCAGTCAGGTACAAAGTTCAAGTTTAAATTCAGATTCTTGTTCTAGTTCAGAATCAGATTCTTCTTCATCAAGTGATGAGAATGTATCTGAGTCTAAGGAAGATATTCATCAGCTTATAGATGAATATAAGGTGCTGTTGCAAGCCTACAAGAAATGCAAGACCCTAACCAAAAGTCAGGCAAAGGAGATTGCTGATCTCAAGGCTGTTGCAACAGATTTTGAGAAACAATTTGATCAAAAACTGAATGAGGTAGCCAGGCTGAAACACATCACTGTGATTCAGATGGGAACTATCACTTTTAAGAATGATCAAATTAAGTGTCTGAAGAACAATCTTCAGAGAGAAAGAGAGCTTGTTGCTAGGTTTTCAAAACCTAAATCAGTGCTACCTTTAATTGATGAATTTGTTCATCATAAAGGCAAGGCTGGACTGGGCTTTGTTAGACCTGCAGGGACTGAGCAGTCCAAGTCTAAGTCCAAGGGCAAAGCCCCAACATTCAACAAGCCTGTTGTAGTCAAGACATCTAAGGCAGTACCTAAGCAAAGGTACAATAAGTTTGAATGCTGGTGCTGTGGCAAAGTTGGCCATTTTGCAGTGGACTGTTGGCATAATGTGAATGCCAAGGTGAGTAGCAAGCTACCTGGTGGAAAGCCAGTAGGTAGCTTTATCAAGTTACAGACTAACAAGTACCAAGGACCCAAGATTGCTTTGGGTTCTAAGGTCCATTAATCTGTTTTGCAGGTGAGTCCAAGTGGCCATACCCCTACATGGTACTTGGACAGTGGCTGTTCCAAACATATGACTGGAACTAGGGGACTACTGAAGGACTACATTCCAATCAAAAATGGTCCTAAAGTGACCTTTGGTGGTTCTGAAAAAGGAATCATCAAAGAGTTTGGTAACATTTCTTCAAACTTAGTTACCATTACTCAAGTGGCTTATGTTAAAGGGTTGAAACACAACCTAATAAGTATAAGTCAGTTAAGTGATGTAGGGTATGACATCTCATTTATTAAAAATGGTTGTCATATCAAGAGGTCAAGTGATCAAGAGATCATTTTGACAGGATATAGGAAAAGGAATGTCTATTGCCTAGACATTATGATTGAGAACAATGGTTCTCCAGTTTGTCTTGTAGCTGATGAGACAGTCTCTCATTGTGTCAAATAGCACAAGAGGCTTGCCCATCTTAACTACAAGACAATTAGCAAACTCTTTAGCAAAGAGTTAGTGAGGAATGGTCCTCAAGTTAAGTGTGTTAAAGATGGCATTTGCTCAGCTTGTCAAAAGGGCAAGCAGACTAAATCCACCTTTAAAAGCATAGATAACAAAGATGCTGTGAGGTGTTTGTACCTCTTGCATTTGGATCTCTTTGGTCCAATGTCAGTTCACAGCTTAGGTAGGAAGGTCTATACCCTTGTAGTTGTAGATGACTACTCAAGGTTTTCCTGGGTGTTCTTCTTAAGATAGAAATCTGAAACACCTAGTGTCTTCTACAGCTTTGTCAAGCAAATTCAGAATGAACTTAATAGTACTGTGGTTAAAATTAGAAGTGACCATGGTACTGAGTTTCAATCTGAAAGCATGACAAAACTATATGAAGACTTTGGGATATTTCAAGAATTTTCTTCACCTAGAACACCTCAGCAAAATGGCATTGCTGAGAGGAAAAATAGGATCCTTGATAGAGGCTGGTAGAACCCTATTAAGTGATACATCACTGCCAGAGTATTTCTGGGATGAAGCAGTTAACACTGCATGCCATGTTATAAATAGGGCTACCATCAATAAAAGGCTACACAAGACCCCCTATGAAGTAGTGAAAGGCAGAAAACCAAACCTATCCTATTTTAGGATCTTTGGTTGTAAATGCTACATACTTAACAATGGGAAGTCTTACATAACTAAGTTTGCTGCCAAGTCCCAAGAGGGAATCTTTGTTGGGTACAGCAATAATAGTAAGGCTTATAGAGTCTATAACTTGACTACACAAGTTGTAGAAGAATCAGTGCATGTAGTTTTTGATGAGACTAAACTTATTAATAATGAGTTGTCTAGCAATGTATGCAGCCCCACAGGTTTGACAAAGACAATGGACAAGCTGACTATAGAAGAAGTGCCTGCTGCAAGACAGCAAGGAGAGGAGAGTAGCTGCTGTCCAGGGGGAGAACTACATGTGCCAGTTGCTGAAGAAATCCAAGGTATACAGCATGATGCAGATGCTGAAGTGGTTCAACCTGAAGTGAGGATGCCTCCAGCCCACAGGCATCTTAGAGATCATCCAGTAGAGCTGATTATTGGAGATCCAAGACAAGGAGTACAAACTAGGAGTAGAAACATGAATGCTGCAATCTATTCCAGCTTTTTGTCTCAAGTTAAACCTAAAAGATTTGAAGAAGCAATAATGGATCCACAATGGACTGAAGCAATGCAAGAAGAGCTTAATCAGTTCAAGAGGTGCAAGGTTTGTGAACTTGTTCCTAAACCTAAAGACCACAATGTAATAGGAGTTAAGTGGATCTACAGGAATAAGATGGATGAACAAGGTGTCATCATTAAGAATAAAGCTAGACTGGTTGCTAAAGGATATAGGCAAGAAGAAGATATTGATTTTGATCAAACCTTTGCTCCAGTAGCCAGACTGGAAGCCATAAGAATGTTCTTGGCCTATGCAACCTATCAAGGATTCAAGGTATACCAAATGGATGTCAAGTCAGCATTCCTAAATGGTAATTTGAAAGAAGAAGTCTATGTGGAGCAGCCTTCAGGTTTTGTTGATCCAACTCTACCTCATTATGTCTATAGACTTAGAAAAGCTTTATATGGGTTAAAGCAAGCCCCTAGGGCTTGGTATGAAACCCTATCTAGTTTCCTCATTGAGAACAAGTTCTCAAGGGGGAAAATAGATAAGACTCTATTCCTTAGGGAATCTAGAGGCAAAGTCATACTAGTCCAAATATATGTAGATGACATTATATTTGGGTCTACTGAAAGCAGCCTTTGCAAAAAGTTTGCAAAACTTATGCAAGGTCAGTTTGAAATGAGTAGTATGGGAGAGCTGAAGTTTTTCTTAGGTCTCCAAGTTAAACAGACTGAAAGCGGTTTGTCCATTTGTCAGTCCAAGTTCACCCTAGAACTCATAAAGAAGTATGGTATGGATTCATCCAGCACCATGAAGACTCCTATGGGGTCAAGTATGTCTCTTAGCAAGGATGATGCAGGGAAACCTGTGGATGAAACCTTGTATAGAGGGATAGTTGGCTCCCTATTGTACTTAACTGCTAGTAGACCAGACATCATGTATGCTACATGTGTTTGTGCCAGGTATCAAGCCTGCCCTAAAGAGTCTCACTTGACTGCAGTCAAGAGAATTTTGAGATATCTAAAGGGCACTCCCTATCTAGGCCTCTAGTACCCTAGGAATGGAGATTTTGATCTAACAGGTTATTCAGATGCAGACTTTGCAGGATGCAAAGAGGATAGAAAGAGCACTACTGGGACCTGTCAATTCCTAGGTGGGAGACTAATTTCATGGAGCAGCAAAAAGCAGACTAGTGTGGCTATCTCCACAGCTGAGTCAGAGTATGTGGCTGCTGGAAGTTGCTGTGCTCAACTTCTGTGGATTCAACATCAGCTAGAGGACTATGGATTTCAGGTAAGTAGAACTCCACTTTACTGTGATTCTACAAGTGCTATTTCAATAGCTAATAACTCTGTATCTCATAGTAGAACAAAACATATTGAGATTAAATATCACTTTTTTAGAGAACATGTAGAAAGAGAAGATATTTCACTTGAATATGTTAAAACAGATGAATAAGTAGCAGATATGTTTACTAAGCCACTAGAAGAAGCTAAGTTCAATAGATTCAAAATTGAACTAGGAATGATAAACTTAGACTAAGTTTACAGATTAGAAAATTGGCTAAGTAAAAAGGTGTCGACACATAGACAAGTCTATGTCGACACAGAATAGTGGTGTCGACACTTCAGGAAAAAGGTGTCGACACATCTAGGAATGTGGTGTCGACACTTCAGAATGTTAGTGTCGACACATGTCAAGTAGGTGTCGACACATCTTATATGGTGTCTACACTTATGTTTTACTCAGAATTCTCTAAGTAAAGTCTCGACATTATGTGTCGAGTTATGTTGTGTCGACACCTGACCAAGTGTCGACACATAATATCTGTTAACTAAACTTGTGTCGACACATGTGTGTCGAGACATTATAAGTCAGTGTCGACACTTATTGCCAGTGTCGACACATGTTGAGTTAGCTGTCCCGCCTGTTCATCTTCAAAATCAGAAAGGTATAAATAGGGTTCTGTCTTTGTGTGTCGACACGCTTTCAAAGTTTCGAGACCAAAACTATTGTGTCGACACTTCTCTTTTCTCAAGACTAATTCTCCAAACCCTAATGACTCCTAAGCTTGAGGAGAACGTGAACGAGGGCTATGAGCTAGTGCGCGGCGCGTTCGACGACGCAGATCAAGAAATCAAATCGGTGATAACCCTAGTCGCCAATTCTGGACTAGAATACTTGGTTTCAGAACCAACAAAGATTTGGAAGAAGGAAGTGCTAGAATTCCTTACTGGAGCTGCAGTTGATGAATCTGGATACAGAATCAAATCCAGAGTTCATGGATCCAAGGTCAAGATTTCACCAAAAAGTCTGAGGAAGGTACTCCAGCTACCTAAGACTCAAGATGAAGAAGAAGTAACTGCCTCCAAGATTAGGGAAGCTTTAGTTTGGTGTGGAATTGATCCCAAACTGAAGATAGGTTCTGTGTTTAATAGGAAAGGCATGAACAACCAAGGAAAGTTCTTGTCAGAGATTGTGGGAAAGGTTATCCTCAGTAAGCTAGGAGGGCATGACAGGGTGTCAGCCTCCATGTTCAATGTCATGACCAGAATAATATTCACCCTAAGAACAGATTGGTCTATGATAGTTTATGAGAAAATAAAGGAAAGTCTGAAAAAGCCCAACCTGGGCAGGATTATCAGTCTTTACCTAGCTGGTACCATACCAGAGGTAATGAGCTCTGCTGCTGGAAGTAAGATCAATCACATGAGGAAGATGGATCAAAGGATCTTTTCTAGATGGGAAAGGGTGTTGTCAAAGGACATGCCTACCCCTGAGAAGCCAGTTACAGAGAAAGTCACTCCTCCCAGGAAGAAAAGGAAAACTGCTGTTGTGGCACAAGAGTCCTCAAGCAGTTCTGAGAGTGAAGAACAGGTGGTGTTCACACCTGATGAGCAAGAGGAAGAGACAGTAGTAATGACTCCTGCTCCTCAAGAGACTGCTGAGATCCAGGGGGAGCTGCCTCCAGCTAGCCCCATCCATAGGGATCACAGTCAGGGGGAGCTTCCAGGTGTAGCAGAACCCTCTAAACTGGAGAGTGAACAAGCCACCTCCATTATACAAGAGGTACTCTCTGAACTAAACACTTTAGATTTTTCTATAGTAGATTCTGATTTGTCTGATGTCCATCAGCAAACTCAGCTAAACAGTCAAGTACCAGATGTTGTTTTAGAAGACAAATCTGCTGAACAAGAAGTGGTACCTGAATCAGTGGTTGAAGAGCAAAGACTGTCTCCAGCTCCATCCCCTCATGAATTTACAATGGAAGATTTGTTTCTAAATCTGGATCAGGCAGATTTTGACAAAGAAATTGATGCTGAAGATAAGAGTGCTGCTGCTGAGGGGGAGCACATGGAAGTTCTGGAAGAGCCTATCAGGCTGGAAACTGAAAAGGCAACTGCTGTGCCAGCTGACAAACCTCAAAGCCCTAAGGACAGGGTTGATATTGCCAGCACTTCTGCCTCTGAGGATGAGGAGAGTGCTAGGGCCAAGAAGAAGAAACTCTATGTCTTCAAGAGGAGAAGCCAGAGTTATAAGAAAGCTTTGCAATCCATTGCCCCACAGCCTATAGTTCAACAAGCTCCAACTGTTGACTATAGTGCTTTACTGATTGCACTACAGATAAAAATGGATGAACAAAGGAAAGTCATAGAGGCTTATGTTGATGCAGGGCATAGATCATTACAGTTTGATCTTGCTCAAGATATCAAGTCAATAAGGTTTGAGATGAACCAAAATAAGAAAGAGATGAATGAATGTTTCCACAAGGGTGGAAATGCTGTGGTATATCTGGAAACACACCAAGAGAATATAAAGACTCAGGTAGATGATATAGCCTTAAAGCAAGGATATGTGCTGGAAAACCAAATCAGAATGAATGACAATCTGACTGAGTCACATAATGATCTACTCACAGAATTGAAGAACAAGGCTGATCAACCCTCTACATCTGTTGCTGTAGTTAAGGCTAACTTCGATAAAGTATTTCAAGCTGAGATTACTGCTGTCAAGACTGCAATTAAAGATTCTCAGAAAGTCATCTCTGAACAACTTACAAAGCTGAAACCATACTTTAAAGAGGGCATAAGATATTTGGACAGTCAGATAAGGTTTCAAAAGGATGATGTCAGAGACCATATGGCCAGAGAAGTCATAAAGGGGGAGAGAGTATTAGTCAAAGCTAGCTCTGACCATGCCAAATGGATATCTAACTCCATCAGAGCTATACTGGGCTATCCTCCACTCTGTGATGATGATAATGTTGCTGAATCAGGGATTCAAAATGCATATCTTGGAGGTGAGCAAGCAGAAGTAGCTAAAGTGATTTATCCACCTCCAGATTTTGACATGGTTCAAGCAGATGTCAGCACCATGTATAGCCCAACTGAGGGCAAGGCCAATGTTCATATTGAGAAGATTGTTCAACCTATTTCTGAAGCTCTGCAAGAGGCTATGAACAAAGAAGAGGAGACAAGGTTGTCTAAAAAGAGGTTTAGGGAACAAGCATAACAAAAGCCAGATTTTGAACAATGGAGCCCTACCTCTAGGAATATAATTCTAACTGCCTGGAAAGCTGCCAAAGACAACATGACTGATAGGAACAAATGGTTCTCTGAGGCAGAATGGAGAAAGCATGAGATTAGGCAGGAGGCAATAATACAATTCAGAAGGAAGACTAAGATGGGAAAGCTACCTCCTACTGCTGTGGAGCCTAGCAAGTACTTCCCCAAGCCATTTCACTATTTTGAGAGACAGAAAATCAAAGCTGAAGAGCTAAAGAAGAAGGACTTAAAAGGCAAGAAGCCTGCTGTTGCTGAACCTGCTGAAGCCCCTGTCAAAGCTCAAGTTCAAGCTGGAAAGGGAATAGTTATCAAAGAACCTGATCAGAAATAGATTAGTAGTTAAACTTGAAGCTTGTTGTAATCTGTTAAATGAAAAACATTTTTGTAAACCTTGGAAAATGTATAAGGAACAATGTTAGAACAATATATGATAAATATATTTCATGATAGTTCTGTAAATGTGTCTATTTCTTATTTGTTCTGCAATGCTGAATGTGTATACATGTGTGAATTTATTACATGTTTATGTTTACCCTGCTGTTTATAATCTGCTGTACATCATTTTGTAATTTTAATTATGGATGGTGTATATCATTGACTAAGGGTTATGACTTCTCCAAATAGGGGGAGATTGTTGGGTACATTGGTCAAATGTACCTGATTTGAAGAAGCCTCACCCAACTCAATGATATACATCATAATGTATTTTATGTATGTTTGAGTTACTTGTGCAGGTTAAGAAAGAATTGGACTGAAGAAAAAAAGTTTCTAAGTCCATGTGTCGACACCTAGAGGGAAAGTGTCGACACTTAAGAAAGCTTGTGTCGACACCCAGACAAGCAGTGTCGACACTTGGAGTCATTGTGTCGACACCTGGGAAGCAGAGTCGACACCAGACAGAAAGTGTCGACACTTGGAGCTGTGTCGACACTCAGTGAAGAAAAGTGCAGACAGAAAGTGTCGACACTTGGAGCTGTGTCGACACTCAGCAAAAGTCTGCAGAGTCTAAGTACAAGTGTCGACACTCAACACAATGTGTCGACACTATGCAGAAGAGTCAGCACTTGAAGTAAGTGTCGACACTCAACACAATGTGTCGACACTCAACAGAAGAGTCAGCATGAAGTATGTGTCGACACCCAGAACAATGTGTCGACACACAGCTGAATACTCAACACTTAGCAAAGAACGAAAAGAACAACAAGTTATTCTAAGTACAAGTGTCGACACTATGGGAATGTGTCGACACTCAGCTGAAGTCTCAACAACAAGAAGGTGTGTCGACACAAGGAGCTGTGTCGACACTCAACAAGTTACAACATAGAAGACTATGTGTCGACACCAAGAAGCAGTGTCGACACTTGACAGATTCAACACAAGAAGATGTGTCGACACAAAGGAGATGTGTCGACACATAGAAGAATTCAGCAAAGCTAGAAGAACAAGTACTTGTGTCGACACTAAATTTCAGTGTCGACACATGCAGAAAAATCTGTGTCGAGACATACAAGGAGTTGTGTCGACACCTTGTAGACTTGTGTCGACACTTACACAACATGTGTCGACACTTGGACTATAAGTGTCGACACTTTAAGACAGAAAGTCTCGACACTTACTGACTGTTAGAGATTTTCAAGAAGTGACTGGATGACATGACAGCTGTCGTTCCAGCCGGTCTACAGCAACTGTCAGAGATGTCAGAAGTCAGTTATGAACCGGACCAGCCGGTTACCATGAAGAAGGCCTATAAATAGGCACCCACAGTTTACAAAAACTGTTGTTGAAAGAGTTGATCAAGTGATTAACAAGTGGTACAGATTATTCAAGTAATCAGAAAAGTGGTACACAGAGTATCAACACAAGAAGATCTTGCAGTCCAAGTGCAGATCTAAGAAGTTGGAGAGAGAGGGCTCCTTCCAAGAAATCAGCCTTTGGAACAAGGCTGTGAAGAAGGATTCAGATTCAGTCTGGATCTTAAGTGGCAGAGGTCAAGGAACAACTGCAGAGGATTCAGCCTTATTCAGTTTTACTCAAGAAGCTTTGAAGAAAGCTAAGTCAGGGTGAATCCAGCTGAGTTCTTCCAAGAACTCATCAAGAATCTCTCAACTCCCCTCCTTTAATTCAGAGTTGTAGAGTTATTACTTGTATTACATTTTTAACTTATAGGATCCATTGGATCTGAGTGATTTGTAAGCCTATAATTGTAAAGGCTGAGGGTAGGGCTTGTTAGCCTGAGTGTAGGAGATTGTGATCTCTGAGTGTAGGCCTTGTTGGCTGAGTGTAGGCCTTGGATTGGCTGAGTGTAGGCCTTGATTGGCTGAGTGTAGGCTTTGGGATAAAGCTGAGTTGTAAGGCTTTGGGCCTGAGGTAGGAACCAATTTGGGTTCTGAGACAGTGCAGGAGTTTGGCCGAATCTAGTACACTGCTAGATAGGCGAAGGGGGAAAGTAGATGTACCCATATCTTGGGGAACCACTATAAAACACTGTGTGCTGTGCTGTGATTGTGCTGTGTATGTTTTTGTTATTGCTGTTTGCTGTGCAAAAGTAGTTAGAATTCTGTGATTTAACTAAGTAGCTGCCAACAAAGTTAGAAAAGGATTAGGTCACCTATTCACCCCCCCCCTCTAGGTGTTTAGGTACCATATCTTTCAGTTGAGCTAAACGATTGTCGATTGGAGTTCGACGATTCGTCGTACTGAGCTCGACGAAATGACTTAGTCTCCAAACTGAAAAACCTTGGTCTTGAGGGCAGCTTCCAAACCTAACTACTAACCCTTAGACTCAATTCTAATTGACCTTTAGATCTATACAATGAGGTCAAAAACAGCTTTCCTAAAGACATAGTGATCCTGACCCAAATTAGTAATAGGGTGTTCCAACAAGCGCCTTTCGCTGCGTCCCCTCCTCGTTCCATCAATGCCTCAAGTTCAATAATAGGGGGGGTGCATGTCAGGGTAAGAGGGGACCCGAAGGTGGCATGACAATGCTACGTTACAGTAGTCAACACCATTTCGTGGATGGTAGAGGCAGGGGAGTTGAAGATTGAGATGGCGACACTTGAGGAGGTCATTGAGGAAGATGGAATGGGCCTAGAGGAGGCAAGAGAGATAGTTGAAGAGGAAGTGGGAGAAGAGGAGACTGAGAAGTAGCAAGGAGATGTGCAGGTGGTCCGGGGGGACGAGGAGCAGGAGAGCCCAGAAGGGGCGATGGAAGTAGGAGAACAAGCGGCAGGAGGAGTTGAGGGAGAGGCCCCGAGGGGCGTGGGAGTCAAGCAGCAGCAGGAGGGGCTGGTAGAAGCGATGGAGATCGAGGAGGAGGTAGAAAGGGGAGAGCTAGAACTGGAGGAAGAGGCAAGGGCCGGCTAGGAGCAGTCGCGGCTGGAGCCGGCCGAAGAAGTGGTGGAGATGGAGGTCTTCACCAGCGCAGGGCGAGTACAAAGGGTGCGGGTCAGCGGGGGCATGAGTCCTGAGGCCCGGGAACAAGTGCAGGCTTGCATTCAAAGCAACGTCGACATCTTCGCCTAGAGCACGGCGGACATGTCGGGCATCGACGCAGACGTGGCCTGCCATCGCCTGAACTTGGACCCCCGCACTCGCCCATACACCAGAAGATGAGAGCCATCGCCACCAAGCTGGAGGAGCCCATTTGTGAGGAGGTCAGGAAGATACTGGAGGATGGCTTCATCTCGGAGATCCAGTATTCGGGCTGGATCTCGAATATGGTAATGGTTAAAAAAGGAGGTGGTAAATGGAGAATGTGTATTGACTTTTCTTTGTTAAATAAATCATGCCCTAAGGATTGCTACCCCCTGCCTCGGATCGACGCGCTGGTTGATTCAGCCGTCAGTTTTTCTATCATGAGCTTTTTAGATGCTTTTTCAGGTTATCACCAGATCCGGATGCACCCTCCTGATACCAAGGATGTTTCCTTCATCGCGATGGAGGGATGCTTCAGTTACAAAATGATACCCTTTGGGTTAAAGAACGCAGGGGCTACCTATCAGCGCAGGATGGATCGGGTCTTCCGGGATCAGAGGGGGAGGAACTTGGAGGTCTACGTCGACGACCTAATGATCAAAAGCAAGTGCATGGATTCGTACCCACAAGATCTGGAGGAGACATTCGCCACCTTAAGGAGGTTTAAGATGAGGCTGAACCCCTTGAAGTGTGTCTTCGGGGCCAGCCGCTGGAAGTTCCTCGGACATCTTCTGAGTCCGGCAGGGGTGGAGCCCAACCCGGACAACGTAAAGGCCATCCTGGATTTAGAGTCACCTCGCGACGCCAAGGAGGTCCAGCGCTTGACAGGCAAGCTGGCTGGGCTGAGCAGGTTCCTCTCCAGGGCAGGAGACAAGTGTTCTTCTTTAAGGTGCTGCGGGGGAATCAAAGGTTTGAGTGGACAACCGAGTGCGAAGAGGCCTTCCAAGGGCTGAAAAGACAACTCTCTCAGGCTCCTCTGCTTCAGAGCCTAAAAGAAGGAGAGGACCTGACCTTGTATCTCGGAGTAGGAGCGGAGGCGGTGAGCTCCGTCCTCATGAGGGAAGAAGGAAAGAAGCAGCTGCCCATCTACTACGTCAGCCGGATATTGAGGAAAGCAGAACTCTGCTACCCCATCCTTGAAAAGCTCGCTTACGCCTTGGTCATCTCTGCAAGGAAACTCCGACCGTACTTTCAAGCACATTCGATTAGGGTGGTGACCGACCACCCTCTTCGCAAGATCTTCGAAGGAGTGGAGCACTTGGGAAGACTGGCTAAGTGGTCTATTGAGCTAAGCGAGTTCGACATCTCTTTTGTCCCAAGACTCTCCATCAAGGCACAGGCAGTGGCGGACTTCCTAGTAGACTACATTGTTGAAGTCGAGGGGGGAGAGCAGAAACCTCAAGAAGCATGGAAATTGATGGTTGATGGGGCCTCGGGAAAGCACTCCCTCGGGGCAGGGGTGGTATTGACAAGCCCCCAGGGGGTAACCATAGAGCAAGCGGTCATTTTACATTTCCCCGTAACCAACAATCAAGCGGAGTATGAGGTCGTGATCGCCGGCCTTCGCTTGGCAAAGGAGCTGGAGATTCGGGATGTGGAAGCTTTCACTGATTCAAAGGTAGTAGTGTCGCAGATCCTGGGAGAGTTTGAAGCTCGGGAGCCTACCCTCATCAAATACCTCTCCAAGGTAAGGGCGATCATCGGAGGGTTCCAGTCGTTCTCAATTCAACATGTTCCAAGGGAAGAAAGTGTAACCGCCGATCGATTAGCCAAGTTCGGACCTCGGGGAGGAGGGACCTTGACGGAGCTATTTCGACCGGCTATCGAGGAAGGAGAGTTGATGGTGATAGATCGGCAACCCTCGTGGGTGGATCCATTTGTGACCTTCCTAACCACCGGTGAACTTCCTGAGGGGACCAAGGTCGGGAGAAGCTTCAAGCGCAAAGCAGCTCACTACCTAATGATGGAGGGGGGCCTGCATCGTAAGATGTTGTCAAGGCTCCTAGCTAGATGTGTGACCGAAGAAGAGATCCAGAAGATCTTGGGGGAGATGCACTCGGGCGAGTGCGGCAGTCACTCTGGAGGAAGGACGTTGGAGGCAAGGGTGGTCAGGCAGGGGTACTTCTGGACCACCCTAAGGAAGGATTCCACAAAGTTTGCGAGGAGGTGTCAAAAATGTCAGCTCTGCGCCCCCCTTCAGCTCTTGGCAGTTCAAAGGCTCCGAAGTATCATGGCACCGTGGCCGTTCGCCATCTGGGGAATGGATTTAGTTGGGCCCTTTCCTTCGGCTAGTGGGCAGAGGAGATTCCTCTTGGTCATGGTCGATTATTTCTCGAAGTGGCTGGAGGTTAAAGCCTTGGCCAAGGTCACCTCACAGGTCATAAGGAACTTCGTCTGGGGGGAGATCATTTGCAGACATGGGTTGCCCCAAGCAATAGTGACAGATAACGGCCCCCAGTTTGCCAGCGAGGAGTTCATCAGCTTCTGCGCCCAACTAGGGATAGATCTCCGGTTTGCCTCCGTCCACCACCCCCGGAGTAACGGCCAGGTGGAAGCGACAAACAAAACCATTGTAAACATACTAAAGAAAAAGGTGGAGAACTTAAAGCGGAATTGGGTGGAGCAGCTCCTCTCGGTCCTGTGGGCCCTATGAACGACCCCGAACATGGCCACCAGTGAGACCCCCTTCAAGCTCTCTCATGGGTGTGAGGCCGTCCTACCTGTGGAGTTCGAGGTCCGGTCCCCGCGAGTCACAGCCACGGGCAAAGGAGACGAGACTTGGAGGTTGGAGAATGAGGAGGGTCAACGCCTCTCGTTAGATATGGTGGAAGAACTGCGAGACGCGGCGGCTATCAGGCAAGAAGAGATCAAGCGACGAATGGCCAAGTACTTTGATAAGCATGTCAGGGTCAAGCAGTTTACTGAAGGGGATCTAGTGCTGAGAAAGGTTGACGCGGCAGGAAGGTCGGCTCCCGTGGGCAAGCTCAACCCGAACTGGGAAGGACCATACATAGTGAAGGAAGTCCTCGGAACAGGAGGATACTACCTCCAGGACGTGGAGGGGAGGGCCCTAAGCCACACCTGGAGCGGTGATGACCTAAAACGCTTCTACCCATAAAGGGGGAAGGATGTAACCATGTATCTCAAAAATAAACTTATTATACTACATCGATTGATTTTCCCTTAGCTATTGTCAAATTTTTCATAACATAACGTAATTATGTGTTTCGTAATACCCCGAGCTCGGCTCGGCCCCAGGTAGACCCGCTGCGCAGGCTCTCATCTAGCTGGCAGGTCCGAAGGCTCGCCTGTGGGGGATAGGTTTAGTTGGTATGAGATCGTCATCGGCACCCCGAGCTCGGCTCGACCCCAGGTAGACCCGCTACGCAGGCTCTCATCTATCTGACAGGTCCGAAGTCTCGCCTGTGGGGGATAGGTTTGGTTGGTTTGAGATCTTCATCGGCACCCCGAGCTCGGCTCGGCCCCAGGTAGACCCGCTGCGCAGGCTCTCATCTAGCTGGCAGGTCCGAAGGCTCGCCTGTGGGGGATAGGTTTAGTTTTTTTGAGATCGTCATCGGCACCCCGAGCTCGGCTCGGCCCCAGGTAGACCCGCTGCGCAGGCTCTCATCTAGCTGGCATGTCCGAAGGCTCGCCTGTGGGGGATAGGTTTGGTTGGCTTGAGATCTTCATCGGCACCCCGAGCTCGGCTCGGCCCCAGGTAGACCCGCTGCGCAGGCTCTCATCTAGCTGACAGGTCCGAAGGCTCGCCTGTGGGGGATAGGTTTAGTTGGTTTGAGATCGTCATCGGCACCCCCAGCTCGACTCGGACCCAGGTAGACCCGCTGCGCAGGCTCTCATCTAGCTGGCAGGTCCGAAGGCTTGCCTATGGGGGATAGGTTTGGTTGGTTTGAGATCTTCATCGGCACCCCGAGCTCGGCTTGGCTCCAGGTAGACCCGCTGCGCAGGCTCTCCTCTAGCTGGCAGATCCGTAGGCTCGCCTGTGGGGGATAGGTTTGGTTGGTTTGAGAACGTCATCCGCACCCCGAGCTCGGCTCGGCCCCAGGTAGACCCACTGCGCAGGCTCTCATCTAGCTGGCAGGTCCGTAGGCTCGCCTGTGGGGGATAGGTTTTGGATGTGGAATCTTCATCGGCACCCCGAGCTCGGCTCGGCCCTGGGTAGACCCGCTGCGCAGGCTCTCATCTAGTTGGCAAGTCCGAAGGCTCGCCCTGTGGGGGATATGTTTGGTTTGCACAAGGCAGGAAGTGCACCAGGAACACGAAATGGAAAGAGGAAAAGGTAGGAAAGGTCTCGGCCGGAATAGATCTCGATGGGGAAATCCCCGTCAGAGAGGTCTCGCTGAGGGGGGGCTTTCGCCGAGAAGGCTCCTACTAATATTCTCGAGCAGACAGGCGGAATCGTTAGGCGACAGGCCTGAATGGATTCACGCAGACTAAAGGGGGACGGTTCCGTCTTAAGGGTTCGTGAGCCACGCTTCCGACTGACAGTTTGCAGCAGGTTCCCACCGATTCGTCACTAAGGAAGACTATCCTAGGGGGGCCAAGGGCCTCGGCGGAATCATACGTAGGAAGCACTCGTCCACATCAATTACATCAAGCACATTCACAATAACGAGATTTACAATGGAATGTTTTCAATATATATTACACAAGTACGAGTTTAGAGCGTCTCGCTCTTTACACTAAGACAAAAGAAGAAAAAAGGGGCCCCTCAAGGAGACAATCTATACCCTTCAGAGCTCCCGCTTGAGCACCCGCTGGAGCTCTCGCCGGAGCTCTCCACGGAGGTCTCGCCCCCCACAGTAGGGGATTTCGGGACATCCGAGGGTGGGGTATCAGGGGCGCCCGGAGGCTTTGGAATGGGCTCGAAGAGCCAGGGAACAAGTTGTTGAGCGGTGATATTTTTGCCCCTCCCATCCCAGCAGTCGACGTCTCGCAGCGTCTCCAGCATCAACCTGACTGTAGCCTGCGCGTTGGCCTGGAGAAGCTTGTCGACGTCATAGACCGAGAAGTACCGGCTCTTCAGTCTCTCGTCCAGCGGGGGGGGGGGGGGGGGGGGCGCACTCGCCTCCATGCGCGCAATCTGCTCCCTCAGGAGGACGTTGTCGTATCGAGCTTGGGATAGCTCCTCGCGAAGCGTGGCTTGGGCGGAATCCTGAGTAGCAAGAGGTTAGCATAAAAGAGAAGAGTTAAAGTAGCGAGAGAAAGCGCTATGAAAGATCTCGCTTACCCCTTCCGCCTGGCGCGAAGATAGCAGTTGCAGGGCCTCAGCCAGCTCCTTAGCCAGAGTGGCCTCCTGAGCCACCGCATCATCCCTAGCCTTGAACATATCCTGAAAATTGCGGTCTATTGTGATGCTCCGGCGAGCACACATGTGCGCAAGCTCCATCCCGCGCATCAGGGCGCGAGTAGAATCGTAAGCCAGCAGCCGGGTCGACATCCTGTCGTAGACACTGGCATCCTCCCGGCTGTAGAGGCAGTACCCTAAGGCGAAAGCCTCGCTGGTAACCTCGTCTCGCTCTGCCCAACTTGGCAAGAGGGACGAGATCGAGACCTTGTTGGCGTCGGGATCCCACTGTAGCAGCGGCTTGTTCTCCACGTCCAGGCACCTCATGCCGAGACCAAAATTGTGGTGGCCCCGCGGCACCTCTCTAGACAGAGGCTGGCCGGAGGTCTCGGCAGCGGCTCCCTCCCCCTCTGCAAAACCAGGGGCCTGAGGGTTCTCGGCAGGAGCCTCAGCGCCGCCCCTAGTGGCTGCGATCTCGCTGACAGCTTGTAAGATCTCCTCAAAGGAGCGGCCTGCAGGGAGAGGTCGGGAGGGCGGCACCATAACGGCCTTGCCCTTCTCGGTATCAGTTGTCTTGGGTCTCTTGATTGGTTGAGGCGCAGGGGCGCCGGGCTTTCGCTTCCCGGCACCACTTGAAGGAGGCGGGGCCGACTCTTTCCGGCAAGCTTGTGCAGCGGCCTTTGCGAGAGCCAGCGAGTCTTTTGGAGGTTGGCTCCCGCCAGCGCGAGCCTCGTCAAAGGGTTGGCGTAGGGGGATCTCGCACTCTCCTGCGAAAGTGGCAATACTAAGTTCAAACCTTGAAAAGGACATGGATTAGCGAGGTAAAGGCGAGACCTTACCTTCGCCTGGGAGCACTGGGAGGAGTGAATCAACGTCTCGCCGAAGGTAGAGGACGTCGAAGTCCTTGGTTCCAAAGAACTCAAGGAGGGCGCTCTCGCGCGAGCCCAAGGAGGGGGGCTTGTAGGCGGCATCCTCGTATTGGATGGGTGCGAGAGGCACGTTACCGAAGTCGCCGGAAACAAAGATGAACCTCTCGCCCCAGTGATGGTGCTTGTTGGCGAGACCGATCGTCTTGAGCAGTTGTCCAGAGAAGAAGACCACCCCTCCTTTGGCACGGAACATGAACAACTTGTGGAATATTGGCAGGCTGAACTCGATCCTCTCGGATCGCATGTAGCATATAAAAGCCACGAGAATCGCAACCGAATTTGGATTCAGTTGCGCGGGAACCACTCCGTAATACCGGAGGGCCTGGCGCATCTCGGGCCACAGCGGGAGGCAGAAGCCCACCTCGAAGTGCTCCAGGGGGATGGCGAGCTCCCCCTCCCTCGCGGTGTTTACCTTCTCATGGTTGCCTGGGTTCCGCGCGGTGAAGCTGGCGGGAACGTGGCGAGTCTGGATTAGGTTGAACTCATCCACGGTGAGAGTGCAGGAAGGAAAAATGTGCTTCTGAAAAGCTTCCGCATAGTTGGATCGTCCCTCACCTCCGCCTGGCATCATGATAAAGAGTTTGAAGGCGAGAGATTCAAGAGGGAGGCGAGAGCAAGAACCGTATGGGAACGAAAGGAGAAGGCAAAGATAAGCGAGAGCTTTCGAGAGACTGCGAAAGCAACCGGAGAGGAGAGAGGTTGGGGTCGGAGAAATGAATGTGGTAGGTGAGCTTCCCTATTTATAGAAAACCGTGATCATGATGATTGTTTTCAAAAATGCGGCGGGGGTACAACCGGCACGCCCCTGGTCGGCGGCGCTTCGTTTTTCCCGCCCAAGTTTGATAGTGACCGATTGACCAAATGAGTAGCGCAAGCATTGTGAGATGACGTGCGACAAGTAAGATAGGCGGAAGCAAGGTAGCTCTCGCCAACCAAGAGCCCAGGATAATAACATATATGCGCATACAATAATAAAAAGCAATAAGTGCAGAGTTATTATTCTCGCTGAGCGAGAACTGGATAAAAAGTAAGCAATAAGTGCAGAGTTATTAGTTACAGTTCTAGTGAATAAATAAGGGTACATCTGAGAAGGGGAAGGCCTGGGGAAGAGAAGGGGAGGTCTCGCGGTTCAATAAGGCTCCCACCACCATTTCCCTTGCTCCCATCGTCATTTCCCTTGCTCCCGCAGCTTTGTCCGGGGTGGCGCCTGCGGGTTGAAGTAGGACGACAGAACAGTGCATCCTAGGTTGACCCGACGAGACAGATCCCGGATCCGCTCGATGCACCTTTCGGGTGAGGATCCGGCGGTAGATCCCCCCGGCCGGTCCATCTCGCTGATAAGATAGTCCCGCTCCAGAGTCTCTAGCCTCTTTTCCACTGATTGACTAAACTCTTTCTCCGCAAGGTCACGGACCCGTTCTCTCCGGATGAGCTTCGATAGGACGACGACAACCTTCTTCCCCCGTCTTTTGGCGCTCCCGGCACCAGTCAGGATCTCCTCCATCTCGTCAGATGAAGGGAAAGGGGAACTCTCGCCATCCTCCCCCTCTCTTTCTTCTTCTTCTTCTTCCTCTACCTCAGCTCCAAGCCGCGAGCCCATGTCCCCTGGCAAAAGAATTCCTATTATAGCGAGAGCTAGAGGATTGTTGTGATAAAATTTCCATATACCTGCAGCATGACGAGGCCCCTCGGTCGACGGCAGACGAGAAGGCCCAACCCCCCTCAGCTCCAAAGAGTAGGTGGATTGGCTTTCCTTTTCCGGGGGGGGGGGGGGGGGTAAACTTTGCGAATGGTAATCCCGGCTTGGTCGGGAGCGGGGGAGGGGGTCTCCTCTCCCGCAGGATGGCTGGCATCTAACGGAGGCGCGGAAGATTCGGCAGTATTCCCTCCCGCCGGTATGGAGGAATCAACCGCAAGGGCAGGCTGATTCACAGCCCTCGCCCCGCTCTCCCGGGTGGCGAGACCCGGCGGTGCGAAAACTGGCGCTGCGAGAAGACAGTTCAGCATTCAAAGATTTGAGTTAAGGGCGAGAGGGGAACAGTTACCTGCAGTGTTCGGGTCAGATGGAGGAGCCACCTCCGAAACCCGTGGTGGATCCTCGGGGTGGCGAGAGGATGGATCCAAGGCTTCGTGCGGGGATGCGGCAGCATCAGGAACCGTCTCCTGCGAGAGATATCGCGTCAACTACTGAGCAGCTGGTGTTTTCAATAATTGGCAAATCAAGCATACCTTCCGCAGCGAGGGATCGTCCGCGCGGCTAGGGGTTGGGGTAGGCGGGCTCCTGTTCTCGTGGGGCAGGTCCCGCTGAACCACCTTCGCCCTCTTCTTTTTCTTCTTGGGCAGAGAAGGCTCAGCGGCCGATGACTGTCTCGCTATCCATGGGGCAACCAGGGCGCTGTTAGCCCTGGCTCGCGCCTGTGCCGCGTTGATGCGGTCTTGCAGATCCTGCGGAAGCGGGTTTTCGGCGCGCTTGGAAGGCATCGCGAGAGGAGGCGAGAGCTCAGGCGAAGAATGACGACTAGAGGAAGGTGTTATGATCGTCTATCGGCACACATATTTATAGACATCGTACGACCCACCAAAAGATTCCCTGATGTTGACACGTGCTCAGCGAATATTTTTGGGTTGGACGTGTCTTTTCGAGCGCAGAGCTAGCTCAAAAAGAGCGGGGATTGTGTACAACCACATATTCGCTGAGTCAGACCAGGAGGCGCAATGGTCACAATTGGGCTAGCCGAAGGAGTTCCCGCCCTAAAGAAGATCTCGCCCAAGTTGGCGGGAGCGATCGCGCCAGATCGTCGATCCAAGATCGGTGAGCGCAACCGAATCGTCGAACGGAGAACAGCGGGCCAAGATCGTCGAGCGCAGCCAGCGCGGGAACGCTTGCGCTTGCACCAGGCTGCAATCTCTAAGGGCTCTCGCCTGTAAGCAGGCGAGAGCGTTCGCCCCAGGCTCTGGACAAGAGGTCCTCGGCTCAGCTCTCGTCGAGTGAGTCTCAGGGCCTTGGGTAAAATGTCCTAATTGCCCTCAGGCGAATTTACCCCTGTGCCCTCAGGGAAACATCGGGATTCGGCTATTGGCAGACCAACTAGGGGCTTTACAGTAATTTCAGGTCAGCACGATGCTATAAATAGACCCATAAGGACTCTTTAGAAGGCAAGCTATCATTATATCTCAAATTCCAGTGCTTTCTGAGGAGCTCCTAGCCCAGCTTTGGCTTTGGAGGGGAAGCTCTCAGAGATCTTTCGGGTGTGAGGTGGGACCTCCCTGCTGAGGCTTTGGGTCAGTCTTAGGTCCTTTGAATCCAGTCGAGGGTTGAGACTTGAGAGAAGTAGGTTTTGGCTGCACCCCCTTTTCTTCGAACTCTCGTTGAGGCCATTTTTGGCTTCAACAACAGCCAATCCGTCCACTTGGCAAGGAGAGGGCCTCAAGAATGAGCACTGAGGACATAGCCAAACCGTCCAAAGTATATCTGTCAAATCCCGTCGGTGTGACGATTGGCGAGCCCGTAGACCTACCATATTATCCTTAACCCAGGATTATGACACCGCATGTCAACTCACACCACATGCATTTCACATATAGGGGATCCACACAGAGTGTCTTATCAACACATCATTTCAGTGCGACAAACACACACGCACTTCCAACCCTTCCACATTTCCATACCACACTAGGGTTTATTAATTACACAGGTGGAAAGCCACCCAACACAACATACCAATCCCACACTGCTACCCGTAGGGATACTCAACCATGAGCAGTGGATTACTAAATCCATTCCTTAACCAGTATCCCACACAATCATGCAATAGCTTTATACAATACTCTCTTAAATTAAGCATTCACAAACAATCATGCTTCCACAAGAAGTTCACAAACCATCATGATATTCACGTGCATATGTAATGTTCACTAACTTTTTCAATCATTCGATTATGGAACTCCACCAAGTCAAACTGTGCAACGTGTTTCACCAAACCATTTATTTACCTAAGGATCTATCAACTAATATCATCAATCTTTTGTTTAGTACAGTCACCAATAGTTTAAGTTCAGCAAACCACATGCAAATCTCAACATTAATCTATTATGACTTATCTACCAAGTTAAAACCCAATTCTACACTAACCCGAGAGCAACCTGTAAGTAAGACTTGGCTGTATAACAACATTGACTGGACATTCCCGAGTCTACAAGACTCATATGAAAATGTGTAATCATACATTTGAAAGGTATTTCCAAGGACTACAATTTTTGTATTTGGTCCATCACATAGATCAGGACGTAAGGTACTTGAAATCAACCTCGAAGTCTGCTGCGTAGTGAAAACAGATTTCTGCACATATAACATTTCAGCCTAGCAAGTTCGATTGGACTTTCCTGAGGCTACAGACCTCGTATGAAAACGGGTAACCATCCGTTGGAAAGGTATTTCTAAGGACTACGACTTTTGTGTTTAGTTGAAAGCCCAGATCTGGCTATATCATACCCTAAAACGGCCTTGAAGTTCATTACGCACAGAAAATAGATTTCTGCACACATCTTAAATTAAGATGAACGACATCGATTCATCTTCTTCCTTTAGACATTTGTTCAAAGTTATATACATAATTTCCTCCTCCATTATTCACCCTCATTTGATCATTCTTCTTCACGAAACCAAGTCCACCCTCTTCACATAAAAGAGAGGAGAGGTTGAAGACAACTAATCTCTAGGGCAAGGCCCTAGCATGGTCCCTTCCTATGAAATCTTCATCTTGCAAGTCAAACACCTTTTAGTCGACATCTCTCCTAGAGATTAACTACAGATCTAGCACCAAGGGAGAGGGTAGGAAGCACACCTCATTTCCGACGGTTCCGACCATGGATCTCGTTATCCGTCTCGGCGCGCGACATCTTCTCCCTTGTTGGTGTTGTTCTTCCCGGTGAGGTAGATCAGCCCCTCTCCAGAAAACGATTCCGGCGACTCTTTTATTCTTTCCGCTTCTGTCGGGACTGCACAGTAACGACTCGACAAAAATGGCAAAGTCAACGCTAGGGTTTTTTCGCAAATCTCTTTTATAATAGGAATTAGGGTTAACTGTTTTGCCACGCGTCGGCCTGTCATTGGACCGCCTATTATTGCTTTAAATTTAAATATGTTGTATTGAAAAGACGCGTCCAATATAATCGTTTTGGCGCAATTCCTGAAATTCTGATTAAGAGCGTGTACAGGAATCAGGAAACAGTGGCCGAAAATTGTCTAAGTCCAAATTCGTCGAGTGGCATCGAGTGCACTCAATGCACTCGATGCCACAGCTCCCCGAATAATCCTGAGTAAAAGTGTTGGGTGGCGTCGAGTGCACTCAACGCACTCGATGCCTTTCAGCTAATGGCATCGAGTGCACTCAACGCACTCGACGCCATTCATAATAGATATTTTCTAAGTCAAGTGGCATTGAGTGGTGTCGAGGCCACTCAACGCCTCAGCATAGGTCATTGAATGTCATTGAGTGCACTCAACGCACTCGACGCCAGCAATTTTCAGAAATGTTCTAAGGCAAATGGCGTTGAGTGGTGTTCAGTCCACCCAACGCCTCAACCAGTTCGTCGAATGGCGTTGAGTGCACTCAACGCACTCAACGTCGCGTTGAATATACTCAACGCACTCAACGCCCAATTTCCAGAAAATACTCTATGTCCATATTCGTCGAGTGGAGTTGAATCCACTCAATGCCTAAGCCTAATTCGTCGAATGGCGTCGAGGGCACTCAACGCAATCAAAACCATGAGTCCAGGAAATATTCTAAGTCCAGTTCGTCTTATATATTCGAAGAATAGGATTGACCTCAACTCACAAGTCATACTCGACGAGTTCGTCGGATATCCGCGACGATATCCGACGAATTCTACTTGTCGAGTCGGGCGCACCCCAAGCCAGGGTCAACTCTCTTGACTCAAAACACGTGCGAGGGGTCTAGTGCGAAATGGGATGTTACACGGGAACCGTGTCCGGTTCCCCGAAATCGAGCAGGTAAAAATTTAGGTTAAAATGGAGATTGACGGGATTCGAACCCGGAACCCAAGAGAAAATTCTAATGCCCCCTTCCACTAGACTAACTTATCCATGTTAAAAACACCAGAACTATATTATATATATATAATATATCTAATCATATTTATTAGTAAATAACATAAAATATTTTTATTAAAAAACTAATATTCAATTTTATTAATTTACATCTTTAGTCATATTTATTAATTTATATACGTATCAACTATATATATTATATTTAATTTTAATTTTAGTTATTTTATCTTTTATATTTATGAAATAACTTTTAATTTTATCTTTCATATACTATTTAATTATTGTCAAATTCACCTTCATGATCTGAACGAATGCACTTTATTTTTAAATCTAATTCATTTTGAACACGTATATATAATTTGGAAAATTCTAAAAATGCATCAGATTTAGACGTTAAGAAAATTGTCAAACATAAACGAGAATAATCATCAATCAAAACAAAAGTGTATTTTCTACCTCCTAGACTTAGTGTATTAATAGGACCAAATAAATCTATATGAATCAACTATAAAGGTCTAGCAGTGGAAATGATATTTTTGTTCTTAAATGAAGATTTTGAAAATTTTCTTTTTTGATATTGTGAACATAAAGACGATAGATTTTCATGTAAAATAAGTAATTCTTTAACTAGTTTATTTTGAGACAATTTTATAAGTAGCTTGGAACTAGAATGTCCAAGACACCTATTCCACAAATCTAATTCATCATTTTAAACATAAACCATTTTAGTGAAGAATGCGATAAATTATTAAATTTAATCATATAAACATTTTGAAATCTTGAAGCAGTAAGAACAATATTGTTTGTTTTGGAATCAAAAATTTTGTACATGTTTGAACATGAATCAAATAAGACATTTAAACCAATATCACATAATCTACTTATAGAAATTAAGTTATGCTTCAAATTTTTAACATAAAAAACATTTGAGATTATAAATGACTTGTTACCTACTACTCTAATGTCTATGATCTTTTCTTTTACATTATCACCAAACGTAACTACTCCTCTCTTTTTCATCTCTAGTCTAAACAACTTTGATTTGTTGCCCGTCATGTGCTTGGAACACCCTGAGTCCAAGTACCACAAATCTTCTTTGTCCTTAGCCTGCCAACACACCTAGAAAGATGATGAGAGTAAAGATTCGGTTACCCAAGTGGTTCCTCCCATAGTGTAGGTGGAAGTCTTAGGTACCCAGACTTGTTTAACAGAACAATGTCCCGTCTTCTTACAAGTGTGAGTTGTGTGACCAAACTTACTATATTTGGCACACTTGATGAAGGAAGTTGACGGGTTTTCAAAATAAGTTTTGAATTTTTGCTGGGAGCAGCAGTGACAGTAGATTTATTATTTTTAGTTTTTAAAAAATGATTTTCTGAATTTTTTCTTATCGCCGACGATAGTGTTCTAGAGAGTACCCAAGTCCGAATTTTGCCGAACCATAGCACCGGCTCGCCAAAATCATATTCAGTGATTTTTGTCTCATTCCAAACTTGTTCGTGGCCATTTCTAGATCACAGACTCGTCCTCTCAATGCAGTGTTTTTGGCAACAATGGTGGCGCATCGGCTTGTGAAGGACTTTTTGCAGCTTTCTACTTGAGATTGAGAAAGCTTTAGAGATCTCTCTAAGATCTTTTTTTTTTCTCTTGTAAGAGATTCAATCCGAGACCGAGACTTAGTGAGATCTTTCTCAAGTTCTAGTAATCTTGTCAAAGATTGACAATCCTTTTGACAAGTTTCTTTCTCCTTCCCAAGTACCTTTATCTCATTTGATAACTTTTTATTTTCTTTTAAAAGTTCTTTATTTTCAGATTTGAGTAATTTATTTTCATGTTAGCTTTTATCAAAATATTTGCAAGTGGGTAAAAATTAAGTATAAAAATCTTCATAAGAAGGACGATTTACCTCAGTGTCGCTCTTGACGCTGCTTTCATCATCAGATGATGAGATGTCCTTTCCCATCAGGCACATGTTGGCCTCATCTTCAGTCTCTGAGCTCGAACTACTTGATTCCTCAGATGCGACGTCATCCTAGGTTTCAGCCTTCAGAACTTTCTTCTTATGATTCTTCTTGTGTCACTTCTCCTTCAGCTCTTTCAGATATTTTGGGCACTTACTTTTTATGTGGCCAACTCTCCTACAGTGATAGCACTCGGGTGATGATCTCTCTTCATCATCCTCTCCATCAGCTTGGGTTTTTCCTTTTCTATACCCAGATTCTTGCTTCTTGAAAACTTTCCTGAAAGAATTTCTTCTTTCAAGATTCCTCATGAACTTCCTGAACTTCTTTACAAACAGACTTTCTTCATCTCCATCGTCACTCTCATCAGACTCACTTTTCACTTCCTTATTGGACTTCAACGCCAAAGCTTTCTTTCTTGGCTGCAGGTTATACTCCTGTTGTTGAATCCTCAGTTCTGCTTTGTGGGTTTTCAGATTGCCTATCAGATTCTCAATTTGGAGAGAATTTAGATCATGTGAGTCCGAGATGGCAGTCACTTTTGGATTGAACTTAGAGGGAAGCGAGCTAAGTATTTTTCTCACCAAATCTTTGTTTGAGAAACTCTTTCCTAAAATCTTCGAGTCGTTCACGATCATGCTAAACCTTGTGTACATAGATTCTACATCCTCATCAACCTCCATCTTGAATTTCTAAAACTCCGACTCTAACTGGAAAAGCTTTGAGTCTTTCACCTGCGATGTACCTTCATGAGTAACTTCAAAGAGATTTCATATATCTTACGTAATTTCACATGCACAAACACTATTAAATTCAGTCATATCTAACGCGTAGAATAAGGCGTTCATTGCCTTAACGTTATTCTTACAGTGAAGCTTATCAACTTCATCCCATTTATCCTTGGGTTTTTCCATTGTGATACTTCATACTACAATTATAGGAGAAGTGTAGCATGTTTCTACCATGCCCCAAATGTCTATATCTAGAGCTATTAGAAAGCATTACATTCGTGTTTTCCAATAGTTATAGTCTGTGCTCGTGAATTAGGGAGGTCTACTTATACCTTGCCCCTCAGAAAACGCGTGAGTGTTTTGTGCCATCACTCCCGGTGGTTAAATCGATTTCAGAGTAACCTGCCTCTGATACCAAGTGTTGGATCTTACGACGCCCTTAGAGGGGGGGGGGTGAATAAGGGTTAATTAATTTTCTTCAACTAAACAAATATTCATCAACAAGTTTCCCTGCCTCATCTTTGTCTATATGCATACTTGACCTCATTGGAGTTCTCATGGCGGAGGCATTCTTCATACCATATTTCTTAATTAACTCTCTTGTGAACTTAGACTGAGATATGGATAAGTCATCATCAGTCTGTCTTACTTGGAGTCCCAAGAAGAATTTTAGCTTGCCCATGCTGCTCATCTCAAACTTCCCTTACATAAGTTTGGCAAACTTCCTATAAAGGTTGTTTTCAGTAGATCCAAAGATAATGTCATAGATATATATCTGGACTAGGATGACCTTACTCTTAGATTCCCTAAGGAATAGGGTCTTATATATTTTCCCTCTAGAGAATTTGTTCTCAATGAGGAAAGTAGACAATGTTTCATACCATGCTCTACGAGATTGCTTCAACCCATATAGAGCTTTCGTAAGCTTATAAACATAACTAGGAAAGTGATGATCTACAGAACCTGGTGGCTGATCTACATATACTTTCTCTTTTAAGTCTCCATTCAGGAATGCTGACTTCACATTCATCTGGAATACTTTGAATCCTTGATAGGCAGCAAAAGTAAGGAATAACCTTATTACTTCCAGTCTTGTTACTGGGTCAAAGGTTTGGTCAAAATCTATTCGTTCTTCTTGCTTGTAGCCTTTTGCCACCAATCTGGCCTTATTTTTGACAATAATGTCATTCTCATCTAGCTTGTTCCTGTAGATCCATTTTATTCCTATGACATTATGTCCCTTTGGTCTGGGAACCAGCTCCCAGACACTACATCTATTGAACTGATTCATCTCTTCCTACATAGCTTCAATCCAGTAAGAGTCTTTGATAGCCTCTTCAAGCTTATTGGGCTCTATTTATGATAGGAAGCTTGAACATAGAGATATGTTGATGCTCTTGCTCTTTATCTGGACACCATGCCTTACATCACCAATAATTTGGTGTGTTGGATGGTCCCTCAAATATCTCACAGCTGGAGGCATTCTTGCATCAAATAGTTGTTCTACATTGTTCTTAGATGGCTGAACTTCATTGTCTTCAGTTGACTATTCTTCATCCTCAGCTTGTGAGTCTTGAGCTCCCCCTGGACAGCACCCATCTTCTTCCTTATCTTGTCCTGCTGGATCCATTTCCCTGGTGGTAAGATAATAAAAGTGATTCACCTAGGATTTTGTATTTGCTACACATGGATCTATTTGGACCCATTGCTGTACAAAGACTAAGAGGGAAATCCTACACTTTGGTTATTGTAGATGACTTCTCCAGGTTTACTTGGGTATCCTTTCTGAGATCTAAGTCAAATACCTTCAAGGTTCTTATAGATTTTCTCAGGACCATACAGATTGAGTTCTCTACTCATGTTGCATTGATCAGAAGTGATCATGACACAGAGTTTGAGTCTCTTCTTATGCATGAGTTCTGTGAGAAGGAAGGTATCAGGCACTGCTTCTCAGCTCCTGGAACTCCCCAACAAAATAGGGTAGCTGAAAGGAAAAAATAGGACACTCATTGAAGCTGCAGGTACATTACTTGCAGATGCTTACATGCCACTATCCTTTTGGGCAGAGGCTGTGAACACTACAAACTATGTCCTGAACAGAAGCTTGATACATAAGCTAAAGAATAGGACTCCCTATGAATTACTAAAAAGGAAGAAACCTAAAATAAACTATTTTAAAGTATTTGGTTGTACCTGTTATATACATAATAACAACAAGAAATACATTAGAAAGTTTGAGGCTAAGGCTGAAGTGAGAATTTTTTAGGATATTCCCAAGTAAGCAAAGCCTATAGGGTCTTTAATAAATCATCACTGAAAATTGAGGAATCAATTCATGTAAGCTTTGATGAGACTAACATGTATTGCAAGGAGTAAGAAGTTTCTACTAGTAACTCTCTGCAGGTACCTCACTTGTGTGAGAAGTTGGATGACTTAAACCTTACCCAAGGGGTTCCAACTCATCCTTCTCCACAAGTCAATGAAGATAGTGAAGAAGAAAGCATTGAAGGGATTGACTCTCCTCCAACAGCCAACATAATTCCACAACAGGAATTGGTTTCAAATGCTATTGCACAACCAACTCCACTCACTGATCTTGTCACACTTAGGGATCACCCCAGATCTCAAGTGATTGGAGACATATCAGCAGGTGTATAGACAAGGCATCAACTCAATCAAGATATGATGCATGCCTGTTTTCTCTCTCAGATTGAACCTCAATCCATTCATGATGCAGAGCAAGATCCCCACTGGATCATTGCAATGCAGGAGGAATTAAATCAGTTTGAGAGATGTAGAGTTTGGGATTTGGTTCCAAGGCCACAAAACTACCCAGTTATTGGAACCAAATGGCTATACAAAAATAAGCTTGATGCCCAAGGAGTTATTGTGAGAAACAAGGTTAGGCTTGTTGCTCAAGGTTACATAGGCTGTAAGAACCGAACAAAAACAAACTGAAATGGTTTTAACTGAAACTTTATTATCTGAAAAGGTATCTATTACAAAGGAATGCCCTCCCTTATATAGAATGGAGGAGAGATGAGAGAATACAAATAAGAGATGCGGGACTAAAAATTTACAGGACTAAGCGGACTATACAAAACAAACCGCACAAGCCGCGCGGTTAGACAGAAGGGCTAACCGCACGGCTACCACCAGAGAGAAAGAGAGATTGTCAGGATAGACCGCTAGACCGCCCGGTCTCCAAGCCGGCTAAGACAAACCGCCAGACCGCGCGGTCTTCAACCCGCCAAGACAGACCGCCAGACCGCCCGGTCACCAACTTCAACACTCCCCCTCAAGCTGGAGCATATATATCGATCATGCCCAGCTTATCACAAACATGAAGAAACGAGGCGGAAACTGGCTTGGTGAAGATGTCAGCCAGCTCTTTATCAGAAGTGACAAAGGGAGTACAAATTTGTTCTTTTAAGATCTCTTCACGAATGAAATGACAGTCGACCTCAATGTGCTTTGTTCTTTCATGGAAGACCGGATTTTTGGAGATGTATATGGCGGCCTTGTTATCACAGAACATAGGTAGAGGATGGTTGTAGACCTCTCCTAAATCTAGCATGAGAGCTCGCAGCCATTTTAAATCACAAGTGGTCGACGCCATACTGCGATACTCAGCTTTTGCACTGGACCTGGAGACAACAGACTGCTTCTTGCTCTTCCAGCTCACCAGATTTCCCCCAACAAAGGTGCAAAAACCTGAGGTTGACTTGCGATCCCCTTTGTCATCAGCATAACTTGCATCTGAGTATGCTTCAATCCTCAGATGACCATTCTTCTGAAAAAGTAATCCTTTCTCAGGCGCTGCTTTGACATACTCCAAGATCCACAAGGCGGACTGTAGATAGCACTCCCTAGGAGCTTGCATGAACTGACTCACCTTACCCACAGCATAGGAAATGTCGGGTCTGGTCACTGTGAGATATATGAGCTTACCAACCAGACGCCTGTACCGCAAACTATCTGAAAGAGGAGGCGAATCATCTGTCCAGGCTTTGTCTTCTCCAGTTTCCATGGGGCATCGAGCAGGTTTTGCTCCAGTCAATCCTGCCTCTTTTAAAAGATCAAGGGCATACTTACGCTGAGAGAGAACTAAGGAGGCGGGCTTCCGAGAGATTTCGATCCCCAGAAAGTACTTTGGAGAGCCCATATCTTTCGTGATCAGATGTTGGCGAAGATGTCGCTTTGTCAGGGTTACCCCTTCCTGGTCATCGCCAGTGAGAAGAATATCATCGACGTACACAGCAAGAACAACCAGACCCAAAGGAGCTTTGCGAATAAATAGAGAGTGATCAGTAGAGCTTCGCGCAAAACCAACGGCCGCCACGATGCCGCTGAACTTGTCAAACCAAGCTCGAGGGCTCTGCTTGAGGCCATAAATTGTCTTCTGCAGCCGACATACACGTGTCTCCCCCGGAGCAACATACCCAGGAGGTTGCTCTATGTAAACAGCCTCGTGAAGATCACCATAAAGGAAGGCATTCTTGACATCCAGCTAAGAAATCGGTCAATCCCTATTGACCGCCACAGAGAGAAGGACTCGGATAGTGCTGAGACGAGCCACGGGGGAGAAGGTGTCAAAGTAATCAACCTCATAGGTCTGAGTAAAGCCCTTAGCGACAAGGCGAGTCTTATACCGATCCACAGTGCCGTCTAGGCCAAATTTGACCACAAAGACCTAGCGACAGCCAACAACATCAGTACCGAAGGGAGGAGGAACAAGAGTCCATGTACCCCTCTCCGTGAGGGTCGCCATTTCCTCATCCATGGCCAGCTTCCAGTGGGGAATAACAAGGGCCTCCTGATAGGAACGAGGCGTGGCAGTGGCAGAGATAGCCAGCGCAAAGGCCCTGCGAGAAGGGGTAAGACGATCATATGAAACAACAGCAGCAAGGGGGTGTAGGGTACATGTCTGCACCTGTTGGAACACCCTATTACTAATTTGGGTCAGGATCACTATGTCTCTAGGAATTTATGCTTTGACCTTCTGTATAGATAATAGGTCAATTAGAATTGAGTCTAAGGGATCAGGAGTCTAGGTTTGGTAGCTGCCCTGAAGACCCAAGTTTTTCCTGGAGACTAAGTCCAAATCGTCGAGCTCAGCACGACGTTTCGTCGAACTCCGGTCGACGATCGTCTAGCTCAACTTTTGACAGATCGTCGATCTCCATTCGACGATCGCTGAGCTCAATCCTCTCAATATCGTCGAGCTCTGGTCGACGATCGCTGAGCTCAACTTCTCAATATCGTCGAGCTCCATTCGATGATCGCTGAGCTCAGTTCGACGATTTTGGCTCTGCACTGGATCCTTATCTCTGAGCTCAGTTCGACGATCTTTGAGCTCAGATCGACGATTTCTTTGCTGATTAGAATTTCCAATTCGCTGAGCTCAGCTCGACGATAGAAGAGCTCAGTTCGACGATTTCAGTTATCTTTCAGAATTCAAATTCAAATTAGATAGAAGTTATTCTGCATTTAATTCAGAAGATCTGCCAGCCATTTTCATTTACTTCTGGAGCAAGTTTCAAGGGATTTTTCAAGGAACAATTCAGTGGACTTTCCTTTAGAGAAATTATGCAATTAAGGCTGAAATTAATGCAGACCAACGGCTATCTTAGACAGAGAATAATATTCTATACAGAGAATAAAAGAAGAATGTTTTTGAAGCAATAAAGTGATTCGAGAATAAGAGAGGATACACACAATACAGAAGACAGAACAATATTCAAAATCCTCTGTCAACAAGAATTCTGAAGAACACTCATCAAGAAGAGATCAAGCTTTCAAGCATTCTTCAGATCTCTTCAGCTCTCAAGTGTTCAAGGCCAACATCATATCAAGACTCCAGACACTCAACATTTCAGCTTGCTGAAATCATCATCTGCTGGAGATCTATTTTTGAAGGCCTATCACCCTCAGCAAAGCTCATCTTCCTGAAGACTTCAAGGACTCAGGGGGAGCTTTGACAACATCATTGAATCCACATAGTCTTCTCAGTTGCTTGAGAAAGAGAAGACTGCCATCACTCTCTCACCCCCATTCTGTAAAGGGTTTTTCAAACTCCCTTCAAAAGTTTGAATCTGGTTTTTGAGCACCTTGTCAAAAGCTCATTGGTGGCAAGACACCTGATCAAAAAATCTGTTTTGGTTTTTGAGCACCTTATCAAAAGCTCATTGGTGCCCAGGACACCTAATCAACTCATCCTGCAGTGGATTCCTACCTAGGGTGGTAGAAGAGTGGATGTACCCAAGTTGGGGAACCACTATATTTCCTTGTGTCATCTGGTTCTGCATGTTTTCTTTTTGTTTCTGGCCTAGATTTTCTTGTGCTTAATTTCTGCATAGCTTAGTTTTATTTCTGCTTCCCTGCTTACACTCATTACAACAATTGTTGTAAAGCTTTGCAAAAAGTTTTCTTTGTGTTTTCAAAAAGCACCATATACTCTATTCACCCCCCCTCTAGAGTATATCAGATCTAGTTTCCCCTTTCAATTGGTATCAAAGCCAGGTTGGTTAAACATACCATATCTGTTTGGTTGTACAGGCTAACACCTGAACCCCAAAGATCCCAAACTAGATCCTTCTTTTATATTTCTTTATTAGTTTTAACTTGCACAAATCATGGCCCAAAACAAAGACTATGCTAGCACCAGACCTCCAGTGTGCAATCTGTCAAAGTTTGCACTTTGGAAAGCAAGGATTAAACTCTACATGAATTCAATTGACGAAGATATTTTTAACTCTGTTTTGACAGTGTGTCCAAGACCTCCAGAAAGTACAAGCACAAATGCTGTTCCACCTCCATCAGGAACAGATGCTGACATTAAAAAGTGGAAAGTGGCTGATGCCAAGGCAATGAACATTCTAGCTCAGACAATGTCAGATGACATTTTTCAGAAGGTAGCTGAATGCAACTCAGCCAAGGAGATCTGGGACAAGCTTTCAGAAATTGTCTCTGGCTCAGCTGATGAGAGAAAGGACAGAAGATCTCATCTCATCTCCCAATATGAGAACTTTAAGAAGGGAGAAACTGAGTCAGTGGGAGACATGTACAATAGATTGAGTCTAATTGTCAGTGAACTGAGGACATTAGATAAAGAAATCTCACTGACAGAACTCAATGACAAGATCCTAATGTGCTTCCCCAGCACTTGGGATTCAAGAATCTGGCCAATTAAAGATGTCAGAAGCCTAAATGAGATTACCACTGAAGCCTTGTTGGGTAAGCTCAAATCTTATGAGCTACTCATCAAGAACAGAGAAGAAGAACAAAAGGCTGCTTCTCCAGCCACAAGAAAGGAGAAGACTATTGCATTCAAGGCAGCTGAGGATCTGCCTGAAGAAAAGGCCACAAGCAATGATGAACTTCTCAGCCTGTTGGCCAAAAGATTCTATAAGATGGCCAGGAAGGATTTCAGAAGAAGATCACACAAGGATCAGGACAAGCCAAGGTATGACAAGTCCTTTGGCAATAACAAAGAAATTATTTGCTTTGGTTGCAGGAAACCAGGGCATATGGTTCCTGACTGTCCAGAAAACAAGAACAAGGACAGGAGGGACAGAAAAGAAAGAAGAAAGGAGAAGGACTCCAAAAGGCATGGAAATAACAAACCTTCCACCAGCAAAAATAAGCACACAAGGAAAGGATTTGTTGCTGAATCCTGGAGTGAGACTGAAGAGGAGTCACAGGCCTCTTCCAGCTCAAGTGATGATGAGGATGATGCAGAGGAAAAAGAATTCTGCATGATGGCAATCAATGCCTCTCAACACAACTCAGAGGAAGAGGAGTCAGAGTCAGACTCAGAAACTCAACCTGAAGAAGATCAGGTAATCAACTCTTTTGATTTCACTTCAGAAGATTTTAAACTTGAATTTAAAGCACTATGTTTAGACCTGCTAAAGTCTGAGAAAGAGATCATCTCTCTCAGAAATCAATTGTCTGAACACAATGCTTTAAAATCAGAAAACCTCAAGCTCTCTCAGGAGTTAGAGAACCATAGGGAACAGATAGCTTCACTGAAGAGTGAACTCTCTGAGGCCAAGAAGCTTGAAGAATCTCTCAATGGGAGAAGCATCAAGCTGATGGACATCACAAGCACAGTGAACTCAAGATTCAACAGTACACTGGGCTTGGGTGCCTCATCCAGCCAACCTATTATTCTAACAACCCCTATCAAGTTCATTTCTGACAAGGGAAAGGGAGTTGTATAGGTTGCCAGGAAAAATTCTGATCTGCCTCAGAAAACTAAAGTCCAGTACAAATCGTCGAACGGAGATCGACGATCGCTGAATGAAGATCGACGATCGCCGAACGCAGCTCGACGATCTCAGGACAAATCGTCGAACGCTGATCGACGATCTAAGCCACGATCGTCGAACGCTGCTCGACGATCCCATATACCTGACCTCAGCCATAGTCGACCGTCGAACGGAGCTCGACGATCTGACCCAAGATCGTCGAACTCAGCTCCAAGATCGTCGAACAGAGGTCAGGGCAGTGGAAAAATTTTCAATGGCAAGTCAAAATTGAATCCTGAGGGTTCTTCATCCCAAACATTCAACCCTTATACTGAATGGATTTTACCTCCAAGGAGATATCATCCTGAAGGATATAAGAGTCAGCCAGGGATGTCTTTCATTTCTGAATTTAAAGGTTATCAACCTAGGCCCAAGGTAAACTGGGTCAAAAACAAGTGAATTGCTTTATGTGCAGGTGAAGACCTATCCAACATCTAACCAGCAATGGTATTTGGATAGTGGGTGCTCAAAGCACATGACAGGGAACAAGGACAACCTAAATTCCTTTAGAGCCAAGCTTGGACCCAAAGTCATCTTTGGTGACTCCAATTTTGGACAAACTAAAGGATATGGAGCAGTCCAGATTGGTTCTGTAACCTTCAAGAAGGTAGCATATGTGGAAGGACTGAAGCACAACCTAATCAGTATCAGTCAGCTATGTGATGAAGGCTACCAGGTGACCTTCAGCAAAACTCTATGCAAGATCAAGTCAGAGGACAACACCACTGTGTTGACAGGTAAAAGGAAAGGTAACATCTACCTTGTAGATTTTCTTTCAACTTCTATAGATATCTGCTTATTCAACTCAGTTTATAGACCAAATGTTTTATGGCATAAGAGATTAGGACACCTAAACCTTAGAACTATTGCTAGGCTATCCAAGGACAACCTTGTTAGAGGACTACCTTCTGGCCCCTACAAGAAGGAAGGACTCTGCAAGGCTTGTCAATTAGGCAAGCAAACTAAAAACAGTTTTAAGTCACTTAATAAGAGTGATTCACCTAGGATATTGTATCTGTTACACATGGATCTATTTGGACCCATCACAGTACAAAGCCTAGGAGGGAAATCCTACACTTTGGTGATTGTAGATGACTTCTCTAGATTCACTTGGGTGTTCTTTCTAAGGAAGAAGTCTGATAACTTTAAATGTCTGACAGAGTTTCTCAAATGTGTAAAGATTGAGTTCAATACTCACATTGCCCTGATCAGAAGTGATCATGGGACAGAGTTTGATTCTCTTCCTATGCAAGAGTTCTGTCAGAGTGAAGGGATCAGGCATACTTTCTCAGCTCCTAGAACTCCTCAACAAAATGGGGTAGCTGAAAGGAAAAATAGAACCCTTATTGAATCTGCCACTACATTGTTGTCAGATGCTCATCTACCTCTATCCTTCTGGGCAGAGGCAGTGAACACCTCCAACTATGTGCTGAACAGAAGCCTGATACATAAACTGAAGGGAAAGACTCCCTATGAATTACTCAAAGGGAAGAAACCTAAAGTTGACTATTTCAAAATTTTTGGTTGCATTTGTTATATTCACAATAATGATAAGAAACATCTAGCAAAATTTCAAGCCAAAGCTGATGAAGGAGTGTTTCTGGGATACTCCATGATCAGCAAGGCCTATAGGGTTTATAATAAATCATCATTAAAAATTGAGGAATCTGTTCATGTTTCTTTTGATGAAACTAACATGTCTTTCAAGGAGAAGATTTCTTCTACCATAGAACCTATGCAGGAACACTCTCTAGTTGAGGATATGAACAAGCTACAGGTTGCTCAAGAAGATGAAAACAGTGAAGATGAAAGCAATGCTCAACATATTGAAGCACAACCTGAAGAGCCAGTTGTTGTACCACAAGAGGAAACAACAACACAGGTTGGTGAACAATCAACACCCCCTGTTGATTTAGTAACATCAAGAGACCATCCAATTACCCAAATAATTGGAGAAATCTCAGCTGGTGTGCAAACCAGAAATCAGGTCAACCAAAACCTGTTGCACACCTGCTTCCTTTCTCAAATTGAACCTAAGTCCATTCAAGATGCAGAGCAAGATCCACACTGGATCATTGCCATGCAAGAAGAGCTGCATCAATTTGAGAGGAACAAAGTATGGGAACTAGTGCCAAAGCCTAAGGATCATTCCATTGTTGGAACAAAATGGGTATTCAGAAACAAACTGGATGATCAAGGAGTAATAATAAGGAACAAGGCAAGGCTAGTTGCCCAAGGATATTCTCAAGAAGAAGGAATTGACTACGACCAGACCTTTGCACCTGTTGCAAGACTAGAAGCCATCAGGATATTCTTAGCTTATGCAGCTCACAAAGGCTTCAAGGTTTATCAGATGGATGTCAAGAGTGCCTTCTTAAATGGAGACATCAAAGAGGAAGTCTATGTCAGACAACCTCCAGGTTTTATCTCTCCAACTCATCCTGATTTTGTTTTTAGATTAAATAAAGCACTATATGGTCTCAAGCAAGCTCCTAGAGCATGGTATGAGACCCTAGCATGCTTTCTTTTGGAAAATGGTTTTATAAGGGGTAGAGTAGACCAAACTCTTTTCATTAGAACCCATAAGTCCCACACCCTACTAGTACAAATTTATGTAGACGATATCATTTTTGGGTCTACTGACTCAAAACTATGCAGAAGGTTTTCCAACCTAATGCATTCTAAATTTGAGATGAGTAGCATGGGTGAGCTATCCTTCTTCCTAGGATTGCAAGTCAAACAACATGCTGAGGGCATCTTTATTTCTCAAACCAAATATGTTAATGAGCTGGTTAAGAAATTTGGGATGTCTGAGGCATCTTGTATGAAAACACCCATGCCTACCAATGCTGTATTGGATGCTGATGAACATGGGAAACCTGTTGATCAGACAACATATAAAGCAATGATTGGCTCTTTACTGTATCTTACAGCCAGTAGACCAGACATAATGTTTGCTACATGTATATGTGCTAGATTCCAAGTTAGCCCTAGAGAGTCACACCTCACATTAGTAAAGAGGATTCTCAGGTATGTTAAAAGTTGTCCAAATCTAGGTCTCTGGTATCCAAAAGATTCAGCATTTGAGTTAACTGGATTCTCTGATGCTGATTATGCTGGATGCAGAATTGACAGGAAAAGCACCAGTGGAACTTGTCAGTTCCTTGGTGATAGACTTGTCTCTTGGTTTTGTAAGAAGCAAACATCTGTGTCAACTTCAACTGCTGAAGCTGAATATATGGCTGCAGGCAGTTGTTGTTCACAAATATTGTGGATTCAAAATCAACTCCTAGACTATGGTTACAACTTAGAAAAGTCAAAAATATTTTGTGACAATACAAGTGCTATCTCCATAGCTCAAAATCCAGTCCTCCATAGTAGGACAAAACATATAGAGATTAGGCATCATTTCTTAAGGGATAATGTTGAAAAGAATAAAATTGAACTGCAATATATCCCAACTGATTTACAAAGGGGAGATATTTTCACCAAACCTTTAGATGAAAAGAAACATACCTTCTTCCTAAATCAGTTAGGAATGTTAGATGGAGGAAGTCTTAAATAAAACCCAAGATTTTGAAAGCTAAAACTGACCAAGACTAGGCAAAATTTCTGTTTTCCTTAGAGTCTAGAATTCTCTGATCTCTGAACTGCGCTCGACGATTTCCCCAAAGATCGTCGAACGGAGTTCGACGAATTCCTGAATCGTCGAACTGAGTTCGGCGCTCCTTTGATAGTATAGATTCTCTCTTCTGGTCAACGATCGTCGAACGGCGCTCGACGATTTTGTTCCCTGAACGATCGTCGAACGGAGCTCGACGCCTTTCCAGATCGTCGAACGGAGATCGACGATTTTGGAGTCTCTTCAGATTCCTTTAGAAGCCTCGATCGTCGAACTGAGTTCAACGATCTTTCCTTTTCTGCGTCGAACCCTAATATAAAACTCTTTTTTCGTCGTCGTTCTCTCTTGCGCTTTCAATTTCTCTGCAAACTTTTCTTCCCTCCAAGCAGTTCTACACTTGGTCGTTTTGTCTGTTGATTTTTTGCAGGTACCATGGCCGTTTCTGTTGCTGTGCTCGCTGCCATGAAATTTGATGCCGGCTTTGACATCGATTTCGATTCCTTCAACACAACAGATCAAATCTTCCAAGATATTCTCACCCTATTCAAAGATCAGCAATTAACTGCCTTGATGTCAACCAGAATCAAACTTGCCTCAGATGAGATTAAAGAATGGGTTTACACTGCCCACAACCTTGACACAAACACCATAGTTGGCTCCATTGGTGGCACCCAGGTACCTCTGACTCCAGCAGTATTGACAGAAGTTTTTGGCTTCAGGAATGGTGAAGACTCTGCTGACCTTTCTGGAGAAGAGTTTGCTGATGTTCTTGCCAGGATGGGTCATCCTGAGGGGAACCCTAGCAAACTGTTTAAGAGAAACCTGTCTGTGGAATACAGGTTTTTGGCTGATGTAGTAGGCAAGGTCCTTTTGGCCAAGCATTCTGCTCATGATACAATCTCCAGATTTCAGCTCTGCCTTATGGGAGCTCTGGTAGATAGCAAAAGCCTGAACTGGGGAGAAGTATTCTTTGACTTGTTGAAGAAAAAGATAAATAAGACTTTTGTGAATTTTGGAAGAATACTGGGAATCTTCCTCCAGGCTAAATGCCCTGCCCTGCTAGTCTCCTCTGGAGTGCACATCAATGCCTCTAAGAGACTCACCTGTGCCCTTTTTGGGAAATGGGACAGGCAAATCTCTAAGCCCAGCAGGCCCTCCTCTTCTGGCCCTTCAGGCACCAGGACTCTAAGAGTCACTCCTCCCCAGGCCTCTGCCCCTGCAGAGGACCTGCCTGCTAGTGCTGCTGCTTCCCCTCCTCCAAGCTCAACCCTACCTCCAGCTCCATCCACCTCCAACTTCCTCAGCCATCCCAATGCCCTCTACCTCTGCTCCTCTCATTGAGCATGTAGATCTCCCAGCCCTTGCTGATCAGTTGTATGAGCTCCTTGCACCTAGGCTCTCCCTTCTCATGGAGGCCTCTTTAGCTCCTCTACAACAATCAGTGGCAGCTCTCTCTGCCAGGCTTTCCTCCTTCCTTACCCCTCTTGCAGCACCCCCAGCAGTGTGCCTTGATGCACAGGTATCTGCATCCAGGCAGGGGGAGATGCCCTATGAAGCTGTTGCTGCTGTTGCTGCCCCTGCTGTTGTTTCTGCTGCTACTGCTGCTGTGACTGTTTCTGCTGCTGCTGCTACTCCAGTTTTAGCAATAGACCTAAGGTCTTTGCTGTCTACTTTTGATACTGCTTACTTCAGCTGCCTTCCAGAAGTCTATGCTGTCCAGCCCCCAGAGGTTCCTGCTGCCCAGTCAGAAGATTTGTCCAGGGCTCTAGTGCCCTTCTCCTGCTGTGACCCCAGAATCATCTCTGATTTTATTCAGTCAGTGACTGCTGCTTATGATGATGCTGCTGCTGCTGCTGCTGAAGACAATGCTGTGTCCACCTCTGGAATTGCTGTTGCTACTGAGGAAGAAATTGTTTCAATTGCTGCTGTTGAGCCCTCATCCCAGGATGTTTTGATGACAGAGGCTATTGATGTTGAGCCTGCTGTAGATGTTGTTATTGTTGTCTCTGAACCTGCTGCTGCCAAAATTCCTGAAGTAATCTCTGTTGTAACATCTGCTGCTCCTGTATTTGTTGTAACATCTGCTGCTTCTGTATCTGTTACATCTGCTGTTTCTGTTGCCCCATCAGCTGCTGTGAAACTGAAAGAGGATTTGATGAAAAAGCTTGATGCTTTATATGATGCACAAAGTTCTGAATCTGAGGATTATAATACTGCTTCTGATGACTCATCTGCCACAATTGCAAGGAAAAGAAAGGCAAGAAGCAAGGCCTTGAAGAGAGTTCCTCCTGCCAAAGTCAGAGATGATAATGATGTTCCATATTATATTCTGCACAATTGCCCAATCTCTGAGCATTGGATGCAATTCTCCAGGAACCAGTTAAAGGCAATGAAGAAGAAGAGGAAGTTTGATAAAGATTCTTCTCAGTCCAAGCACCCTCATCCTCCTCCACCACCTCCACCTGATGCAGGTGCAGGTGGCAGCTCTGCAAGATCAGGCCCTGCTAGAAGCCAGGCTCCCTACCAGCCTCATGCAAGAACATATCAAAGGGAAAGCCAATCTAGGGGGTCCTACTCTAGAAGGGGAGGATATAGGGGAAACCAAAGAGAAACTCAGGTTTACTCCAAAGGACACTCCAGGCAGCATCCTTATTCCAGGGGTGGACATGTTTCTTCTGATACATCTTCAGGTCCATTCCCTTATAAGCTTAGAGATACAGTGACTGCCAGGACCCCTCAAGAAACTACTTCCAACAGGTATGAGCCACCTGTTCCATTTGAGGATCCTGAGAAAAATCCTATGGCTTGGACTGCAAGGATGAAAGAACTTGCTGCTTTGGATCAGATAAAGAAAGCAAAAGAACAAGGGCTAGACACCTCCAACATATCCACCATGTCAGAGCAAAGGCAAAAAGAGTTAGAAAGATATGCCTCCAGTAAGTTTTTTGATGCAGATAGGTACATGGAGTTGCATCCAGCTGCAGTGGTTCCCAGGGCTTCAAAGCAAATCTATTTGGGTGCAGCTGATGATACAAGATCCAACAAGGAAGCATTAAATCCTAACAGGGAAATTAAAATGATAAAAGGCAAAGAAAAGGAATAACTCTGTAAGGTGATAATTCTTGACTTCTGTGACTGCCTTCTGGATATCATGTTTATATATCTCTGTGATGGTTCTATAATGTCTAGCTTCTGTTGTTTCTGTATTTTTCTGTTTATATGTTGTTTGTTTTTCCTATGTCTGTAAATAGTTTTCCTAACCCAAATAGGGGGAGATTGTTGGAACACCCTATTACTAATTTGGGTCAGGATCACTATGTCTCTAGGAATTTATGCTTTGACCTTCTGTATAGATAATAGGTCAATTAGAATTGAGTCTAAGGGATCAGGAGTCTAGGTTTGGTAGCTGCCCTGAAGACCCAAGTTTTTCCTGGAGACTAAGTCCAAATCATCGAGCTCAGCACGACGTTTCGTCGAACTCCGGTCGACGATCGTCTAGCTCAACTTTTGACAGATCGTCGATCTCCATTCGACGATCGCTGAGCTCAATCCTCTCAATATCGTCGAGCTCTGGTCGACGATCGCTGAGCTCAACTTCTCAATATCGTCGAGCTCCATTCGACGATCGCTGAGCTCAGTTCGACGATTTTGGCTCTGCACTGGATCCTTATCTCTGAGCTCAGTTCGACGATCTTTGAGCTCAGATCGACGATTTCTTTGCTGATTGGAATTTCCAATTCGCTGAGCTCAGCTCGACGATAGCAGAGCTCAGTTCGACGATTTCAGTTATCTTTCAGAATTCAAATTCAAATTAGATAGAAGTTATTCTGCATTTAATTCAGAAGATCTGCCAGCCATTTTCATTTACTTCTGGAGCAAGTTTCAAGGGATTTTTCAAGGAACAATTCAGTGGACTTTCCTTTAGAGAAATTATGCAATTAAGGCTGAAATTAATGCAGACCAATGGCTATCTTAGACAGAGAATAATATTCTATACAGAGAATAAAAGAAGAATGTTTTTGAAGCAATAAAGTGATTCGAGAATAAGAGAGGATACACACAATACAGAAGACAGAACAATATTCAAAATCCTCTGTCAACAAGAATTCTGAAGAACACTCATCAAGAAGAGATCAAGCTTTCAAGCATTCTTCAGATCTCTTCAGCTCTCAAGTGTTCAAGGCCAACATCATATCAAGACTCCAGACACTCAACATTTCAGCTTGCTGAAATCATCATCTGCTGGAGATCTATTTTTGAAGGCCTATCACCCTCAGCAAAGCTCATCTTCCTGAAGACTTCAAGGACTCAGGGGGAGCTTTGACAACATCATTGAATCCACATAGTCTTCTCAGTTGCTTGAGAAAGAGAAGACTGCCATCACTCTCTCACCCTCATTCTGTAAAGGGTTTTTCAAACTCCCTTCAAAAGTTTGAATCTGGTTTTTGAGCACCTTGTCAAAAGCTCATTGGTGGCAAGACACCTGATCAAAAAATCTGTTTTGGTTTTTGAGCACCTTATCAAAAGCTCATTGGTGCCCAGGACACCTGATCAACTCATCCTGCAGTGGATTCCTACCTAGGGTGGTAGAAGAGTGGATGTACCCAAGTTGGGGAACCACTATATTTCCTTGTGTCATCTGGTTCTGCATGTTTTCTTTTTGTTTCTGGCCTAGATTTTCTTGTGCTTAATTTCTGCATAGCTTAGTTTTATTTCTGCTTCCCTGCTTACACTCATTACAACAATTGTTGTAAAGCTTTGCAAAAAGTTTTCTTTGTGTTTTCAAAAAGCACCATATACTCTATTCACCCCCCCTCTAGAGTATATCAGATCTAGTTTCCCCTTTCAGCACCCCTTTGCGAAGAGCCACAGGGAGATCCAGGTCGGCGGCCCCCTCGGTATTCGGAGCGTCCGTGGCAGAGAGAGCTGACCCGGGAGAAGAGAGCGACGGCGGCGGAGAGGATGGAGACGGAGGTGGAGAAGTGAGAGAGAGAGGTGGAGCGAGAGGAGGGGACGGAGAGAGCGGAGGGGTGGATATCGCGGTAGGAGACGAGGGAACGAAGGGAATAGCATGAGAATTAGAAGATGGGGGAAGAGGAGAGGAAGCAGGGAAAAGAGAGGAGGATTCAGCCGAGAAGTAGGAGGCATTCTCGAAGAAGGTAACGTCAGCAGAGACGAACTGCTGACGAAGAACAGGGTTAAAACAATAATAGCCTTTCTGAGTGGTGGAGTACCCCAGAAAGACACATTTAGTGGAGCGAGGGGATAGCTTGTCACGGGTGGCAGATGGGGTATGCACAAATGCAGTGCATCCAAAGATTCGGAGAGGGAGAGGAAAAGGCTCCTGGACCGGATACAGAATGGAGAATGGTGTTTTCCCGTGGAGAATGGTGGATGGAATGCGATTGATGAGGTAGCAGGCAAGGAGAACAACATATCCCCAATAAGAGCGAGGGACATGCATCTGGGTCATCAATGTGCGAGCCACATCGAGGAGGTGACGGTTTTTGGGTTCCGCCACCCCATTTTGTTGGGAGGTGTAAATACAGCTAGTCTGATGAATAATGCCATGTTGCACACAAAAAGATGTAAAAGCATGACTCAGATACTCTTTAGCATTGTCGGAGCGAAAGGTTTTAATACAAACATTAAACTGAGTTTTAATTAACTGATAAAAAGAGATCAATACATATAAAAGTTCAGAGCGATCTCAGAGGAGATACACCCAAGTACATCGAGAAAAATCATCTATAAAAGTTACAAAATAAGAACTACCCCAGCCAATGGTGAGGGTAGGAGCAGGTCCCCAGATATCGGAGTGGACAAGATCAAAAGGACGAGTAGAGCCCCGACCTTGCTTTGGTGGGAAGGAGGAACGGTGATGCTTGCCGAGCTGACAGGCGTCGTATTGGAGAGGAGTACTAGACGGAGGGAGGTGGGGCAGAAGCTGATGTAGAAGTCGTGGTGGAGGATGACCGAGGCGGAGATGCCACTGAAGAAGATCCATACAAGAAGAGGAGAAGGCGGACAAGGCGAAAACGTTGTCGAGTAAGTAGAGGCTTGTTGGGTACATTGGTCTAAATGTACCTGATTTGAATAAGCCTCACCAAAATCAATGATATACATCAAAATATATTTGATGTATTTTGAGTTACTTGTGCAGGTTAAGTATTTTCAGGACTGAAGCAAAAATTTCTAAGTCCATGTGTCGACACCCAGAGGGAAAGTGTCGACACTTAAAAAGACTTGTGTCGACACCCAGGCAAGCAGTGTCGACACTTGGAGTCATTGTGTCGACACCAGGGATGCTGAATCGACACCAGACAGAAAGTGTCGACACAAGGAGCTGTGTCGACACTCAGTAAAGAAAAACCAGTGAAGCTGTGTCGACACTTAACAGTTGTGTCGACACCCAGTGAAGCTGTGTCTACATCAGAAAGTGTCGACACTTGGAGGCTGTGTCGACACTCAGCAAAAGTCTGTAGAGACTAAGTATAAGTGCCGACACCCAGAACAATGTGTCGACACTCAATAGAAGAGTCAGCATTTGAAGTAAGTGTCGACACCCAGAACAATGTGTCGACACTCAACAAAAGAGTCAACACTAGAAGAAAGTGTCGACACAAGGAGCTGTGTCGACACTTAGTGAAGAACAACAAGATCAACAAATTATTCTAAGTACAAGTGTCGACACTATGGGAATGTGTCGACACTCAGCTGAAGTCTCAACAAGAAGAAGAATGTGTCGACACAAGGAGCTGTGTCGACACTCAACAAGTATCAACACTGAAGATATGTGTCAATACCAAGAAGCAGTGTCAACACTTGACAGATTCAACACATGAAGATGTGTCGACAAAAAGGTGTTGTGTCGACACTTAGAAGAATTCAGCAAAATTCTGAAGAACAAGTACTTGTGTCGACACTCAATTTCAGTGTCGACACATGCAGAAGAAACTGTGTCGAGACATAGAATCTACAACAAAAGGAGTTGTGTCGACACCTTGTAGACTTGTGTCGACATTTACATAACTTGTGTCGACACTTGGTCTATATGTGTCGACACTTAAAGACAGAAAGTCTCGACACTTAAAGACAGTTAGAGAATTTTCAAGAACTGACTGGATGACTTGATAGCTGTCGTTCCAGCCGGTCTACAGCACATGTCAGAGTTGTCAGAATTCAGTTATGGACCGGACCAGCCGGTTACCATGAAGAAGGCCTATAAATAGGCCTATGCTGTCTACAGAAAATGATGATCAACAAGTTGTTGGACAGATTGAAAGTTATTCAAATTATTGTTCAAGTATCTAACAAAGAAGATCTAGCTATTCCTTGAAGATTAAAGTGCAGATCTAAGAAGTTGGAGAGAGAGAGCTCCATCCAAGAAATCAGCCATTGGAACTAGGCTGAGAAGAATGGTTCAGATTTATTCTGAATTCTAAGTGGCAGAGGTCAAGGATCAACTGAGTTCTACTTTCAAGAAGCTTTGAAGAAAGCTAAGTCAGATTGATTCCAGCTGAGTTCTTCCAAGAACTCATCAAGAAACTCACAACTCCCATCTCTTGTCTTTGGGTTGTTGAGTTAAAAATTATATAATCATTTTTATCTTGTAGGATCCTTTGGATCTGAGTTTTTGTAAGCCTGTAATTATAAAAGCTGAGTGTAGGGCTTGAGAGCCTGAGTGTAGGAGATTGAAATCTCTGAGTGTAGGCCTTGGTGGTTGAGTGTAGGCCTGGGTGGCTGAGTGTAGGCTTTTGTGGCTGAGTGTAGGCTTTGTGGAAAAGCTGAGTTGTAAGGCTTTGGGCCTGAGGTGTAGGAACCTGATTTGGGTTCTGAGTTAGTGGAGAAGTTTGGCCGAATCTAGTACACTGCTAGATAGGCGAAGGGGGAAAGTGGATGTACCCAAAGCTTGGGGAACCACTATAAAACTCTATGTCTGCTGTGATTGTGAATTGCTGTGAATGTTGTGTGATTGTTGTGCAAAAGTAGATTAGATTCTGTGGTAAAAACTGATTGCTGCCATTAAAGTGTAAAAAGAATTTGGTCACCTATTCACCCCCCCCCCTCTAGGTGTTTAGGTACTATATTTTTCAAGTGGTATCAGAGCCAAGTTCCTCAAAACAAGGACTAACAGTCTGAGGAGATCCTGATTTACAGATTCAGTCTAAGTCAAATTACAGATTCAAGAAAATCAAGAACCATGAGTTCCACAGAAAATCACAAGGAATTGGGATCCATGAAACTACCAATATGTAGGAAGGAAATTTTTGGGATCTGGAAGGAAAGGGTAAGGCTGTTTATGGAGGCCTCAGACCCAAGAATTTACATCACAGTAAAGGAAGGGCCATATGTGCCCATGAAGGTGTCAGTCCTAGATGCTAATCAGAGAACACCAAAGGATTTCTCTGAAATGACTAATGATGAGATTGTCCTAGCCACCATGGACAAAAGGGCTCAAAACATCATTGTAAGTGCCATAGATGATGCCACTTTTCAGAATCTAATACACTGTAAGACAGCCAAAGAGATGTGGGATACTCTCATTGTCTATATGGAGGGATCTGAAGAAGTTAGGCAAGATAGAAAATCCTTGCTAAATCAAGAATATGAAAGTTTTAGACAAGGAAAGGGTGATAGCATAACTGAGTGCTATAAGAAGTTCTACAGGATAGTGAATGAACTCATGTACTATGGAAGAGAGTTCAGTAATTATGAACTCAATGACAAGTTCCTAAGGTCCCTAACTAAAGATTGAGACACCAAGATCTGTGCCATTAGAGAAATGGCTAAGTTGGCTGAAATTCCTCCATCTACACTGTTTGGCAAACTGTTGTCTTATGAAATGCAGTTGACAGTGAGGAAAGAAGAGGAGAAATACACAAGAAATGAACACAAGTAAAGAACAGTGGCCTTTAAGTCAAAAGTCCCTAGAAAGTATAGAAGTAAGTCACCTTCTCCTCCAGCAAAAGCTGCAGAATCAGAGTCAGATGAGTCAGTAAGCACAAAGTCAGAAAGCAGTGAAAGTGATGAGGACTTTGCTGCATTCACTAGACATTTTCAGAAGTTCCTGAAGAAGAAACAGTGGAGGACAAGGCCTTCTACCTCACAGGGAAAGGAAGACTCTTATCAGAAAAAGAGGTCTTCAAAGAAAGACAAGAAAATGACTAAGTCTAGCAAGGCTACACTTTCAAAAATAGTGTGCTATTGCTGCAATAGACAAGGTCATGTTGTTGCAGATTGTCCAGAAAAGAGAAAGGAGACCGGTGACAGGAAGAAGACTCATTTCAAAGGCAAGAAAGAGAAGTCTTTTGTTGCCAAGAAGGAGAAGACTCTGTCAGATATTTCTTCTTCAGAAACTGAATCAGATGCTGAGGCATACATAGGGCTGTTTGCTGAAGAAGAAGAAGAGTTCATGCAGATTTTGGAGTCTATATATGAACAAGAAGACAGTCAATGTCAAGGGCTAATGACATTGACAGAAGGAGACAAAATCCTGGAACAGCCAGGACCCAGTAAGGTACAATGTTCAACTCTAAGTTCAATATCTTGTGCTAGTACAGATTCAGATTCATCATCATCAAGTGATGAGAGTGCATCTGAGTCTGAAGCAGATATTCATCAGTTGATAGATGAATACAAGGTTCTGTTGCAAGCTTACAAGAAGAGCAAGTCCCTAGCCAAAAGTCAGGCAAAGGAAATTGCTGATCTTAAAGCTGCTGCAACTGAGGTTGAGAAGTTATTTGATCAAAAACTTAATGAGATAGCCAGACTGAAACACATAACAGTGATTCAGATGGGGACTATCACCTATAAGAATGATCAAATCAAGAGTCTGGAGATCAATCTTCAGAAGGAGAAGGACTTAGTTGCTAGGTTTTCTAAACCTAAGTCAGTACTGCCTTTAATTGATGAATTTGCTCATCACAAGGGTAAAGCTGGACTGGGTTTTATTAAACCTGCAAGGACTGTCCAGTCCAAGTCTAAGGGCAAAGCCCCAACATTCAACAAGTCAGCTGTAGATAAGACAGTAAAGACAGTACCTAAACAAAGGTACAATAAGTTTGAATGTTGGTGCTGTGGCAAAGTTGGCCACTATGCAATGGACTGTTGGCACAATACTAGTGCCAAAGTGAGTAGCAATCTGCCTGTAGGAAAGCCTGCATGTAGCTTTGTCAGAATGCAAACTAACAAATACCAAGGACCCAAGAATACTTTGGGTTCTAAGGTTCATTAATCTGTTTTGCAGGTGAGTCCAAGTTGCCATGCCCCAATATGGTACTTGGACAGTGGATGTTCCAGACATATGACTGGAACAAAGGGATTACTAAGGGACTACATTCCAATCAAAGATGGTCCTAAAGTCACCTTTGGTGGTTCTGAAAAAGGAATCATCAAAGGATTTGGTAACATCTCTAGTAACTTAGTTACCATTACTCAAGTGGCTTATGTTAAAGGGTTGAAACACAACCTAATAAGTATAAGTCAATTAAGTGATGTAGGGTATGACATCTCATTTGTTAAGAATGGTTGTCATATCAAGAGGTCAACTGATCAAGAGATCATTTTCACTGGCTATAGAAAGAGGAATGTCTACTGCCTATACATTATGTGTAAGACCAATGGTTCTCAAGTGTGTCTTGTAGCTGATGAGACAGTCTCTCATTGTGTCAAATGGCACAAGAGGCTAGCTCATCTAAACTACAAGACAATTGGCAAACTCTTTAGCAAAGAGTTAGTGAGGAATGGTCCTCAAGTTAAGTGTGTTAAAGATGGTATTTGCTCAGCTTGTCAAAAGGGCAAGCAGACTAAATCCACCTTTAGAAGCATAGAAAACAAAGATGCTGTGAGGTGTTTATACCTCTTGCATATGGATCTCTTTGGTCCAATGCCAGTTCACAGCCTAGGTAGGAAGGTCTATACCTTTGTAGTTGTAGATGACTACTCAAGGTTTTCCTGGGTGTTCTTCTTAAGACAGAAATCTGAAACACCTAATGTCTTCTATAACTTTGTCAAGCAAATTCAGAATGAACTAAATAGTACAGTGGTCAAAATAAGAAGTGACCATGGTACTGAGTTTCAGTCTGATAGCATGACAAAACTTTGTGAAAACTTTGGGATGTTTCAAGAGTTTTCTTCACCAAGAAAACCTCAGCAAAATGACATTGCTGAGAGAAAGAATAGGACCTTAATTGAGGCAGGTAGGACCCTATTAAGTGATACATCACTACCAGAGTACTTCTGGGCTGAAGCAGTAAATACTGCATGCCATGTTATCAATAGGGCTACCATAACTAAAGGCCTCAATAAGACCCCCTATGAGGTTGTGAAAGGCAGGAAACCAAACCTATCCTACTTCAGGATCTTTGGTTGCAAATGCTTCATACTTAACAATGGAAAGTCTTACTTGACTAAGTTTGCTGCCAAGTCCCAAGAGGGAATTTTTGTTGGGTACAACAACAATAGTAAGGTCTATAGAGTCTACAACTTGTCAACTCAAGTTGTAGAAGAGACTGTACATGTAGTATTTGATGAGACTAAACTTATTAACAATGAGTTGTCTAGTAGTGTATGCAGCCACACAGGTTTAACAAAGAAGATGGACAAGCTCACTCTAGAAGAAGAATCTACTGCAAGACAGCAAGTAGAAAACAGTGGCTGTTGTCCAGGAGGAGAACTACATGTACCAATTGCTGATGAAGTTCAAGGAGTACAGCATGATGGAGATGCTGAAGAGGTTCAACCAGAAGTCAGGATGCCTCCAGCCAATAGGCATCTTAGAGATCATCCAGTAGAGCAGATTATTGGAGATCCAAGACAAGGGGTTCAAACAAGGAGCAGAAATCTGAATGCAGCAGTCTACTCCAGCTTTCTATCCCAAGTAGAACCTAAAAAGTTTGAAGAAGCCATCAAAGACCCTCTGTGGATTGAGGCTATGCAAGAAGAACTCAATCAATTCAAGAGGTGCAAGGTCTGGGATCTGGTTCCTAAACCTAAAGACCACAATATAATAAGAGCTAAGTGGATCTACAGGAATAAGATGGATGAACAAGGTGTCATCATTAAGAACAAAGCAAGATTAGTTGCAAAAGGATATAGGCAGGAAGAAGGTATTGATTTTGATCAAACCTTTGCTCCAGTAGCCAGACTGGAAGCCATAAGAATGTTCCTGGCCTATGCAACTTTGCAAGGATTCAAAGTTTACCAAATGGATGTCAAGTCAGCATTTCTAAATGGTAATCTTAAAGAAGAAGTCTATGTGGAACAACCCTCAGGTTTTGTTGATTCTACTCTACCTCATCATGTCTATAGACTTAGGAAAGCTTTATATGGGTTAAAGCAAGCCCCTAGGGCTTGGTATGAAACCCTATCTAGTTTCCTCATTGAGAACAATTTCTCAATGGGGAAAATAGATAAGACTCTATTCCTTAGGGAATCTAGAGGCAAAGTTATACTAGTCCAAATATATGTAGATGACATTATATTTGGGTCTACTGAAAGTAGCCTTTGCAAAAAGTTTGCAAAACTTATGCAAGGTCAATTTGAGATGAGTAGTATGAGAGAGCTGAAGTTTTTCTTGGGTCTCCAAGTTAAACAGACTGAGAGTGGTTTATCCATATGTCAGTCCAAGTTCACCCTAGAACTCATAAGGAAGTATGGTATGGATTCATCCAGCACCATGAAGACTCCTATGGGGACAAGTATGTCTCTTAGCAAGGATGATGCAGGGAAGCCTGGAGATGAAACCTTATATAGAGGGATAGTTGGCTCCCTATTATACTTGACTGCTAGTAGACCAGATATCATGTATGTTACATGTGTCTGTGCAAGGTATCAAGCCTGCCCTAAAGAGTCTCATTTGACAGCAGTCAAAAGAATATTGAGATATCTAAAGGGCACTCCCTATCCAGGCCTCTGGTACCCTAGGAATGGGGATTTTGAACTAACAGGTTATTCAGATGCAGACTTTGTAGGATGCAAAGAAGATAGAAAAAGCACTACTGGAACCTGTCAATTCCTAGGTGGGAGACTAATTTCATAGAGTAGCAAAAAACAAACCAGTGTGGCTATCTCCACTGCAGAGTCAGAGTATGTGGCTGCAGGAAGTTGCTGTGCTCAACTTCTGTGGATACAACATCAGCTAGAGGACTATGGATTTCAGGTAAGTAGAACTCCACTCTTCTGTGATTCTACAAGTGCTATCTCAATAGCTAATAATCATGTATCCCATAGTAGAACAAAACATATCGAAATTAAATATCATTTTCTTAGGGAGCATGTAGAAAGAGAAGATATTTTATTATAATATGTTAAAACTGATAATCAACTAGCTGATATGTATACTAAGCCCCTAGAAGAAGCTAAGTTTAATAGATTTAAAATTGAACTAGGAATGATAAACTTAGAGTAAGTTTATAGTATTGAAAATGGCTAAGTAAAAAGGTGTCGACACATAGAGATTTCTGTGTCGACACAGAATAGTGGTGTCGATACTTCAGGAAAAAGGTGTCGACACATCTAGGAAGTTGGTGTCGACACTTCAGAATATTAGTGTCGACACATGACATGTAGGTGTCGACACATCCAATGTGGTGTCGACACTTAGTATTTACTCAGAATTTTCTAAGTAAAGTCTCGACTATGTGTCGAGTTATGTTGTGTCGACACATAAACAAGTGTCGACACATAAAATCTGTTGACTAAACTTGTGTCGACACATATGTGTCGAGACATTATAAGTCAGTGTCGACACTTATTGCCAGTGTCGACACAATTTAAGTTAGCTGTCCCGCCTGTTCATCTTCAAAATTAGAAAGGTATAAATAGACTTTTGCCTTAGTTTGTCGACACGCTTTCAAAGTTTCGAGACCAAACTTCTGTGTCGACACCTCTCTTCGCTCAAGACAAATTCTACAAACCCTAATGGCGCCTAAGCTAGAGGAGAATGTAAACGAAGGATACAAGCTGGTGCGCGGTACTTTTGAGGATGCTGATCAAGAAATTAAGGCTGTCGTAACCCTAGTAGCCGATTCAGGGTTAGAATATCTAGTGTCTGAACCTACAAAAATCTGGAAGAAAGAGGTACTAGAATTCCTTAATGGAGCTAAGATAGATGAAACTGGATTCAAGATCAAATCCAGGGTTCATGGTGAGAAGGTGAAAGTTTCACCTAAGAGCTTGAGGAAGATTCTACAGCTGCCAAGAACTAAAGAAGAAGATGAGGTTACAGCTACAAAGACCAGGGAAGCTCTAACCTGGTGTGGACTGGATCCTAAGATGAAGCTTGGATCAGTGTTTCTCAGGAAGTGAATGAACAATCAAGGGAAATTCCTTTCAGAGATTGTTGGCAAAGTCATACTCAGCAAGCCAGGAGGGCATGACAGAGTGTCTGCCCATATGTTTAGTATAATGACAAGGATAATCTTCACTCTACAAACTGACTGGTCTATGGTAGTTTATGAGAAGATTAAAGAAATCTTGAAGAAGCCCAACCTAGGCAGGATTTTAAGTCTTTACCTTGCTGGTGTAATACCTGAAGTTATGAGTACAGCTGCTGGAAGCAAAATAAATCACATGAGAAAAATGGACATGAGGTTGTTCTCTAGATGGGACAGGGTGTTGACTAAGGAGATGCCAACCCCTGAGAAGGTAGTTTCTGAGAAGGAGATTCCCCTAAAGAAGAAAAGGAAGACTGCTCCAGTGGCACAAGAGTCCACTAGTAGCTCTGGCAGTGAAGAACAGGTTGTCTTCACTCCAGATGAGAATGAGGAAGGGACTGTTGAGAAGACTCCTGCTCCTCAAGATGATGCTGAGATCCAGGGGGAGCTACCTCAAGCTAGCCCCATACACAAGGATCAAAGCCAGGGGGAGCTTCCAGTTGTAGATGAACCCACTACACTGGAAAGTGAACAAGCAACCACCATTATTCTAGAGGTAATCACTGAACTCAATACTTTAGAATTTCCTATGGAAGATACTGATTTGTCTGATATTCATCAGCAAACTCAGCTGGATAACCAAGTACCAGATGCTGTCTTGGAAGACACATCTGTTTCAGCTCCAATAGTTCCTGATCCAGTGGTTGAAGAGACCGGAATTTCTCCAGCTCAGTCTCCAACAGAATATACCATGGAAGATCTTTTCTTGAATCTGGATCAAGAAGATTTTGATAAAGAACCTGCTGCTGAAAAGGAGAATGCTCCAATTGAGGGGGAGCAAGTATTATTTGTTGAAGATCCTGCAAGACATGATACTGATAAGCCCCAAACTGCTGCAGAACCACCAAAGGAAAGGGTAGATATAGCCAGCTCCTCAGCATCTGAAGATGAGGAGGCTACCAGGGCTAAAAAGCAGAAACTTTATGTGTTCAAGAGAAGGAGCCAAAGTTATAAGAAGGCCTTACAATCTGTCGCTCCACAACCTATAGTTCAGCAAGCACCATCAGTTGATTATAGTGCACTGATGGTTGCTATGCAGATTAAATTGGATGAACATAGGAAAGCAATTGAGAAGTATGTGGATGAAGGGCAGAAATCACTACAATTTGATCTGGCCCAAGATATCAAGTCAATAAGATTTGAAATGAATCTTAACAAGAAGGAAATGACTGACTGCTTCCACAAGGGTGGGAATGCAATAGTATATCTTGCAACTCATCAGGAGAAGATAAAAGCCCAAGTGGATGACATAGCTGTGAAGCAAGGTTATGTTCTTGAAAATCAGCTAAGAATGAATGACAACCTTACTGAATTCCACAATGCAATAGTCAAAGAACTGAAGAATCTAGCTGCAGGACAGACTCCAGCTATAACAAAGGCAGAATTTGACAAAGTATTCCAGGAAGAACTCACTGCTGTTAAGACTGCCATTCAAGAATCTCAGAAGATCATCTCTGAAAAACTCCAAAGGTTAAGACCTTTCTACAGGGATGAAGTTAATTATCTCAATGCTCAAGTGAGATTTCAAAAAGATGACTTAAGGGATCATATTGAAAGAGAAGTCATAAAGGGGGAGAGAGTGTTAGTCAAGGCAAGCTCTGATCATGCAAAGTGGATATCTAATTCCATCAGAGCTACCCTGGGTTATCCTCCTCTTTGTGATGATGATAATGTAGCAGAATCTGGAATTCATCCTGCCTATCTAGGAGGGGAGCAAGCTGAAGTGGCTCAAGTCATCCACCCTCCTCCAGATTTTGACATGATACATGCTGATGTCCAGTCTATGTATAGCCCACCTGAGGGCAAGGACAATGTTATTATTGAAAAAGTTATCCAGCCTGTCTCTGAAGCTTTACAGGAAGCCATCTTGAAGGAGCAAGCTGAAGAGGAAACCAGATTATCTAAGAAGAGATTTAGGGAACAAGCTGAACAAAGACCAGATTTTGAGCAATGGAGCCCTACCTCTAGAAACATTATATTAACTGCCTGGAAAGCTGTCAAGGATAACATTCAAGACAGGAACAAATGGTTTTCTGAAACTGAATGGAGAAAACATGAAACCAGACAGGAGGCAATAGTTCAATATAGAAGGAAGGCAAAGATGGGAAAGCTAACTCCTACTGCCCAGGAGCCTAGCAAGTACTTTCCAAAGCCATACCATTACTTTGAAAGACAAAAGATCAAAGCAGAAGAGCTTAAGAAGAAAGACTTGAAAGGCAAGAAGCCTGCTGATGCTGAAGTTGCTGATGCTCCTGTCCAAGCTAAAGTTCATGCTGGCAAAGGAATAATGATTAAGGAGCCAGAACTGAAATAGATTTAGAACTTTCTTGAAGTTTACTTTGTAATTTTCTTGATGTAAAACATTTTGTGAACTTCTGAAATTGTATAAGATAGATATTAGAACAATATGTTATATGATTAATCTATTTCATGTTTGTTCTGTGATAATGTCTGTGTCTATTTCATATTTGTTCTGTGATGATGTATATGAATACATGTGTGATTGATACATGTTTATGTTTACCCTGCTGTATATAATCCTGCTTTACATCATTTTGTAATTTTATTATGAATGGTGTATATCATTGACTAAGGGTTATGACTTCTCTAAATAGGGGGAGATTGTTGGGTACATTGGTCTAAATGCACCTGATTTGAAGAAGCCTCACCCAACTCAATAATATACATCAAAATGTATTTGATGTATTTTGAGTTACTTGTGCAGGTTAAGTATTTTCAGGACTGAAGCAAAAATTTCTAAGTCCATGTGTCGACACCCAGAGGGAAAGTGTCGACACTTAAGAAGACTTGTGTTGACACCCAGGCAAGCAGTGTCGACACTTGGAGTCATTGTGTCGACACCAGGGATGCTGAATCGACACCAGACAGAAAGTGTCGACACAAGGAGCTGTGTCGACACTCAGTAAAGAAAAACCAGTGAAGCTGTGTCGACACTTAACAGTTGTGTCGACACCCAGTGAAGCTGTGTCTACATCAGAAAGTGTCGACACTTGGAGGCTGTGTCGATACTCAGCAAAAGTCTGCAGAGACTAAGTATAAGTGTTGACACCCAGAACAATGTATCGACACTCAATAGAAGAGTCAACATTTGAAGTAAGTGTCGACACCCAGAACAATGTGTCGACACTAAACAGAAGAGTCAACACTAGAAGAAAGTGTCGACACAAGGAGCTGTGTCGACACTTAGTGAAGAACAGCAAGATCAACAAATTATTCTAAGTACAAGTGTCGACACTATGGGAATGTGTCGACACTCAGCTGAAGTCTCAACAAGAAGAAGAATGTGTCGACACAAGGAGCTGTGTCGACACTCAACAAGTATCAACACTGAAGACATGTGTCGACACCAAGAAGCAGTGTCAACACTTGACAGATTCAACACATGAAGATGTGTCGACACAAAGATGTTGTGTCAACACTTAGAAGAATTCAGCAAAATTCTAAAGAACAAGTACTTGTGTCGACACTCAATTTTAGTGTCGACACATGCAGAAGAAACCGTATCGAGACATAGAATCTACAACACAAGGAGTTGCGTCGACACCTTGTAGACTTGTGTCGACATTTACACAACTTGTGTCGACACTTGGACTATATGTGTCGACACTTAAAGACAGAAAGTCTCGACACTTAAAGACAGTTAGAGAATTTTCAAGAACTGACTGGATGACTTGACAGCTGCCGTTCCAGCCGGTCTACAACACATGTCAAAGTTGTCAGAATTCATTTATGGACCGGACCAGCCGGTTACCATGAAGAAGGCCTATAAATAGGCCTATGCTGTCTACAGAAAATGATGATCAACAAGTTGTTGGACAGATTGAAAGTTGTTCAAATTATTGTTCAAGTATCTAACAAAGAAGATCTAGCTATTCCTTGAAGATTAAAGTGCAGATCTAAGAAGTTGGAGAGAGAGAGCTCCATCCAAGAAATCAGCCATTAGAACTAGGCTGAGAAGAAGGGTTCAGATTTATTCTGAATTCTAAGTGGCAGAGGTCAAGGATCAACTGCAGAAGGAGTCAGTCTTATTGAGTTCTACTTTCAAGAAGCTTTGAAGAAAGCTAAGTCAGATTGATTCCAGCTGAGTTCTTCCAAGAACTCATCAAGAAACTCACAACTCCCCTCTCTTGTCTTTGGGTTGTTGAGTTAAAAATTGTATAATCATTTTTATCTTGTAGGATCCTTTGGATCTGAGTTTTTGTAAGCCTGTAATTATAAAGGCTGAGTGTAGGGCTTGAGAGCCTGAGTGTAGGAAATTGAAATCTCTGAGTGTAGGCCTTGGTGGCTGAGTGTAGGCCTGGGTGGCTGAGTGTAGGCTTTTGTGGCTGAGTGTAGGCTTTGTGGAAAAGCTGAGTTGTAAGGCTTTGGGCCTGAGGTGTAGGAACCTGATTTGGGTTCTGAGTTAGTGGATAAGTTTGACCGAATCTAGTACACTGCTAGATAGGCGAAGGGGGAAAGTGGATGTACCCAAAGCTTAGGGAACCACTATAAAACTCTGTGTCGGCTGTGATTGTGAATTGCTGTGAATGCTGTGTGATTGCTGTGCAAAAGTAGATTAGATTCTGTGGTAAAAACTGATTGCTGCCATTAAAGTGTAAAAAGAATTTGGTCACCTATTCACCCCCCCTCTAGGTGTTTAGGTACTATATTTTTCAAGGCCGCCGCTCTCTGTCCCAGTAGCAATCGTCCGGTGGGAGCTCGGATCCTGAAAAGAACAAGAAGTCGGAGTAAATGTCACAGAACACTGAAGCTGCTTGCATAAAGAGGTAACAGACAATAGATTGCGCGGAAAATTGGGCACATAGAGAGTGTCCGCTAGCCGTAGTGACGGAGTAACATGAACCACTCCCGTCCCATGAACCGGGGAGGGAGAACCATCCGCAACTAGGACCGGGGGCAACCGATCATGTTGTTCGAGTAAAGAGAAGCACTGAGGATTGCCCGTCATGTGATTAGTGGCACCAGAGTCGATGAGCCATTTACCTTGAGTCACCATGTGGGCACTACCTGAGGATGTTACAAGAGAGGCAGACGGCTTGGAAGAGTCACCGGAGGGGCGAAGATGGGGATGCTTCGTCCAGCAGCGTTCGGAAGTATGTCCGGTTCGGCCACAATGAGAACAGAGGTAGCGGGAAAAAGCACGGCCGCCGGACTGGTGACTGCGGCTACCAGAGCCACTCCGCTGAGTGTGATGAGAATAGTTGTCCGAAGGTGGAGGAGCGGGCAAAAGAGGGCGCTGAAGGAGGGAGGTGACAGCAGCTATGCGGGCAGCGGTGACATCTAAGGTAGGAGATTCTGCCTCACCCAGAATTTGCTGGCGGATCATGTCATAAGTATCAGGAAGCCGGAGCAGATAACACACAACCAGAAGCTCCTGGAAGTGCTTGTGTTGTTGAGCCAAATCCGCAGAAAAGGGGCGATTCTGAAGAATCTCAGCCACAAGAGCCTGAACCTGTTGGTAGGCAGCAGCAGGAGACAAGGTAGGATGGGCAAAGAGGTCCGCTTACAACGTATAGATGCGGGACGTCTGAGCCCCCTTGGAGTACAGAGTGGTAAGATGAAGCCAAGCGGCCTTGACCGTCTCATCATGACGTATGACGGGAAGGCACTCATCAGAAAGACTGTTCGCGAGCCAAGTACGCACAAGCGCGTCACTTGCATCCCAGTCATCAAAGAGAGGTGAAGTAATATGAGGTGAGTCATCAACGAGATGGTGGCGTTTGCGTTGTGAGCGAAGTAGAAAGGTGAAATAGACGCTCCAATCCGGGTAGTTGGAACCAACAAGCTTGGAAATGGTCCCAAGGTTCCCGGAAGGAGTAGGTGGAAGAGGCGGAGCCAGATTGGTGACAGGGGTGGTGGCAGTAGAGGCATCAGAAAGAGCCATAGGAGCAGGAAAAGGGAAGCCGGGCGGTTAGGAAACAACCCGCATGGATAGGAAAAAGAAAAGCTGCAGCGGTCACGAGGGTAGAAACCAGCGGCCAGAAAAGCCACGACCAAGCTGCAGACCCAAGCAGAGGGGAAGAAGTCGAACGACTAGAGGACAGGCCGCGCGAACAGAAGCATCACAAAACAGGTCGCTGCGACAGGAGGCGGCGACTTAGAACAGGGAACAAAAAGTCACGCACACAGAGGGCAGCAACAAGGAGAGGAAGAGGCCGCGCGGACAGGGTGCAAACCGACGAGACAAGCCGCGCGGACAGGGAAGGCACAAAATCAGGAGGAGTAGATCGAGTCCTCTGATATCATGTAAGAACCGAACAAAAACAAACCGAAATGGTTTTAACTGAAACTTTATTATCCAAAAAAGGTATCTATTACAAAGGTATGCCCTCTCTTATATAGAATGGAGGAGAGATGAGAGAATACAAATAAGAGATGTGGGACTAAATATTTACAGGACTAAGCGGATTATACAAAACAAACCGCACAAGCCGCGCGATTAGACAGAAGGGCTAACCGCACGGCTACCACCAGAGAGAAAGAGAGATTGTCAGGATAGACCGCTAGACCGTCCGGTCTCCAAGCCGGCTGAGACAAACCTCCAGACCGCGCGGTCTTCAACCTGCCAAGACAGACCGCTAGACCGCCCGGTCACCAACTTCAACACAGGCAAGATGAAAGAATAGAATATGATCAAACATTTTCTCCTGTTGCAAGGTTATAAGTCATAATAATATTCCTAGTCTATACAACCTACAAGAAATTCAAGGTCTACCAAATGGATGTGAAGAGTGCATTCTTGAATGGAGTATTAAAAGAAGAGGTTTATGTTGAACAACCTCCAGGTTTTATCTCTCCAACTCATCCTTTACATGTATTCAAGTTGCATAAAGCCCTCTATGGTATAAAGCAAGCTCCAAGAGCTTGGTATGAGACCCTAGCAAGCTTTTTATTAGAGCGTAAATTCATTAGAGGCATAGTAGATAAAACACTTTTCACTAGACATCATAAGGACCAAATCTTGTTAGTACAAATATATGTGGATGACATCATCTTTGGGTCTACTGATTCAAAATTGTGCAAGAGGTTTTCTGACCTCATGCATTCCAAATTTGAAATGAGTAGCATGGGTGAGCTTTCCTATTTCCTTGGTCTCCAAGTGAAACAGCTCCCTGATGGCATCTTCATCTCCCAAACTAAATATACTAAAGAGCTAATAAAGAAGTTTGGGATGGCTGATGCCTCAGCAAAGAAAACACCTATGACTACAAATGTTGTGATTGACTCTGATGCATCAGGGAAACCTGTAGATCAGAAACTATATAGGGGCATTGTTGGGTCCCTACTATATCTCACAGCTAGCAGACCTGATATCATGTCTGCCACATGCCTTTGTGCTAGGTTCCAGGTGAACCCTAAAGAATCTCACCTAATTTTTCTAAAAAAGATTTTGAGATATATAAAGAGTTGTCCTAGTCTAGGCCTATGGTATACAACAGAGTCAGAATTTGATTTAACTGGATATTCTGATGCTGACTTTGCTAGATGCAGGGTGGACAGAAAAAGTACCTCAGGAACTTGCCAGTTCCTTGGTATGAGATTAGTGTCCTGGTTTTGTAAAAAGCAATCCTCTATGTCAACCTCCACTGCTGAGGCAGAATACATTGCAGCTGGTAGCTGTTGCTCACAGATGCTTTGAATACAAAACCAACTACTAGACTATAGTCTCAACTTAAATAATTTAACTCTACTCTGTGATAACACAAGTGCTATTGCAATAGCACAAAATCCAGTCCATCATAATAGGACTAAACATATAGACATTAGGCACCATTTCATTAGAGTGTGTGTAGACAAAAATAAAATTAATCTTGTCTATATCTACACTGATTTACAAAGAGCTGATATATTCACCAAACATCTGGATGAGAAAAATCATATATTCTTTATAAATCAGCTTGGAATGATAAATGGAGAAGATTTAGTTTAAGTTCTGTCTGCACTCGACGAATTTTCCAAAGTTCATCGAACGGAGTTTGACGAACCGGGGAGAGTTTTCGAGATCTTCGTCGAACCGAGGTCGACGAATTTTCTGTGAGTGAAACAATTTTCGTCGACCGGAGATCGATGAACTTGCTTCAGAAGATATTCGTCGAACGATGCTCAACGAATTGTCTTCAATTCTTCCGGATGAGATCGACGAATTATTTACTTCTAAATCATTTTGTTGAACTCAGTTCGAAGAATTGTTTTTATTTTCGTGGAATGGAATTTGTCGATTCATATTCTGGAAACCCTTATATATAGGTTTTCTTTGACCTTCGTCCCGCGCTTTTTGTTCTCTTGCACTTGATTGCAGTTTCTCTCTTTTGCAGGTGATTCCATGGCATTTCAAGCAGGAGCTCTAGCCGCTATGAAGTTTGACACCGGATTTGATGTCGACTTTGAATCGTTCCAGCACTCGGATCCAATCTTTCTATATATTTTGGAACTTCTGGAAGAACAGAATTTGCAGAACCTGATGACTACAAGGATAAAGTTGGTAGGAACAGAAATCAGAGAATGGGTCTATACTTCATACACATCTGAAGAAAATACTATGGCATGATCAATCGCGGGCAACACTGTCTCCTTAACTCCCGCAGTTTTAACTGAAATCTTTAGTTTGACAAATGGAGAAGAGGAATTAGAAATTGATTCTGAAAAGTTTGATATGATGCTAAGTATGATGGGTTATGCTGGTGACAACCCAAATAAATTGTTGAAAAAACATCTGTCTGCAGCATACAAGTTTCTGACAGACATTATTGGGAAGGTCTTGTTTGGCAAGCATACTGCCCATGACTACATCACAAGGCATCAGTTCTTGGTCATGTGTGTAGTGATAAATAAGAAGCAAGTGGATTGAGCTCAGATCATCTTTGATCTGATGAAGAAGAAAAATAATAAGAAATAAGTGTGTTTTGGAAGGATCCTAGGGATCTTCCTAAAGGAGAAGGCTGCTGAATCCTTGGTCTCCCAGACCATATTCATTAATGCCAGCAAAAGGCTTATATGTGCCTTGTTTGGCAGGTGGGAGAGGACCATAACTAAGCCATCCAAGGCTTCTACCTCTTCCACCTCATCTTCTGAAGGCACCTGGGCTGTTAAAGCCACTCCCCAACCTACTGAAGCGATTCATCCAACACCACCATCTCTTCAAGCCCACCTTCCAGCAACACAAATCCATCCCTCTCCCACACCTCCATCATCCCCTACTCAACTTTCTACTCCACTAAAATCTCCACATGCTTCACCAGCACCAACTTCTTCATTATCTCCACTTCCTCATTTATCCTCCATACCATTTTTCAACATACCTACATCACCTCCCAATACCCCTTTTCCTCCAAACACCCACATGGAAGATGTCACCCATCCATCCCCATCAACATCTACCATCCCTCAACATGAATCCACTCCAGATGCTCACATACCAGATGCTCCACCTCCTATCCCTCCCACAGTTCCCACTTCTACACCTTCTGTAACACCATCTACCACTCCACCATTGGACACCTCAATAATTGCTTCTCTTATTGCCCTCCTCACCCCCTTCTCAAAACACTAATAGCAGAGGTCATTACACCTCTTGCTACTTCCATTACTACCCTATCTGCACAGATCTGAGCTGAAAGAGCAACTAGATCTGATATACTCTAGAGGGGGGTGAATAGAGTATATGGTGCTTTTAAACGTTTTTACAACAATTGTTGTAATATGTGTGAGCAGGGAAGCAAAAATAAATGTAATCACAGAACTAAGTTAAGCAAAAACTAAGCACAGAAAAATCAAGGCCAGAAACAAAAATGAAAGCAAGCAAAACCAGAAGACACAAGGAAATATAGTGGTTCCCCAAACTTGAGTACATCCACTCTTCTACCACCCTAGGTAGGAATCCACTGCAGGATGAGTTGATCAGGTGTCCTGCGCACCAATGAGCTTTTGATAAGGTGCTCAAAAACCAAAGCAGATTTTTTGATCAGGTGTCTTGCCACCAATGAGCTTTTGACAAGGTGCTCAAAAACCAAGCTCAAACTTTTGAAGGGAGTTTGAGAAACCCTTTACAGAGTGGGGGTAAGAGAGTGATGACAGTCTTCTCTTTCTCAAACAACTGAGAAGACTATGTGGATTGATGTCAAAGCTCCCCCTGAATCCTTGAGATCTTCAGGAAGAAAAGCTTTGCTGAGGGTGATAGGCCTTCAAAGATTGAACTCCAGCAATGGATGATTTCAGCAATAACTGAAATGTTGAATGTCTGGAGTCTTGAAATATATTGGCCTTGAACACTTTGAAAACTACAGAGATCTGAAGATTTTTAGAAAGCTTGATCTCCTTGAATAAGTGTTCTTTAGAATTCTTTGTGACAGAAGATTTTTGAATGTGTCTCTGTAATCTGTATTGTGTGTGCTCTTCTTGTTGTTCTTTTAGATTCAAAAAACATTCTGTCTCTTATTCTCTAGTCCAGAATAGAATATCATTCTCTGTCAAGTATAGCCGTTGGCCTGCATTAATTGCATCCTTAATTGCATAATCTCTTCTGGAGGAAAGTCCACAGAATTATTCCTTGAAAAATCCCTTGAAACTTGGTCCAGAAATAAATGAAAACGGCTAGCAAATCTCTGAATTAATTGCAGAATAACTCCTAACTGATTTGAATTTGAATTAAGAAATATCCTGGAAGTCATCTGAAATCGTCGAACTGAGCTCTGCTATCGTCGAGCTGAGCTCAGCGATCTGGAAATACACAGCAGCAAAATATCGTCGATCTGAGCTCAAAGATCGTCGAACTGAGCTCAGAGATAAAGATCCAAAGCATAGTCAAAATCGTCGACCTGAGCTCACCGATCGTCGAATGGAGTTCGACGATATAATGATGTTGAGCTCAGCGATCGTCGAATGGAGTTCGACGATCTGTCAAAGTTGAGCTAGACGATCGTCGATCGGAGTTCGACGAATCGTCGTGCTGAGCTCGACGATATGACTTAGTCTCCAGACTGAGAATCCTGGTCTTCAGGGCAGCTTCCAAACCTAGACTTCTAACCCTTAGACTCAATTCTAATTGACCTATTAAGCTATACAGAAGGTCAAGCAAAGAATTCCTAGAGACATAGTGATCCTGACCCAAATTAGTAATATGGTGTTCCAACAATCTCCCCCTATTTGGGTTAGGATTACTATTTACAGACTTTGGAAAAAGTTTAAATAACAACATACAATCAGAAACACAGAAAAGCAACAGCTAGATATAGCAGAAACACAGAAATATATATCACCCAGATAGCAGTCAAAAATCACAGAAATTGTCACCTTACAATATCACTTCTTCTCTTTGCCTTTAACAAGTTTAATTTCTCTGTTTGGATTAAGGGCTTCTTTGTTGGATCTGGTGTCATCTGCTGCACCCAAATAAGTTTGCTTTTTAGGCATGGGGACCACTGCTTCAGGATGTAATTCCATGTATCTGTCAGCATCAAAGAATTTACTGGAAGCATATTTCTCTAATTCTTTTTGTCTCTGTTCAGACATAGTAGAAATGCTGGAAGAATCTAATCCTTGTTCTCTGGCCTTTTTAATTTGGTCCAGTGCAGCTAATTCCTTTAACCTTGCAGTCCAAGCAGCTGGATTATTTTCAGGGTCCTCAAAAGGTACAGGTGGCTCATACCTGTTGGAAGGATTGTCTTGAGGAGTCCTGGCAGACACAGTCTCTTTTAGCTTGTAGGGGAAAGGACCAGAAGTTGTATCAGAAGAACTATGTCCTCCCCTAGAATATGGGTGCTGCCTGGACTACCCTTTGGAATATACTTGAATATCTCTTTGAGTACCTCTATATCCTCCTCTCCTAGAATATGAACCCCTGGATTGGCTTTCCCTTTGGTAAGATTTGGCATGAGGTTGATAGGGAGCCTGGCTTCTGGCTGGGGGTTGACTTGCAGAGCTTCCACCCGCACCTGCATCAGGAGGAGGTGGTGGAGGAGGATGAGAGTGCTGGAATTGGGATGAACCCTTCTCATATTTTCTCTTTTTCTTCATTGCCTTCAGCTGATTCTTAGAATATTGCATCCAGTGTTCAGTGATTGGGCAGTTATGCAGAATGTAATATGGGATATCATTGTTATCTTTAACTTTAGCAGGAGGAACCCTTTTCATTGCTTTGCTCCTTGCCTTCCTTTTCCTGGCAATGGTAGCAGATGAGTCATCAGAGTCTGTTTTGAATTCATCAGATTCAGAACTCTGGTCATCATATAGAGCATCTATTTTCTTCATCAAATCTTTCTTTAGCTGAATAGAGGCAGATGAGGCAGAAGCTGAAACAGCAGCAGCAGTAGGTGTTGAGATGGTAACAGCAGGGACAGCAACAGATGGAGAAGGTGTAACAACAACAGCAGCAGTTGGCTCTGGAGAGGTGACAGCATCAGCAACTTCACTAACAACAGCAGATTCACTAACAGCCACAAAAGCATCATCAAAGTCTGCAGAAGGCTCAAATTCAATGGCCTCTGTCATATGAAAGTCCTTGGAAGATGGTTCAGCAGAAACAACAGAAACTTCAGCATCAGCAGTAACAACATTCTCAGGAGCATCAGTATCAACAATCCTTTCTTCAGGAGAAGCAGCATCAGCAATGACTGAATTTACAAAGGCAGTGATCATGCTAGGGTCACAACAAGAACGAGGCACAAGTGCCTTGGATAAGTCTTCGGGAGGCTGGACAGCATGGACCTCTGGCAGACAGCTAAAGTAGGCAGAATCAAAAACAGATAGCAAAGACCTGAGGTTTATTGCAAGAACTGTAGTAGGAGGCACAGCAGCAGCAGCATGAAGATTCTCTTCATATGGCATCTCCCCCTGCCTAGATGCAGATACATCTGGATCAAGGCACACTGCTGTAGGTGCTGCCTGAGGGAAGAGGGAAGAGAGCCTGGCAGAAAGGGCTGCCACTGACAGGTGGAGTGGAGCCAAAGAGGTCTCCAACAGCAGAGTTAGCCTGGGGGCAAGTAACTCATACAACCTGTCAGCTAGGGCTGAGAGGTCTACTTGCTCAAGGGCTGGAGTAGAGGTAGAAGGTATGGAAGCAGCTGAGGGTTCTGGAAGAGGAGAGCTGGAGAATGGTGGAAGGGATGGCTCAGGTGTTGGTAGGGTGGATATGGAGGATAGGGGAATGGATATGGATGGGGTGAATGTTGGTTGGTCTATGATGTGGTGTAGGAGATCTTGGAATGAAGTGGAGGAGGTAGGTAATTCAAAAGGAGAGGATGGGGAATCATCCATAAAGGAATCATCCAGTAGGGTGAAGGATGGAATAGAGGGTGAAGAGGTCACAGCTGGTGGAGGGTAAGAGAATAGTGGGTGGAAGTGGTCTGCTGGTGGAGGTAGAATGGGTTCTGGGGATGGTGTTGATGTTGGAGATGGGCTGGATATGATAATGGTGGATGGAGCTGGAATGGTGGATGGTAGGGGCAGGGATGGAATTGGAGGAGGAGGAGAGGCAGCAGCAGCAGCTAGGTCATCTGCAAGGGCAGAGACCTGTGGAGGATTGACTCTTGGAGTCCTTGTGCCTGAAGGAGCACTGGAGGAGGGCCTGCTAGGCTTGCTTATTTGCCTGTCCCACTTTCCAAAGAGGGCACATGTCAGTCTCTTGGAGGCATTGATATGAACTCCAGAGGAGACTAGCAAGGCATGACACCTATGCTGCAGAAATACTCCAATAATTCTTCCAAAATTAACAAAACTTTTGTTTATTTTCTTTTTGATGAGCTCAAAGAAGACCTCTCCCCAATTCAGATTTTTTCTATCCACAAGAGCTCCCATGAGGCAGAGCTGATATCTTGATATAGTATCATGGGCAGAGTGCTTTGCCAGTAGCACTTTCCCTACCACATCTGCCAGGAACCTATATTCAACAGACAGATTCCTCTTGAATAGCTTGCTAGGGTTTCCCTCTGGATCACCCATCCTGGCAAGCAGTTCAGAAAACTCATCTCCAGATAATTCAGCAGAGTCTTCTCCATTTATCAGTCCAAAAACTTCTGATAAAATTGTGGGGGTCAAGGGTACCTGAGTTCCAGCTATTGACCCAACTATGGTGCTGTTATCTTGATTATGGGCAGTATAAACCCACTCCTTGATCTCATCAGAAGCCAGCTTGATCCTGGTGGTCATTATGGCAGTCAGATTCTGATCCTTGAACAAACCCAGTATATCTTGAAAAATCTGATCAGTCGTGCTGAAGGATTCTATATCAATATCAAACCCAGCATCAAACTTCATTGCAGCAAGAACAGCAACTGACACAGCCATTTGTACCTGCAAAAAACTCAACAAACAAAACGACCAAGCGTAGAACTGTTTGGAGGGAAACAAAATCCTTGCAGAGAAATCGAAAGCGCAAAAGAGAACGACGACGAAAAATGAGTTTTATATTAGGGTTCGACGCAGAATTGGAAAGATCGTTGAACTCAGTTCGACGATCGAGGCTCCTAAAGGAATCTGAAGCGTCTTCAACATCGTCGATCTCCGTTCAACGATCTTGGAGAGCGTCGAGCTCCGTTTGACGATCGTTCAGTGAACATAATCGTCGAGCGCCGTTCGACGATCGTTGACCGGAAGAGATAGTTCATACTATCTGATAACCGTTGAACACAGTTCGATGATTTTTGGAAATCGTCGATCTCCGTTCGACGATCTTGGGAAAATCGTCGAGCGCAGTTCAGAGATCAGAGAAATGCTAGACACTAAGAAAAAAATCAGAATGTTTGCCTAGTCTTGGTCAATTTTTAAGCTTTCAAAATCTTGGATATTATTTAAGACTTCCTCCATCTAACATTCCTAACTGATTTAGGAAGAATGTGTGTTTCTTTTCATCCAAGGGCTTGGTGAAAATATCTCCCCTTTGTAAATCAGTTGGGATATAATGTAATTAAATTTTATTTTTTTCAACATTATCCCTTAAGAAATGATGTTTAATCTCTATATGTTTTGTCCTACTATGGAGGACTGGATTTTGAGCTATGGAAATAGCACTTGTGTTATCACAAAAGATTTTAGACTTCTCTAAGTTGTAACCATAGTCTAGGAGTTGGTTTTGAATCCACAAGATTTGTGAACAACAACTGCCTGCAGCCATATATTCAGCTTCAGCAGTTGAAGTTGACATATATGTTTGTTTCTTACAAAACCAAGAGACAAGTCTGTCACCAAGGAACTGACAAGTTCCACTAGTGCTTTTCCTGTCAATTCTGCATCCAGCATAATCAGCATCAGAGAATCCAGTTAACTCAAATGCTGAATCTTTTGGATACCAGAGACCTAGATTTGGACAACTTTTAACATACCTGAGAATCCTCTTTACTAATGTTAGGTGTGACTCTCTAGGGCTTACTTGGAACCTAGCACATATACATGTAGCAAACATTATATCTGGTCTACTAGTTGTGAGATACAGTAAAGAGCCAATCATTGCTCTATATGTTGTCTGATCAACAGGTTTCCCATGTTCATCAGCATCCAATACAGCATTAGTAGGCATGGGTGTTTTCATACAAGATGATTCAGACATACCAAATTTCTTAACCAGTTCATGTGCATACTTGGTTTGAGAAATGAAGATGCCTTCAGCATGTTGTTTGACTTGCAATCCTAGGAAGAAGGATAGCTCACCCATGCTACTTATCTCAAATTTAGAATGCATCAGGTTAGAAAACCTTCTGCACAATTTTGAGTCAGCAGAACCAAAAATGATATCATCTACATAAATCTGTACTAGCAGGGTATGAGACTTATGGGTTCTAATAAAAAGAGTTTGGTCTACTCTACCCCTTATAAAACCATTTTCTAAGAGAAAGCATGCTAGGGTCTCATACCATGCTCTAGGAGCTTGCTTGAGACCATATAATGCTTTGTTCAGTCTAAAAACATAATCAGGATAAGTTGGAGAGATAAAAGCTGGAGGTTGTTTGACATAAACTTCCTCTTTGATGTCTCCATTCAAGAAGGCACTTTTGACATCCATCTGATATACTTTGAAGCCTTTGTGAGCTGCATAAGCTAGAAATATCCTGATGGCTTCTAATCTTGCAACAGGTGCAAAAGTCTGGTCGTAGTCGATTCCTTCTTCTTGAGAGTATCCCTGAGCAACTAGCCTTGCCTTGTTCTTTATAATTACTCCTTGATCATCCAGTTTGTTTCTGAATACCCATTTTGTTCCAACAATGGAATGATCCTTAGGCTTTGGCACTAGTTCCCATACTTTGTTCCTCTCAAATTGATGCAACTCCTCTTGCATTACAATGATCCAGTGTGGATCTTGCTCTGCATCTTGAATGGACTGAGGTTTAATTTGAGATAGGAAGCAGGTGTGCAACAGGTTTTGGTTGACCTGATTTCTGGTTTGCACACCAGCTGAGATTTCTCCAATTATTTGGGAAATTGGATGGTCTCTTGATGTTACTAAATCAACAGGGGGTGTTGATTGTTCAGCAACCTGTGTTGTTGTTTCCTCTTGTGGTACAACAACTGGCTCTTCAAGTTGTGCTTCAATATGTTGAGCATTCCCTTCATCTTCACTGCTTTCATCCTCTTGAGTAACCTGTAACCTGTTCAAGTCTTCAACTAGAGAATGTTCCTGCAAAGGTTCTATGGTAGAAGAAATCTTCTCCTTGAAAGACATGTTAGATTCATCAAAAGAAATGTGAACAGATTCCTCAATTTTCAAAGATGATTTATTATAGACCCTATAGGCCTTGCTGATCATGGAGTATCCCAGAAACACTCCTTCATCAGCTTTGGCTTGAAATTTTGCTAAATATTTCTTGTCATTATTGTGAATGTAGCAAATACAACCAAAGACTCTAAAATAGTCAACTTTAGGTTTCTTCCCTTTGAGTAATTCATAGGGAGTATTTCCCTTTAGTTTATGTATCAGACTTTGTTCAGTACATAGTTGGAGGTGTTCACTGCCTCTGCCCAAAAGGATAGAGGTAGATGAGCATCTGACAACAATGTAGTGGCAGATTCAATAAGAGTTCTATTTTTCCTTTCAGCTACCCCATTTTGTTGAGGAGTTCTAGGAGCTGAGAAAGTATGTCTGATCCCTTCACTCTGACAGAACTCTTGCATAAGAAGAGAATCAAACTCTGTCCCATGATCACTTCTGATCAGGGAAATGTGAGTATTGAACTCAATCTGTATGCATTTGAGAAACTCTGTCAGACACTTAAAGTTATCATACTTCTTTCTTAGAAAGAACACCCAAGTGAATCTAGAGAAGTCATCTACAACTACTAAAGTGTAGGATTTTCCTCCTAGGCTTTGTACTGTAATGGGTCCAAAGAGGTCCATGTGTAACAGATACAATATCCTAGGTGAATCACTCTTATTAAGTGACTTAAAACTGTTTTTAGTTTGTTTGCCTAATTGACAAGCCCTACAGAGTCCTTCCTTCTTGTAGGGGCCAGAAGATAGTCCTCTAACAAGGTTGTCCTTGGATAGCCTAGCAATAGTTCTAAGGTTTAGGTGTCCTAATCTCTTATGTCATAAAACATTTGGTCTACAGACAGAGTTAAACAAGCAAATATCTACATCAGTTGAAATAAAATCTACTAGATAGATGTTACCTTTCCTTTTACCTGTCAACACTGTTGTGTTGTCCTCTGACTTGATTTTGCATAAGGCTTTGCTGAAGGTCACCTGGTAGCCTTCATCACATAGCTGAATGATGCTAATTAGGTTGTGCTTCAGTCCTTCTACATATGCTACCTTCTTGAAAGTTACTGAACCAATCTGGACTGCACCATATCCTTTAGTTTGTCCAAAGTTTGAATCACCAAAGATAAATTTGGGTCCAAGCTTGGCTCTGAAGGATGTGAGGTTGTCCTTGTTCCCTGTCATGTGCTTAGAGCACCCACTATCCAAATACCATTGCTGGTTAGATGTTGGATAGGTCTTCACCTGCACATAAGACAATTCATTTGTTTTTGACCCAGTTTACCTTGGGCCTAGGTTGATAACCTTTAAATTCAGAAATGAAAGACATCCCAGGTTGACTCTTATATCCTTCAGGATGATATCTCCTTGGAGGTAAAATCCATTCAGTATAAGGATTAAAGATTTGGGATGAAGGACCCTTAGGATTCAATTTTGATTTGCCTTTGAAAAATTTTCCAGGGCTCTGACCTCTGTTCGACGATCTTGGAGCTGCGTTCGACGATCTTGGGTCAGATCGTCGAGCTCCATTCGACGGTCGACTATGGCTGAGGTCAGGTATTTGAGATCGTCGACCTGCGTTCGACGACTTTGGCTGAGATCGTCGATCTGCGTTCGACGATTGTGCCTGAGATCATCGAGCTGCGTTCGGCGATCGTCGATCTTCATTCGGCGATCGTCGATCTCCGTTCGACGATTTCTGCTGGGGCTTAGTTTTCTGAGGCAGATCAGAATTTTTCCTAGCTACCTCTACAACTTCCTTTCCCTTGTCAGAAATAAATTTGATGGGAGTTGTTAGGACTATAGGTTGGCTGGATGAAGCACCCAAGCCCAGTGTACTGTTAAATCTAGAGTTCACTGTGCTTGTGATGTCCATCAGCTTGATGCTTCTCCCATTAAGCGATTCTTCAAGCTTCTTGGCCTCAGAGAGCTCACTTTTCAGTGAAGCTATCTGTTCCCTACAACACTCCAACTCCTGAGAGAGTTTGAGGTTTTCTGACTTTAGAGCATTGTGTTCAGATAATTGGTTTCTGAGAGAGATAATCTCTTTCTCAGACTTTAGCAGATCTAAACACAGTGCTTTAAACTCAGATTTAAAATCTTCTGAACTAAAATCAAAAAAACTAATTACCTGATATTCTTCAGGTTAAGTCTCTGAGTCTGACTCTGACTCTTCTTCCTCTGAATTGTGCTGTGAGGCATTAATTGCCATCATGCAGAACTCCTTTTCTTCTGTATCATCCTCATCATCACTGGAGCTGGATGAGGCTTCTGACTCCTCTTCTGTCTCACTCCAGGATTCAGCAACAAACCCTTTTCTTGTATGCTTATTTTTGCTTGAGGAAGGTTTGCCATTGTCATTCCTTTTGGAGTCTTTCTCCTTTCTTCTTTCTTTTCTGTCCCTTCTGTCCTTGTTCTTGTTCTCTGGACAGTCAGGAACTATGTGCCCTGGTTTCCTGCAACCAAAGCAAATAATGTCTTTATTATTGCTAATGGACTTGTCATACCTTGGCTTATCCTGCTCCTTGTATGATCTTTTTCTGAGGTCCTTTCTGGCCATCTTGTAGAATCTTTTGGCCAGCAGACTGAGTAGTTCATCATTGTCTGTAGCTTTATCTTCAGACAGATCCTCAGTTGCCTTGAATGCTATGGTCTTCTCTTTTCTTGTGGCTGGTGAGGCAGCCTTCTGTTCTTCCTCTCTATTCTTGATGAGTAGATCATAAGATTTGAGCTTACCCAATAGAGCTTCAGTGGTAATCTCATTTAGACTTCTGGCATCCTTAATTGGCCAGATTCTTGAATCCCAAGTGCTGGGGAAGCACATTAGGATCTTGTCATTAAGTTCTGTTAGAGAGATCTCTTTGTCCAATGTCCTAAGTTCACTGACAATTAGACTTAGTCTGTTGTACATATCTCCCACTGACTCAGTCTCTCCCTTCTTGAAGTTCTCATATTGAGAGATGAGATGAGATCTTCTATCCTTTCTCTCATCAGCTGAGCCTGAGACTATTTCTGAGAGCTTGTCCCAAATTTCTTTTGCTGAGTTGCATTCGGCTACCTTTTGAAATATGTCATCTGACATTGTCTGGGCTAGGATGTTCATAGCCTTGGCATCAGCTACCTTCCGTTTCTTGATGTCAGCATCTGTTCCTGATGGAGGTGGAACAGCACTTGTACTTGTGTTCTCTGGAGGTCTTGGACATACTGTCAAAACAGAATTAAAGATATCTTTGTCAATAGAATTCATGTAAAGTCTAATCCTTGCTTTCCAAAGTGCAAACTTTGACAGATTGCACACTGGAGGTCTGGTGCTAGCATAATCTTTGTTTTGGGCCATGATTTGTGCAAACAAAATCTAATAATACACTACAAAAGAAGAACAGATCTAGTTTAGGATCTTTGGGTTCAGGTGTTAGCATGTACAACCAATCAGGTATGGTATGTTTAACCAACCTGGCTCTGATACCAATTGAAAGAGCAACTAGATCTGATATACTCTAGAGGGGGGTGAATAGAGTATATGGTGCTTTTAAAAGTTTTTACAACAATTGTTGTAATATGTGTGAGCAGGGAAGCAAAAATAAATGTAATCACAGAACTAAGTTAAGCAAAAACTAAGCACAGAAAAATCAAGGCCAGAAACAAAAATGAAAGCAAGCAAAACCAGAAGATACAAGGAAATATAGTGGTTCCCCAAACTTGAGTACATCCACTCTTCTACCACCCTAGGTAGGAATCCACTGCAGGATGAGTTGATCAGGTATCCTGGGCACCAATGAGCTTTTGATAAGATGCTCAAAAACCAAAGCAGATTTTTTGATCAGGTGTCTTGCCACCAATGAGCTTTTGACAAGGTGCTCAAAAACCAAGCTCAAACTTTTGAAGGGAGTTTGAGAAACCCTTTACAGAGTGGGGGTGAGAGAGTGATGACAGTCTTCTCTTTCTCAAACAACTGAGAAGACTATGTGGATTGATGTCAAAGCTCCCCCTGAATCCTTGAGATCTTCAGGAAGAAAAGCTTTGCTGAGGGTGATAGGCCTTCAAAGATTGAACTCCAGCAATGGATGATTTCAGCAATAACTGAAATGTTGAATGTCTGGAGTCTTGAAATATGTTGGCCTTGAACACTTTGAAAACTACAGAGATCTGAAGATTTTTAGAAATCTTGATCTCCTTGGATAAGTGTTCTTTAGAATTCTTTGTGACAGAAGATTTTTGAATGTGTCTCTGTAATCTGTATTGTGTGTGCTCTTCTTGTTGTTCTTTTAGATTCAAAAAACATTCTGTCTCTTATTCTCTAGTCCAGAATAGAATATCATTCTCTGTCAAGTATAGCCGTTGGCCTGCATTAATTGCATCCTTAATTGCATAATCTCTTCTGGAGGAAAGTCCACAGAATTATTCCTTGAAAAATCCCTTGAAACTTGGTCCAGAAATAAATGAAAACGGCTAGCAAATCTCTGAATTAATTGCAGAATAACTCCTAACTGATTTGAATTTGAATTAAGAAATATCCTGGAAGTCATCTGAAATCGTCGAACTGAGCTCTGCTATCGTCGAGCTGAGCTCAGCGATCTGGAAATACACAGCAGCAAAATATCGTCGATCTGAGCTCAAAGATCGTCGAACTGAGCTCAGAGATAAAGATCCAAAGCATAGTCAAAATCGTCGACCTGAGCTCACCGATCGTCGAATGGAGTTCGACGATATAATGATGTTGAGCTCAGCGATCGTCGAATGGAGTTCGACGATCTGTCAAAGTTGAGCTAGACGATCGTCGATCGGAGTTCGACGAATCATCGTGCTGAGCTCGACGATATGACTTAGTCTCCAGACTGAGAATCCTGGTCTTCAGGGCAGCTTCCAAACCTAGACTTCTAACCCTTAGACTCAATTCTAATTGACCTATTAAGCTATACAGAAGGTCAAGCAAAGGATTCCTAGAGACATAGTGATCCTGACCCAAATTAGTAATAGGGTGTTCCAACAACTGCCCTCACTACTTCCCCATCTTCAGTCAGGTGCCTGGCTTCAGGTCTTACTGAAACCATGCAGGGGGAGATGTCTGATGATGAAGCTGGAGTAGTTCCAGCAGTAGCAGCTCCAGCAGCAGAGGCAGCAACAGTAGCAGCAGATTGTACAGAGTATATTGATACAGATGATATTGATTTTATTAATTTTATTGACACTGATATGGACTTGGAAGAGTCAGTCTCTGAGAAAATAATTACTGGTGGTGATTTCATCATTAATCCCACAGTTGATTTAGAGAATTTGTTGAAGAATTTTGAATTTGCAGTTTTGAGATGTCTTACAGCAGAACTTACTACTAAGCCATCCTTGGTTATTATATCATATACATCCCCAGTAAGTCCACAAGTTGCAAAGCAACTTAGTGATAGTTTTGCTGTTTCTGAGCCCGTAGTTATTCCAGCACCTTCAGCAATTTCTTCAAAAGATACAGAAATGACACTCCCTGCTACATTCTTCAAAAGATAACATCATATAAAGGGACGTCAGCTTGGATGTGGTTGTCCAAGAATCAGCAGAAGGAGAGGAAGAAAAGCAGAAGGTACTCTCCTCCTCCAGTTCAAAGATACAGAAAAGATCTACCTCCTCTAGCTGCTGGTGCTTCAGGTTCTAGTTCTCAAAGATCTGCCCCTATTCAAACATATCAAAGACATCAAGGGAGATCTCATTATGAAAGCAGCCAGCATAGACATCATTATTCTTCAGGCAAGCAGCAACAGCAACAACATCAACGTCAACAACAGCAACAATCATTCTCTTCAGATCAAAGAGCTGAAAGTCCTAAAAGATCACCCTCTCCTCCTGTTCCTTTTGATGATCCTGAGACAGTTAATATTACTAGAATGGCCAGGTTCTAGGAACCGATAGGCCTTTCTATGATCAACAAAGCCAAAGCTGAGGGAAAGGATCCTTCTGAATACTCAACAATGTCAAAGTACAGGAAAGAGGAACTCAAAAGATTTGAGAAGGCAAACAAGTTCTTTAATGTAGATGTCTACATGAAGTTGCACCTAGAAGAAGTTGTCCCCAGGGCTACATCTCTGAAGATTATAGGGGCTGCTGACATGACCATGACCAGTGTGCAAGCTTCAGATCCTAACAGAGAAATAATATTTACAAAGCCAGGAGACAAGAGCAAGGATGCAATGCCAAAGAAAAAGAAGCAAAAGAAGTGATTTTGAACTCTCTTTATCTTTCTGCATTATTTATAACTGCTTTATATTTTCTGAACAAACCTCATGTATATATATATCTGCTGCATGCGTTATCTATCTCTACCAGATATATGCTTTTTCTGCTTTGTTTAGTTTCAGTTTAAGACTGAGTTTGTGGTTAGTAACCTCACCCAAATAGGGGGAGATTGTTGGATCCCTAGTTTGATTTGGGCTAGGTTCACTAACTTAGGATGTTGTGACCCACAATGTATAGTCAGGGTCATAGTCGTGTCCTAGAGTCTAGGCCAAGTACTTAGAGTCAACATCACATGTACCAGCTATCAACAAGACTGTTAGAGACTCAAGACTTAGAAAATTTCAAGACTCTGTAAAGTGAGTTCGACGTTCGTCGAACTCAGGTCGATGATTGTCGTGCTTAGCTCGAAGATCTCAGAGAAAATTCTCTGAGCTGAGCTCGACGAACTTTATTCTTTGGTCGACGAATCTTTGGACTACTACAGCATTCTGTCTAGACTATGTTCTCTAGTCCCAGGTCAACAAACTCAGTTCTCTGCCCGACGAATTCTGGATTATCTACTTCAACAACATAGAACCAGAAGACTTGTGTCGACACTTAGAGTATATGTCGACACCAACCGAGTCGACACTACAAGAACTTATGTCGACACCCAGATCATCATTCGACACTTTGGAAAGGTTGTGTCGACACCACACAGGATATCAGTCTACACCACCTGTGTCGACACCATGAGTAATTGTGTCGACCTACAGAATATTTGACAACTCCAGAAACTCAGCTCGACGAACTTCAAACACAGAAAAGGCAAAGTTTCTGAAGCATACAGTTCTGTTATCAGATCGACGATCTTGGAACTCAGCTCGACGAACAGAAGTTATCTGATCGACGAACACAGCAACTCAGCTCGACGAACTGTGAACTCAGCTCAACGATTTCTGTCATCTGTTCGACGATTCCAGACTAAGTCATTTCCAGCCCTGTCCCCATTATTACTGCAATAATTCCTGGGTAATCAATGCTCTAACATTATCTGAATATAACCGTTAGAGGAGCATTGATTAGGATATTCTCCAGGAAATTATTCAATGCTGCTTATTCTCTAGGCCGTCAGCATTGAATGTAGAAGGAATTCAAAATTCGAAAGACCAATTTCCCCAGAAAATATAAAAAGAGATTTTTCTCTTTTCTTATAGGCATAGATAGAAAGAAAGTCAGAAAAAAGATACAGAGTGAAGATTACCGAATCAGACAAGAAAAATACAACTCGTCTGCTCTCAGTCTTACACAAGATTTCTGATATAGAAGAAAGCCCTAGACCAGAACATTATCTGTCATCTGAAGAAGAACAACAATCATTCAAATATCAAGAGTCTTCATTCTTCAAACTCTCCAGGACATTTCACAGGACAATAAATCTTCCATCTGTCAAAGAAGTTCCTGAAGATCTCTCTGATCAAGGCTGAAAGCTTGAAGGCCTATCACCCTGTACAAAGCTCCAGTTCTCCTGAACTCTTCTACATCTTAGGGGGAGCTTTGACAACATCACTGAATCCACTTAAGTCTTCTCAGTTTATTGAGAAAGAGAAGACCTCATCACTCTGTCATCCCCACCTCTGTAAAGGGTTTTAATTCCCTTCAAAATTATTCTGGTTCACAAGTCTCCTTCCAAAAGACTTGAGGTTGGTTTTTGAGCACCTGATCAAAAGCTCATTGGTGGCAGTCACTTGATCAAAACCTGTAGTGGATTCCTACCAGTGTTGTAGAAGAGTGGATGTACCCAGGTTGGGGAACCACTATAAAATTTCTTGACTCGTCTGGTTGCCAATTTTCTTTTTGTTCTTGTTGTGCTTGTGTTTTTAGGACTGTTGTGTGCTTATTTATTTTATTTTAATTTTGCACCTTTTAATTACAGCAGAAGTTGTAATAGTTTTATAAGGACCTACAAATACTCTATTCACCCACCCCCCTCTAGAGTATATTAGATCTAACACATCACTTTCAGCCTCGTGCGTATGATGTACTCTTGTTGTACGTGACGGATCACGTAAGAGTTCTTTTTTTCCTAATGATGCCTTGTTTCTTTTTGTACATTACTTCAGTGCTTTGGTCTTGGGTTGGTACCCTTTTGACCTTTGTTTATTTTGGCTTTTTTTCTGCCACCATTTGTACCTTCTTGTTGAGGTATTCTGTCCTTGGAATGCCTCAGGTTCAGAGCAGCTGCAGATAGCAGAGCTGGTTTCGGAGTTTCTGGGTGGCAGTGTTGGCCGTGGTTGTTGTCTCATCTTAGCGAGATAGTTTGTTGCTTAATTTGTTTTACTAGTTCAGACAAACTTTGCTGTATGTGAGTTCGTGTCAGTTTGTTGATGCCCACAGAATTGTTACTTTTAGGTACTTGCTAGATGCTTAGTTTTCTATATGTGGATGTGGATTACTTGCTCTCTGGGAGGATTTTATACTAGGAATGCATGTTAGGTATTTTTAAGTATAAAATCTACTCTATTACTTCATGCATTGCATAATTTAAAACTCTAACTTATTATATTTAGCGACCGTAAAAGCTATCTTTACAACTATTATAAATTTAGGGTCTTGCATAACATGAGTTATTCTTTGGGGACGTTTATACTCATGTAGAATGCTGGATTCAATCTAAATAAGTATTTTCCGCAGCGTATAATTATATTTTGATTCATGGACTAGATGAGCCACTCAGCCGAGGGATACGGCTAACTACTGCACTTGAACTGATTTTTTTATCTTAAAATAACTTAAAGAATCTTTCTTCATGATTAATTAGGTGTTTGCCTGAGCGTCCACAGTTATCCTCTGCTGACGTGGCATCATGACACACATTTTCTCTTACTATGATAAGTTATTATTTGCGGTGAAAATGCGGGTTGTGACACTAATGACCATTATTGGCCATGAAGGTGAAAATTTCGGCCACTCATGGGTTCACTGAACTCGGCCATTTAGGGCTGATTATGGCTGTTGGTCTCCTCTTATTTATCCAGGGAAGATGAATCCAGCAAATGGAGGTGAGGGGAGGGGATCTTGATCTCTTATGGCCATTAATGGCTTTCTCTCCCCTATTTCTCTCTCTTCCTTATGGGAGAAATTAAATTCAGCCACTTTTGTGGCTGGCTATGATTATTCAACTCCTCAAAATTGATAAGGGAGCATGTATCCATCAATTGGAGAGACCCTTGGTCTCCCTTGGCCATGAATGGCCCTTTTAAAGCACTTTCTCTCTCCTCCATTAAAGGGTAAAAATGGAATTTTCTCTCTCCTAGTCATCAAGGCTGAATTTGATCATCTCTCTAGCCTAATGGCAGCCCATTAACTTATAATATTAGATAATTAAGATGAGGTTAGCCCAAATGAAAAGGGCTTGAGCTTGGGTTAGCCCATTTGAGCTAAGTTTGACCTAACACTAGCATAGGGTTGACCTAGGTCAAAATGGCCTTTTGGGTGGACCCCAATGGGTCATTGTTGACCCATTGGGGTCCCCTAGGGTCTAGGTAGGGTTGTGTAGGGTTGTCTTGGTACCTTGTAGGTCACCTTCCCCTTAGTTAGGACACGTTGACCACTTTAGGGATAGGGTTGACTTGGGTCAACTTAGCCTCTTGTGTTGACCCCAATGGGTCGTTGGTGACCCATTGGCCTCCCTAAGGCCTTGGGGAGGTCTAGTTACGGTCAATTGGGCATGTTAGAGGGCAATTATCCTTAGTTAGGGCACCTTGACCTTTTTAGGGCTAAGGTTGACTTGGGTCAACTTAGCCTCTTGGGTTGACCCCAATGGGTCCTTGGTGACCCATTGACCTCACTTTAGGGCTAGGGAAGCAAGTGTGCGGTCCACTTGGATAAGGAAGGGTCAACTGACCCCAAGTAGGCCAGTTTGACCCATTTAGTGTTAGGGTAGACTTAGGCCAACTGGGCCACTTTGCCTGTCCCCATTGGGTCCTTAGTGACCCTATGGACCACCCAAGGTGGTTTAGGGTGTTGTGGTGGTGTCATGAAGTCAAGTTGAAGCCCTAAAGTCAAACCCTAAGTCTGGTGGTGAGGCTGTGTTATAGGCAAACCAAGGTGATTTTCACCTTGGTCCTTGTTCACTTGGTCCTTTGAGCTTCTTAAGGTTTTGTCATGACCCAGTCATGACAAAACCACTCCTAGGAGTCTATTTGTTTGAGGAATGTTACAAATCCCAATATATAAAAATAAAAATTTCGTCCCCGAAATTAAAGTTAAGCATACGGGGTTTTTACGGAAGTAAAAGTATGTAACATCCCTAGGAGTTGAAGGTATACCTGACTCGAAGAGTTCTGGGTACCTTTGTTGCATCAAGTCCTGTGGCTCCCAAGTGTGCTCCTCCTGCCCATGATTTCTCCACATAACCTTGACTAGCGAAACCTTCTTGCGTCGCAAGACCCGTATCGTCGTATCATCGATCCTGATTGGCTCCATGCTGACTGTTCCGCTCCAGGATCCTATAAGACCCCATGTATCTCAGATCTAGCTTCTTCCACCCGCGAACCCGCGAGACCCCATGCATCTGCCGTATCTTCAGGAAAACCTGTTCTCCAACCTGGAACTCCACCTGACGATGCCGCGCATCGTAATATTTGACCTGCCTGCTCTGGGCTTCCAACATCCTGTCCCGGATCAATCTAACTTGAGCATCAGTGTCCTCCACAAACTTTGAGTTGAGTGCCTTCAGATCCTCATCCTGGATCCAAGATAGTGGGGTCCTGCACCTTCGTCCGTATAATGCCTCATATGGGGCCATGCCTATGTTGTACTGATGGTTGTTATTGTACGAGAACTCGATCAGCGGCAGCAGTCTCTCCCAAGGCTCGTCGCGGTCCAAAATGCATAGGCGCAAAAAATCTTCTAGTGTTCGATTGGTGCGCTCTGTCTGTCCATCTGTCTGGGGGTGGAAAGTCGTGTTGAACGTCAACCGAGAACCCAGGTGTGCCTGAACTGACCTCCACTCCTTAGACGTAAACCGTCCATCCTGATCTGGCATGATCGTCCTGGGTACCCCATGATAGCGCACAAACTGCTTGACGAACCTCCATACTAGCACACTGACTGGAGCGTCCTTCGTAATCGGAATTAACCTGGCCACCTTCGTCAGTCTATAGACAATCACCCAGATCGAATCATTCCCCACATGAGATCGGGGTAGCCCATGTATAAAATCCATGGCTATGTCCTCAAACTTCCACTCTGGCACTGGACGTGGCTGTAGTAACCCGGACGTATACTTGCACTCCGCCTTTAAGAGCTGACAAGCCTCGCAATGTGTCACAAAATATGTAATGTCCTTCTTCATACCCGGCCAATACATCGTCTTTTTCAGGTCTGTTGCCATCTTAGTGATCCTCGGGGGCATTGAGTATCTGATACAGTATGCCTCTGACATAATATCCTCCCGAATCTGAGCTCCTGCCGGTATATATACCATGCCTCTAAAACATAGCAGTTCATCCCTCAAGGAGTAATCCCTTGTCGTGCCTTCCTCCAAGGCTCTGAATATCGGCTCTGCCCTCGCATCCAGCCTCTGCCCGTCCCTGATGCGATCCTGAATGTCATCGGTGGCAGTCATCGATGCCAGGTACTCCGTATATAGCTCTGGGTCATCTTCGGACACTAAGGATATATGTATCTCCTTCAACATCTTCACCAACTCCAAGGCCATCAGCTGAGGACCTGCTCCTGATGTAGTTGCTCTCCAACTCAGAGCGTCTACCACCACGTTTGCCTTCCAGGGATGGTAGTGCATGGTGTATTGATAGTCCGACAAAAACTCTACCCAACGTCTCAATGTGATGTTTAGCTCCTTCTGCGTGTCCACGTACTTCAAGTTTTAATGGTCCGAGAAAATGTTGCAGTGAACATTGTATAGATAGTGTCGCCAGATCTTCAGCGCAAAAATAACTGCCCCATCTCCAAGTCGTGTACCGGGTAGTTCTGCTCATGTTTTTTCAACTGACGGGAGGCGTAAGCTATCACGTGCTCGTTCTACATCAGAACTGCACCTATCCCCTGATATGATGCATCCGTTTACACCTGGAATAATTCCGTCCCAGATGGAAGAGCAAGGATAGGGGCCGAGGTAAGCCGACCCTTTAGCTCTAGAAAGGCAGCCTCGCACCGTGGCGTCCAAACAAATGGAGACTCCTTCTTCGTCAGTGATGTGAGAGGGAGAGCAATTTGCGAGAATCCCTTCACGAACTTCCGGTAGTATCCGGCAAGCCCTAAGAAACTCCTGACATTTGTTGCCGTCTTCAGTGGTGGCCAATCCCGTACTGCCTGAATCTTCGTTGGATCTACCGCCAATCCTGCTCCACTAATAATATGGCCCAAAAGGCCACCTATTTTATCCAGAACTGGCACTTGCTGAACTTAGCAAATAGATTGTGCTCTCGGAGCTCTTCCAGCGTCAGAGTCAGGTGTCTCGCATACTCCTCTTCTGTCCTCGAGCAGATGAGGATGTCGTCAATAAACACAATGACGAAGACATCCCGATATGGCTTAAATACTCGGTTCATCAAACTCATCAACGCGGAGGGTGCATTCGTGAGCCCGAAGGGCATCACGTTAAACTCGTACAATCGTATCTAATGCTGAAGGCTGTTTTCTGGATGTCCTCCTCCTGAATGCACAGCTGGTAGTACCCCGACCTTAGATCCAGCTTTGAAAACCAGTGAGCTCCCTCCAACTGATCAAATAGTTTATTTATCCTCAGTAGAGGATACGTGTTCCAGACCGTCATCATGTTCAAGGACCGGTAGTCGATACATAATCAAAGTGTCTCATCCTTCTTCTTGACGAACAACACCGGAGCTCCCCATGGTGAAGAGCTAGGCCAGACAAATCCGGCTTCCACTAGCTCCTGTAGCTGGCTTCAAAACTCCACCAACTCCTTCGGGGCCATCCGGTAAGGAGCTCTAGATGCTGGGTTAGCCCCTGACACGAGCTGAATCTAAAAATCCTTCTCCCGGTGTGGGGGTAGCCCCAGTAGCTTCTCCAGAAATACATCAGCAAAATCCCGCACCACCGGGATATTTTGAATGGAATCTTTGGCCTCGATCATCTCAAAAAGCACCTGATACACCTCATCTCCCTGCATATGGGCCTTGATGGCTTGAATGGAAGATAAAAACATACGAGGTACGAGTTCAATACCTTGTAAAATGACCTCCGAGTCCTCATGCCTCAAGACAATTTGCTTTTCTGCACAGTCAATTCTGGCATGGTGCCAACACAGTCATGCCATGCCCAAAATAAGATCGAACCCCAGTATTTCCAATACCGTTGCCGGGGTTTCGAAGGTCTTTCCTCCAATACAAACCTCCATATTGCACTTTGCGGACGAAGTCATCACGGAGCCGTCTGGGAGGCGTACCCTCCGAGTGATGTCGGTAAAGTGGTGCTCGTCACCCAAGTCTTTAGCGAAGTCCGCCGAAACGAACGAGTGCGAGGCACTGGTGTCGAACAGAGTATAAGCGGGCTTGTCGTTGATAGAGACTATGCCTGAGGTAGTTAAATGTTTTAGCATTCTAGTTATGTTTTCCTTTCCTATTTCTAACTACTATATATCCAAAAAAAGTTTAAAAGGAAAGAACATAAAATTTACTGGCATACCTGCTATCACCCGCTCCGGATTCTGAGGTTGTGTCAGGTCCAGGGCATATACTTGCTCTCTCTCCTGCCTGCGGTCTCTGTCCTGAAATCCACGTCCTCGATCGCATCCTCGGCCACCAAACTGCTGAGGTGGTGGGGAATCCTGAAGTGTTGGTCGGGGTGCTTCCCTCATGGGGCAGTTCCTCTTGAAGTGTCCCGACTGGTTGCACCGAAAACATATCGGTGCCTTCTCTGTTGTCCTTGGCATCTCTAACATCTGTAAAGGCTGAGGAGCCAGTACGGTCGGGTTCCTCTGCTCCTGCCTATCCTTCCGGCGAGGTTGATCCCCATTCCTCCTTTCCCCAATAACCTGACCTCGAGGATGGTCTCTACGGCCTCCAATCACTGCGTCGTCAGCTGATCTCTTTCGGCTCCTGACTATGAGCTGATCTGCCTCTCTCTTCTTGGCCATCTCCAAAATCCTGGCCAAGCTCCCCTCAGAGACGAAGAGGAGGGCCTGTCTCATATCATCATGAAGACCCTTGTAGAATCTCTTTGCGTAGCCCGCGTCATCCAACTGATAGGACTTCGCATAGCGGGCTAGGTGAGTAAACTCCTGGTAGTACTCTAGCACGGTCTTGTTTCCCTATCTTGACTGCAGGAACCCTTCCTCTAACTCGTCCCTTGCTGATTGAGGTACAAAATGTCGCAGTAAAGCTGCTCTGAACTCCTCCCAAGATATGTCTGCACAATCCACTCTAGCAAAGGTGGTGTCCAGCTGCGACTTCCACCACCTCTTCCCATGTGACTCTAGGCAGGAAACTGCCAAAGCAACTGCCTCCTCTGTCGGGCATCGAATCCCCGCAAGCATCTCGTAGATGGTGTCCAACCACTCCTCTGTGCGGACTGCCGACTCCGTGCCTAGGTAGGATGGAGGAGAAAGCCCACGAAAGGCACTCATCAAGGTGGCCCCAGGATTTGGCTGTGGAGCCGGGGCCTGCTGAGCCCTGAAGGCCTCCATAATGGACGTCAATGTTTATCCTATCTCCGTCTGCTGGAATGGAGCAGGAGCTTGTGGGCGTGGAACCATATTATGTGCCTAAGGTGTTCCCTGCTGTGGGGTAGGGTTCGTCGTAGGATACAAGGAAGAATTCCAATTGTTAGACAGCGTACAAATGGAATGAATGGAAGAGATAAAGTAGACTTTTACATGTGACTCCCCCCATGGTCCCACCACTGCTTCTGCTGCTAGTTTGTCCGCAAACTAAGCCCGCGCGGGGTGGCCCAGGGTTTTTTTTTGTGTACTTCTTCTCCTGGATTGATGTTTCCTCTGATACCAGTTTGTAAGACCCTTTTTTTTCTTTTAAAAGCAGCGGGGTATTATGCCCAGAACAGCCATTTTGCTATGACACCGACACTCGGGAAGGTCGTCACTACAAAATGTCGATCCTGCCGGCCTTTACGATCACCAAAGAGAAAAAGAAGTATACACATAATATGGATAAAACTAAGTCCACAATCACATGTAATAGGAGATACTCCAATTTTTCATCTAAAAGTCTTAAGATAATTAATGAAGGTCTATCATGACATGATTAGTCTAAATCAAGAAATTTATAATTTTCTATTTAAATTTGATATTTAACTAATTTTTCCCAAAATTAATCCTTGGGTGATTTGAACATGAAGTACTTGATTTACTTAGGGTATGACCATCCAAAAATTATGAACACAGTAGGATAACATGATATCAGTGAATACTAAATATCATAAATTTTTATAAAATATTTAATCTCTAAATATTTATTCCAAAATAATTCATATAAATAGGGGTATTGAAGGAAGTACAAAAAAACTAGTACAAAAATTCCTCAAAACTTAGCAGAGCTACATTATGATCATAAAACTTCACTTCCTAAGTTTCATGAAATTCACAAGTCAGTAAACTAGGTAAAAGATTATCCTAAGAAAAATCATCATAAGACACTTTATGAAGACACGCCCTTGTAGTCTCATTTAAACAACATTTAACAATTTTTCCATGCTTTTATATGCTCTAATATGTTCCTTGACTAAGTATCACAATTTTCCAGCAAGCTATGATATTTGTTTCCTATTTATCCAGGTAAGGTGCACTAATTTACTTTACAAAAAAAAGTACTATAAATAAAGCTTCAATCACTCCAAATAAACTGCTAGTGCAACCTAATGTCACTTGACTATCTATTCCAGAATTTAAAACCATTCTACCGCATATACATCATATTTTCATCATTAACATCAAAAGGGCAATATGGAAGTTAATACTACAAGGATGATCTACTGATCTCTAAACACCATAAGATAAATACCAGAGGTTAGTAATACTATGAAATTAACAATACCAAAATATCATCAAGATTTAAGGTCATTTGACCCATAAGATAATTTCTAGGGTTTAAAGTAAAAAATACTTATTAAGTGGTTTATGTGTGGTGCATGTGTCTAAGTACCACCATATCCCTTCGTAGAGCATTTCACCATCCTAGGATCGCATGGACTGATCTCCAAGTCCATCCAAGAACATAACCCCTTATGTCCTTCACAAGCCCCCAAAGTTCAACCTTAGGGTTAGAACTAGGGTCGTAGGACAAATCCACCCTAATCCACCACATAATACATATGAGGGTGTTAAATGTCATGTCAAACTAGTGGCCAAAATCTCAACCTCTGTTGAGATGGTTTGGCCACTCAAACCCACAAGGGGCACTTTTGACCTAAATACCCCATTTAGGGCAAAACTAGAGTTTGCTTATTTCCAAACCAAATGAACACCATAAGAGATGAAAATTTATACAGAGCCTTATGATGACCTCAAGGACCACTCACCAAAATTTGGGAGGGTTTGGAGGTCATTAGGTCCCCTAATTAATTTACCCTATGATTATTAAATAATTTCAAAAACTATAGAAAAATTGTCTCCAAAAATTCCCATTTGGGGAATGACCTAGGTATAGGTTAGAATGACTCTATGTCCAAATTTCAGGTCATTTGGACTTGTGGTGAAGTGGGGGCACACATTTAAATCTCTGACTAGCCCTAGGTATAGACCTCACCAAAATGAGTGTTGTGGTCAAACCACTTACCCAAATTGGTTGAAATAAATTTTAAATTAAATTAGACGTCTAGGGATACAATTTTCATGTTGGCCATTTTTTTTGTAGGGGGCCCTAGGTAATTTTAATATTTAATTTAAGACAGCTAACTAAACAGAACAAAAAAATACAAAAAATGAAATTAAAAATCATAGATCTAGCACAGATTTTAAAGCAGATCCAAGGGCTGCTGGCTTTCTTCTTCCTCCAGCCAAGGGCCATGATTGGCCGAACCTGGAGGTTATTTCCAAGCTTACTGCCGGCCACCCGGCCACCTCCCTGGCCGGTCACCACCGCCACCACCTTCGTTGAGGGGGCTATCACCCGACGGCGACACGACCGCCGGAGGGCCGTTTCCGGCGAACCTAACCATGCATTTTTCCCCGGAAAAACAGGAAAACTGAAGCTTGATCTGGCTCAATTGAGCCCGATTCTCAATCTAAATGAATCCTAGGATCTACCCATGGAAGAAGGAGAAGGGGAGGACCTGCAATCGTGCTTGCCGACGGGTTTGGTGGTGGTGGGCAATGGTCGGTGGTGGAGATGATTGGTGCTTTACAACTACACTACAAACTAACTCGGCTCCTTCAATGGGATTGTGGAAACTCCTCCTCTGATTCCAGGGATGCTTTTAAGATGGCTAAATGGGGGAGAGGAAGGGTGTAGCACCAATGGCCATTATTGGCCATGAAGGTGAAAATTTCGGCCACCCATGGGTTCACTGAACTCGGCCATTTAGGGCTAATTATGGTTGTTGGTCTCCTCTTAATTATCCAGGGCAGATTAATCCAGCAAATGGAGGTGAGGGGAGGGGCTCTTGATCTCCTATGGCCATTAATGACTTTCTCTCCCCTCTTTCTCTCTCTTCCTTATGAGAGAAATTAAATTCAGCCACTTTGGTGGCAGGCTATGATTATTCAACTCCTCAAAACTGAAGAGGGAGCATGTATCCATCAATTGGAGAGGCCCTTGGTCTCCCTTGGCCATGAATGACCCTTTTAAACCACTTTCTCTCTCCTCCATTAAAGGGTACAAATGGAATTTTCTCTCTCCTAGTCATCAAGGCTGAATTTGATAATCTCTCTAGCATAATGACAGCCCATTAACTTATAATATTAGATAATTAAGATGAGGTTAGCCCAAATGGAAAGGGCTTGAGCTTGGTTTAGCCCATTTGAGCTAAGTTTGACCTAACACTAGCATAGGGTTGACCTTGGTCAAAATGACCTTTTGGGTGGACCCCAATGGGTCCTTGGTGACCCATTGGGGTGTCCTATGGTCTAGGTAGGGTTAGGTAGGGTTGTATTGGTACCTTGTAGGTCACCTGCCCCTTAGTTAGGGTACTTTTACCATTTTAGGGCTAGGGTTGACTTGGGTCAACTTAGCTTCTTGTGTCGACCCCGATGGGTCTTTGGTGATCCATTGTAGCCCCCCCCCAACCTTTTGCCCGGGTCGGGCCGGAGGGGTACTACTTGGCCCAAGACGTCCACCCAGTGCTCTTAGGGGAAACGGTCCACCCTAACCAAACACTAGAAGGCTGTCTTGCTTGGCTTGAATCATAACATACACAACCCATCAACGTATAGCGGAGACATTAACAGGAAACCATTGCGGAATTATATATAACATATCAGAATCACAGCGGTTCGAGGGCTGAAGCCTAAGTGTTTAAACAAGCCCGTGGGCTATACAAGTGCTACATATATCCTCATATACTCTCTCTCTCTCTCTACGCTGCTCGGCGGAACTCATCTCTCTAAACTCTGGGGATGACGGGGGTGCATCTGCTCGAGTAGTCCTAGCTGATGGCATAGTCTCCAGCGGCAGCGGGTCACTACGGTGCTCCACCTCCTGTGATTGGTTAATCAAATAATCGTTAGTCACAGAGCTAAGTGGAAACAAATCTCCTCCCCGGATCCACATCCTGGGGACGAGCACAAACCCACCCAACAAAAGTAAATAGCTGAAACAAGAGAGGGTTAGCACAACATCTCATATATGAACAGCTAGGAGCAATTATAAAGAGTGTAGTATAACCGGTAAAAGCGGCAATAGTATAAATCGATTATAACAAGGCTCTACTAGCTCACCAGCACATCAGGTCTTCATATCCTGAAATCTATCGCAGGTATTCACAGCCGTGCGCACACTGCAGGCATTCATAGTCGCGCACATACCACAGACATTCATAGCCGCACACACACCGCAGGCATTCATAGCCGCGCACACAAACCCTATGTCGACATAGTTTGGACCACTTCTGTTCCAGCAGGGTAGCGAGCCCCGCGGACCTCAACGATGTGGCCGTCGGTGATAGTGGCCAGTCCTGCCACTTCTGGGGGTGATCGTACCTGCACAACCCCAGGCCCTAACATACAACCATGTGTACTTTTGGATGTGAGCGACATCCGACGAATCGTTTTGGCCGACTAGTGGAGGAAAACCCAACGGGGAAAATAACGGCGGTCACCCGTGGTACTCATCTCCATGTCGCCTTGAGTCATCTACCTTTTCACACCGGTACGAATGGTTTGCGGAAGGAACTGACCCGCCGTCATTTCATCGCAAGCAATTTACAATCAATCAAACAAAGGCAAACATTATAGAACATCGGGTCTACGTCGGCCTGCCCTACTAGGCTTAGACTTTGGGCGTCGACACTCAGCTCTACTTTCGACAAGGAGCGTGAGAGCGCATTATTTGGGGCTAGACTTAGAGGACTACCTCAACTCCGGTTATCCCCAACTAAGGCTCGACGACTGCTCGTCAGCGCAGGACCCGAGACTATAATGGTAAATTGTAATGAGAATAAGTGCAGTGATTATGCTGGTTATTTAAAGTGCTGGAATGAATTGTGACCAGTACGAGAGTGAAGTAGTACCGAAGAGAAAGTACTGAAATAAGCTTGACCAGTATGAAACTGGAATAGTACTGAAATAAAAGTAATGAACTAAAATGAACTTGACCAGTACGAGACTGAAGTTGTACTGAATTGAAAGTACTGAACTGAAATGAACTTGACCAGTACGAGACTGGAGTTGTACTGGATTGAAAGTACTGAACTGTAATAAATAAAGGAACTGGATCAGTGCAAGATTGGAATAATCATAAGAGAATGGTTAGTAGTCTAATCACTCCATTTAGGAGGCTTCAGTTCCATCTCTGTTCTCAGGAGGCTAAGTTCAGTTCTATTTTTATTTTTGATAAAGCTTCCTTGGGTTACACCCATTATTAAGTTCCGATCATAATTTGGTTGTGCCTTATTAATTACGGCTTAATTAAATCCAGGTGAAAGTCCACCTAGTGTCAGCTATGTGCACCTATGGGGGGGGGGGGGAATAGGTGACGTGTAGCGCTTTTGCGGAATTTACGAATGTACCTGCACAATAAAAATAAAAAGCACAGCACACAGAATACACAGGCAATTTATAGTGGTTCCCCGACTTGGGTACATCCACTTTCCCCCTTCGACCTATCTCCCAACAAGGGACGACTCAGTCTCTTCTCCAACAGGATTGAAATCCAATCCCTGCAATAACGGAAGGAACCCTTCCACACGTGAGAGTCAACACTCCCACAAAACGGGTTGCACCCAACCCTTACAACACGGAACAAACGTTCCTTTACAACAAAAGTAAATATAGAATGTACACGAGATACAAACTTCGTTTGGAGACTACGGTGTTCCTCTTCGTTCGACGACGTGTTCGTGAAGTCAACGAAGAGTCTACAACCTTGGTCTCTCTTGGAGAGGATCTCCCCGGAACCGGCGGCGGCAACACGAGCGGCGGCTAGCTTCGGGATCGGCGGCTATGATGATGAGCGGCTGCTGAACTTGGAGATCCAAACTTCGTAGCGAAGCTAGCTTGGTCTTCCAACGGTCACTCTAGGATCAGTCGTCTCGATCAATTCGGACGGGGGAGTTTTTCCCGGTCAACAAATCGAGAGACAAGAGATCTCCGGATAGACACGTGAGACTCAGAGCTTTGCTAAGCTTCTATCGCCGGAGATCGGGAAGAGAAGCGATCAACAGCGGCGACCAACTTGCCCGAGCGCGACGACGACGACGGCGGAGGAATCGCGATTTTAGGGTTACGTTGCGGCTCGGTTTCTGATTCCCTGTCTCTTCTTTACTGTTCAAAATACCCGAATATATATACTGTAGATAACTCCAATATGACCGTTTGTGGGACCCACAATAGAAATCCCTAAATCCGGTTCAAACTAGTCCAGCGGCATAATCCGGTCCAGCAGCATCCCGAGAAATTGCTAAGTGAAAATCGGCGAGAATCGCAGGTGATTCTCGACGAATCGGCGAGAATCACCAAGTGATTCTCGACGATTCGTCGAGAATCGCTAGTGATTCTCGCCGAATCACTTATTGATTCTCAGCGATTTTCACTTGGTATTCATGAGCTGCTTAACCACTGGTTCGGCGAGAATCACTAGTGATTCTCGCCGAATCTTACTTGGCACCGTTTTGAGGTAGCCAGAAGGGGTCGGCGAGAATCACTAATGATTCTCGTCGATTCGGCGAGAATCACGAGTGATTCTCGCCGAATCGGCGAGAATCACTTGGTGATTCTCGTCGAATTTTCCTTGGACGAATTTTCGTCTTCCACCCAGGAGCTGCTCCTTGACCCATCCATGCTCCTTGTCTTCTCTTGCATATGAACGGCCCTGTACTTGAAAGTAAGTGCACTCCAATAGAGAGAGTACACGTAGGCCAACACACTGATCTGCTCAACGAGAGATTACGTCTTGCAGACCCGTGTATATTGACCTACTGCACCCTGACATTAATGTGCACTTAGCGTAGAGGAGCTGCAAGTACAACTTAAGATGTTTCATCAAATACATTGTGAATTCATCTTAGCTTGACAGGTGGCTTCCTCAAATCCAGATAATTGTGGATACAATACCCAACAATCTCCCCCTATTTGACGAAGCCAAAACCCTACTAGCTAAGATGAATAACACCTATCAAATAATAAACATAGCATTCAGAAATTAAACATGCAGCACAAGAGAATATATGCAACCAGATCAGGACTTGAGTCATTCACTAATTCAAATATATATACCAATATATATATATATACACATATAATCTCAGAATTGTTCATATGATAACAATAATCATTAAATGTTCTTAAGACAAAGTGACAAGCTATAAGTTATTGACTATTTTTCCTTAGCTAAGTCACCCTTAAGATTTTGAGCCAAGTACTTCTTGCTTTGCCTCTCCATGTATTCTTTGGGCTTCGGGTAATACCTAGGAGGAGGAACTTTATCTGCATCCTTGTTGTTTCTGAAAAAGATGTTGCGTTTCGCTTCAAATGTTTTGTGCGTTTCCCACTCATACTGGCTATATACTTCGTTTCGATTGATCTCTCCTCTTTCTTGCAGCCAGAAGGTGTCTAAGATGATGTTCCTTGAAACTGGACTCCATTTTTCGTTTCATACGTTCTCCTCACTCATTCTGATCCTCTTTTCAGCTAGTGTCTCCTTGGAGGTCCCTTCCTGAGCTTTTCTCTTGGCCTTGGCTTTTGCTAGGGCCTCTTGATCAAACATGCTCCTCAGTTTAGCTTTGGAGAGAGCCCTAGCATCAGCTTCACTTATGGGAACATCTGCAGCACTTGCACTTATTCCCTCAGCAGTACTTACTCCCTCAGCGGCCATAGATGTCTCAGGAGGATGAATATCTGCAGGATTTTCAGCCAAGGGGATGCCTAACGCCTGGTGGAGCATCCACCGGCAGCTGTCATAGATGTACTTGTTTGACTGTTCGAAGTTTAGGATCATGACTTCTCGGAGCTTAGCCATCTTAGCTAGATACTCTTTCTCCCCCTTTTTGGCTTCTACAGCTATGAAGTTGGCATAGGAATGTAGGGAGTCATCAATATGCTTCGTGGTCTTGGAGAATTCAGAGACCAAGGCCTGCTGATTGGCGTTGAGAGTGACCATATTACCGTCAAACTTTTGAATGTTGTTGGCGACAACATGTGCATTCTGATCTACGACAGCAAGAGTATCAGTGTTCTTTTTCAATCCGGCCATAAGGAGTGTGACAGCTTCGCCGGCCGCGGTATACTTTTCTTCAAATTTCTTGTCCATCACGTCAAGTTTATGATTGATCTCCACCATATTCTTGAGCATCAGATTTTCAAAAGTCTTAATCCTTTTCAGCAGTTTATTCTGAGCGTTAGCAAAGGAGTCTTTGAGTTCATTCACAATTCCCTGAATGACATTTACTGTGTGAGTGGCTAGCTCATCTCGTAATGGAATAGTCGGAGGCACTTCTTGGCCTTGCTCTTCAGCAGACGCATCTGTAGAGTTGGATACAATCACAGTCTCTAATGGAGGAATGCTGGCGGCTTCTGTGGATTTATCTAACTCCCCCTCCACTGGTGCATGCTTGGCAGATGGAGGTTCAACAAGATCCGGTGCCTCCAATACTTCATGTCCCTCATTCCCGTCATCCTCTTCGTCATCATCCATGAAGTCATCTTCATCAGCAGCCTCTTCCAAATCTTTGTCAGCAGTCTCCAGTACATTAGCACTTTTTTCTTGTATCTCGGCCACAGCATCCCTGGCCACTTGGGAGATTTCAGATACAATATCAACATGAGTGGGTAGAGTCTCCCCCTCAATTCCTGCAGTCAAAGTATCAGGAATTTCACTGGGGGTTTCTGCTGAAGATACTCCATGTTGCTCTTCTGCTGCAGGCTGCCCAATACGCCTCTCCCAGCGATCAAACACACTTGCGTCCATCTTCTTCAAGTAGTGGAGAGGGACACCTTTGCTCATGTCAAACTTGTCTCCATTTAGCTGGTTTAGATATAGACTTATGATGCGGCCAAAACTCGGAGTGCCCAAGGTGTCCTTGATCTTCTCGAACAGCAACTCCCCCCAGTTGAACCTCTTACGGTAGACAACAGCTATCAGGATCTTGAACATATCTCCTGAGATATGGTCATGAGAGCCCGGCTTGCAAATGAGCACCTTTCCAATAATATCAGACAGGAGCTTCCCTTCTTCATTCATATCCTTTCTCTTTATTGACCGAGTTCCTCGTGGGAGACCGCAGAATAAGAGAGTTCTGGTTTTGTCCTCGTCCTCCAGATAGTCCTCATGCTCCGAGCTAGAAAGCTGCAGGTAGCGAGTCAGCTTGCTGGCAGACAGCTTGACCTTTGCCCCAGCCACCTTGCTTTTGATTACGGAGTCGCCATTTCGGAGTCTTGCGGTAGCGAAGAACTCCAGCACCTCTTTGTCCAGGATTTTGCAAGGGTGCTCCAGGACGAATGTTAGCCCAGCCTCTTCCAACATCAGAATGATGTTGCGGAATTCGTCCGAGGCGTGAGAGAACCCAGTCCGAACAAGCTCGCAACCAGTGACCAACCCAGCAGTTGTCCTTGGGGCCATTGCTGATCTAGAGAGAGAATCCCTACTCTAAGCGTTAAGGAACATTCAAAAAGAAAGCGTCACTAGTGAGAGCGTCCAAGTACGGGTGAGGAAGAAGTTACCTAAGGGCTTATACGGAAGTGAGTTGGTGTGTTTCCTGCGAGAACTCTTCCTCGAGCGTCCTTTGGGAAGACCTTCGGTGGATAGGAGAGTTTCCTGCGGGGTTCGGCCTTGCTAGAACCTTGCGAGAACCTTCTCGATTTGACGATGGACCTTGCGAGAACCTCGCGGTCACAGAGACACTTCGCGATTCGACGAGAACCCTGCGAGAACTTACGGGAAGAAGATGGAGAGCCAGATTCATGTAGCGATGAGCTTCCTGCAGGGTTCGGCGGGAATCAACGGGAGTTTGCGAAGGCGGTGCTTCCTGCGGGTCTCTGCGAGTCGGCGGAAGAGCTCTTGTGGGTTTCGGAAAGTCGGCGGAAGAGTTCTTGCGGGATATATGCTGCGACGTGAGGCGGTGTAAGACCCCATTTTTTTTTCTTTCTCGACACCGGGGTCTTAGGCCCAGAACCGCCGTTTTGCGGTGACTCCTTCACGCCTTGAAGCGGCATCACCACAAAACGCCGTTTCTGCCGGCCAATTCGATCGCAGCATAGTAACAAAATTAGAGTAATATCATGCGCAGCAAAACTCTAAGTAAAAGTCCACAGAAATATCACATCAAGTAAAATATCTCCACGATGGGAGAGTCCACAAAACCAAGCACTGTAAATAAGGGCTTATGCCCGATACATCAATTCCTCACCACAAGATCTCTCATGAGGAAATAAAATAAAAACTACTAGAGTAAGGGCCTCACGGTCCCAGCTGTCTGAACTCCTGTGCTAGACTGCCCTATCTCCAAGCGTGTCAACCTCTGGGGCTGCTCCTCCAATCTGGGCTCCGCGATCCCCTAAATGATGTGGTTCGAAAACCGTTAGTCTAAAAGACTAAGTCCTATCATCCCCCACCCCTTCCCCCGTGGCTCCTAGGCACCGAGCGGAGAGGAAGAAAGGGAGGACTTGAAAGTGGAGAGTATATCAAATGCAGGTGACGGTGGACCTAAAACTAGCAATTTATATAGTAACTAATCATATTTGTAAACAAGTAAAGTAAAGTGACCTTAACTTATATGGGTACATATAAGCAAGGGGTCTTTTGCAAGGCTCCCATCGTATAAAGAGTCCCATACCAATTTATACGTTGGGGTGTCGGTTATTAACAGCAATATATATATGTAAAGAAAATTAACCTTAATTTATAAACTTGCCCACACAAGCTTATAGACCAAGGGGTCGTTTTGCAGGGCCTAATGTATAAGTGTCCCATACCACTTATATTTTAGGTGTCAAAGGTTAAATGAATCGCTTATGCTATGACATGCAAGTGGGTATGATGGATCAAGCAAGTGCAACACACACACCCGACTCTGTGCACACAGACCTTTAGTTCCCCCTTTCTGGAGCCTCACCTCCCAGGATACCTCCGTAGTGGCAGACGGAAGCGGTGGGTTGGGCCTCGCCCACCTCTAAACCAGTATAGCACTACTGGTCAGACCTATCGTACGCCTCAACGCTGGTGCACAAGCGGACTCCTGCGTACTCTTGCCGGCTGGCGCACCGGACTTCTGTTGGCGAAGTGCTATCACAACACTTGCCGAGTCAACGTATTGGTGTCTGTGCTAAGATCCTCCAATACCGAAGACCCACCACCTTAATATCATTCCTTTTATGCACATGCAAATTTACGTACCGACACCGAGTCGAAGCTCACCGGGCCATCCTGCCCTCTTACCACAACGACCGAGCCTACTGCTTGATCATCTAGCCAAAACTACTTCCCGTAACCTCGGGGTGTGTGAGAGTGAAACCCTAGTTATTCTAGTTACTCTTGAAGTTTCATTACTCCTATGAGTTGCGTTAGCCCAGGACTGCCCAAGGTATTCCCCGTGAAGGGCTCTCGAAGGCACTAGGAACTACGATGGGATTACGCCCAAAGCTCCCTTTCGCAAGGCACTTATTATTATTGGTTACTACACAAATCTCTCAATCCCTTAGGGTTATAATTGAATCCTAACCCAAGTGTATATGACTCCTTCTTTTCAACGAGGATGAGTGATCCTTTGTCGATCCCGAACCCCACACAACTCTAACCAACCTCCACTACTCATCTACACTTCTGATGACAAACCTAAATCACCTACCAGACTAATGCCCCATTATTCCAACTTCCTAAACTCATTGTGCACTTTAATTTGATTTCTACTGTTTTTACTAATTGCAGACCACCCTAAGCTAATATGATGTACTCAATAGGTGATACTCTAAATTCTCCTCCAATAACTCTACAAATTTTACCAGAGGTCTATTATGATAAATATAGTCTAAATTCAGAAAATTATATTTTTCCCAATTAATCTACTATTTATTGAATTTCCTCAACAACTAGGCCATAGTTAATTTGAACATGAACCATAAGATTTGCTCAGGTAATGGCCTACTAAAATTTTTATCCACTAAATAACAGAGAAATATTATTGGTTGCCAATTTTCATAATTTTCCATATAGTTCTTGACCTCTAAAAGATTTATTAAAAATAATTCCCAAGATCAAATATAATGAAGAAAGTGCCACAAATATGTCTCCAATAATTATGTAAAAATTACTAGGGCTTCATAAGGAACTAGAAACATCATGATGAAGAAATTAAAATTTTTCAGACCATCTAAATGTCATTATTAAATTTACCAAAGTTCCATAGGATTAAATAATTAAAGAAGCAACTACTAAATATCATTCTTCAAAAAAATTCATACAAATTTACAGAGATGGGTACCATTACTACAAGCCCCTTTGCTAAGTTTCATCAGATTTAATCAAGTATATTTATCTCCAAAAATTCCTAAGTGGAAATTGTAAAACATGACTTTGTGAATAAAGTACCAAAAATATTCATCCAAAATTTATTATAAAATTTCCAGAGATGTATATACCCTAAACAACTACCCATTCAAAAACTCAGCCCTTTTCAGAAGGTTTTGGTATTAGAACTTATGATTTCAAAGCTAGTGCCCTAAACTAGGGTTATAGATTTAAGGGGTTTAAAGTCTTCCAAATGCCCTAAAATTTTAACCACAGGACCATAGTAAGCCTATGAACATCTGTCCCAAGTTTCAAGCCCATCCAAGGTCGTTTGACCCCAAATTCCTCAAACCCTAGAAATTTACCCTAAAGGGCCTACCCTACAATTCTAGGGCTACCCTAGTCCAAACCACTCCAAACTTCATAAGTGAGTGTAAAAAGTCAAAGTATATCAGTGGCCAAAATTTCAGCCTCTGATGAGGGAATTTGGCCACTCAACCATCAAATAGTGGTTTTTGACCAAAATACCCTTATAGGGTCATATATAGGGTGGGTAAATTACCTATCCTAAACATCTCCAAATGAGCTAAAGTTTTAACCCTAGACCTATCATGACATCTAAGACCACCCACCAAAATTTGGGGGAGTTTTAAATTAATTAGGTCACATAATTAAATTAATCATGATTTATTAAATTTTTCTAAAAACTATAGAAAAATGTTCTCCAAAAATTCTAAATTTTGGACAGGTTCTAGATATGACTAAGACCTTCTCACTGCCCAAATTTCAACTTGTGTGGACAAGGAATGAAGTGTGGGCACCAAAAATAGTTTTTGTTTAGGTCTAGGTATAGGTCCTACCAAAAAGGGTACCCTGGTCTAACCAGTGGCCCAAAAGGGTCCAAACAATTTTTGCTACAAATTAGACACCCTAAGCTACAATTTTCATGTTGGGCAGATTTCCATTCAGGGTCCCTAAGTATTTTAAAAAAATAAATACATTAAATACATCAAATGTGACAGAAATGAAATAATATTCATTTAAATCCTAAAGTATCTGATTGATGCCGCGCGAATCTTGGCGCAGATCAACGGCGCGGGGTTATCGTCCCCGATGAGCCAACGGCCAGGATTGCTTCTTCCTGTGCCGACTTCAAACGTCTGCCGCCGGCCACCCAGTCCCTTCCCCGGCCGGCCACCGCCACCATCACCTCCGTTGAGGTGGTGGCTATCGCCAGACGGCGGCACAGCCGCCGGAGGGGCGGATTCTGGCGATCCAACCAAGAAATTTCTCGGCCGAAAGCCATGAATTTTCTGAATTGGATCGGGCTCAATTGTGCCCGAACCTCGGTCCTAATGAAACCTAAGATCTGCCCATGAGAAAAGAGGAGGAGGAGGACCTTGTTGGCGGCCTGGAGACGAGCGGATCTGCAGGTTGACATGGTGGTGGCGCCGCCGATCGGATTTCTGCAATCTCCCAGTAAACTCGCCGGATTTCTTCAGTTAAGGATTGGGAAATTCTTCTCCAAGCTCACTGGTGGTGTTTAAATCATCAGAGGGGGAGAAGAATGGAAGAAACTGCCATGGCCATCATGGCCATTCAAGGCTTGTTTCGGCCATGATGGTGGAGGCTGTAACTGCCCCTTGACAGCCAGGAAAACGGCTGGAAACTCCTCCCCTTCACTGGAGGAGATGAATGCTGCCATCAATGGGGACCATTGGCCTTTCCTTGGCCAATCTCCTCCTTCAACTCTCTTTCCCCTTTTCTCTCTCCTCCATTAGTGTGGGATGAAGCTTTCTCTCTCTTTCCTAGTCACCAAAACTGACCATGCTGACTCCCCAGCCTATTGGCAGCCCTTTCCACCCATAATATTTCATTATGTTGTGGTTAACTTAAAAGGAAAAAGGGGTTGAGCTTGGGTTGACTCATTTAGGCTAATTTGACCTAACACTAGAATAGAGTTGACCTTGGTCAACATGACCATTTGAGTTGACCCCAATGGGTCCTTGGTGACCTATTGGACTCCCTTAAGGTCTAGGAAGGGTTATGTAGGGTTACCCTGCACTTTGGAGGTCACATACCCTTAGTAAGGGTACTTTGACCAGATTAGGAGCTTGAGTTGACTTGGGTCAACCTGGCCTCTAGGGCTGACCCCAATGTGTCCTTAGTGACCCATTGACCTCACGTTAGGGTTAGGAGGGCATAGGTGGGGTCCTCTAGGCTAGGAGTAGGTCAATTGACCCTAAGTAGGCTAGTTTGACCCATTTAGGGCTAGGGTTGACCTTGGTCAATTGAGCCTCTTTGTTTGACCCCAATGGGTCCTTATGGCTCTAATGGGCCTCCCAAGGTATTAGGGGTGTTGTGGTAGGGTCTTGGGGTCAAGGTGTAGCCCATGGTCATCCTAAACCATGGTTCAGAGTTCTACTATTTGCAGACCATGGTGATCCCCCACCTTTCTGTCCCCTATCTCTTGACTCATTACTGGCTTCCTAGGGTTTGTCATGACCTAGTCATGGTCAAAACCACTCTTAGGGGTCTAGTTGGAAATGGGATGTTACAGGCGGGATTCGTGAAGAAGGCGAAGGGTCGGCGTGATTTGTCTAATTCGGCGAGATTTCAATAAAGAGTTCAAGTATATAATGGGTCGGCGGGATTTGTCTAATTCGAATTTGAGAGGTTTCTTGACTAGGAATTTTCACATTGAGAAGTATTGTGATATTTTTGAATTCTTCTGATGTCAAGTCAATATAAAAATGATAAATACATGTATATTTTAAAGTCAATCTATTTGGATTTGAACGAGGCTTTTTCAAAAACTTTTTGATGTTAATTGTGAGTTGTCGAGATTCACGATGACATATCTTCGTTAACTCTTTATTGATGTATAAAGGTTTGCATGCATCGAGTTAACCTATCCTAAGAGGTGCCCACATACATGTATAAGCATAAGTATAAATATACACACGGATAGAAAATATATATATATATATATATATATATATATATATATATATATATATTGGGATTAAATGAGGATGCAATATGACGCAAGTCCTTGAACTGATCAAAATTACCTGGGGTTTTGAGAGTCATCGTTTAGGTCCCATAGGTAGAACATTTTAGAAGCTCAATGTGAGTATGCTCAAGTAGATATCATATCTGTTATTTCAGATGCTTGTTCCAATTTAGTCTTGAGCCACCTACTGTCTAGTTCCCATCATATTCACGGGAACATAGACTACCCTGCAAGAAGGAATTACTTTACCTTAGGAACCCAAATCATATTGGGTCCTAGGTTCCTGTTAGCATAAGCACGCAACTGCCTTCCTTCAGAAAACCTGTCTGGAAGACTATCTCTGTCCCGAGAATGTGGATAAGCCCTTGCCGTGGGCACAGAGGGGTTGTGCCAACAGTCGATGGCAAAGTGCCGCACTTTGCCGCAGCACCAACATGGATGAATGTTGTATCGCCGTTTCCGACCTGATCTAGTGACTGATGTAGTCACGGTCCTAGGTCTAAACGGGATAGGGCATGATCTTGTCACAAAAATTCCTCTTCCATCGTGACACGTGGAAGGGTGGAAAGAATGCATGTTGTGAGCGTTATGAGGCTGGGAAGGTGGTGTCATTCTTTCAGGCATCCCCCTTCCTGAGGCCCCATGGAACCTGACATCATGACTTCTATCCTCTCTATCCCGTGTCCTCGAGTGGTGAGAAGTCTTCTGTGAGCGGGGACATGCAAATTCACACTGTGTTGAGGCAGTGGCAGTGAATACGAAGGGCTCAGAATGAGCCTTAGGTATTTCCTCATGGGTGGCCATGACGCCCCTTGCACTCCGAGCATTTCCACATGGGGACAGATCACCCTTGCAGTGACCACGACTATTCCTGTGGTCATACCTGAAGGCATGATGAGTTGCCTTCCTGCTTGGAGTTGGGGGTCGGAATACCGTTTCTCCATTCCTCCATGCCTTGATAATCCGGGAGATCCACCCGGTTTCTTGCTTTCTCTTTATAGCATCAACTTTGGAAACGTTTGATACTATACGTTTCTCATTCTCTAGACTACTCTCTAGAGCTGAGATCTTAGAGTCCTTGACCTTGTTGGACGCCAATTGGAGAACCAACAAGATCTTCAGTCGAGCAATCTCTCGAGCTTGCTCCTCAGCAAGTAGGTTGCTTGACTGAAGGGCTCTCTTCAGAGAATCAGAATTTTCTGGAGGAGAGCAGTTCCTGTCTTCAGAGAGTTCAAGAGAGATGGGGCAGGATGAAGAAGTTACCTGCTCGTCTGTGGTATTGTTGTTCGAGCCAGTGACCATTGTGTCATCCTCGTCAGAGCTGCTTTCCTCACTGGTCTCTTCAGTCTCAGACACGGACACTAGAGCTCTGATGCTGTCCGAGAAATGCTTGCATTCATCTTCAGAGCTGAGGACCCCCACATAGGCTTCCTCCTCTGGTTGACAGCATATTTCAGCTTTCTCTGACTTCCCCATCAACTCTGAGATCATCACCCACATGGATTTAGCCGTCCTACATTTTGCCAATGTAGAGCGAGAAGCTCCAGACCAGATATCCAAAATAATTTGACGAATTCTCTCGTCCAAGTTGAATAGTGACAGTTCCGTCTCTGACATCTCAGCAATGCACATGGGCACTTGGATTCCAGAGTCGGTGGTCTTCATTGGACTAAATGGACCCTCTTCCAGGATGAAGGATGCTCGAGGATCGATAGCATCCAAGTGAAATGACACTCTCATCCTCCAGATGGGATAATAATCCTTTGTGCATGCAGGGAGTTTGAGTGGCGGTATCTCATAATCCAGCTCCATGCCTCTGACACTGGTGGCAGGATTCTACTCAAGGTGTTAACCTTTTTGATGAGTAACCTCCCTCTGATACCACTTGAAAGTCCACCTAGTGTCAGCTATGTGCACCTATGGGGGGGGGGGGGGAATAGGTGATGTGTAGCGCTTTTGCGGAATTTACGAATGTACCTGCACAATAAAAATAAAAAGCACAGCACACAGAATACACAGGCAATTTATAGTGGTTCCCCGACTTGGGTACATCCACTTTCCCCCTTCGACCTATCTCCCAACAAGGGATGACTCGGTCTCTTCTCCAACAGGATTGAAATCCAATCCCTGCACTAACGGAAGGAACCCTTCCACACGTGAGAGTCAACACTCCCACAAAACGGGTTGCACCCAACCCTTACAACACGGAACAAACGTTCCTTTACAACAAAAGTAAATATAGAATGTACACGAGATACAAACTTCGTTTGGAGACTACGGTGTTCCTCTTCGTTCGACGATGTGTTCGTGAAGTCAACGAAGAGTCTACAACCTTGGTCTCTCTTGGAGAGGATCTCCCCGGAACCGGCGGCGACAACATGAGCGGCGGCTAGCTTCGGGATCGGCGGCTATGATGATGAGCGGCTGCTGAACTTGGAGATCCAAACTTCGTAGCGAAGCTAGCTTGGTCTTCCAACGGTCACTCTAGGATCAGTCGTCTCGATCAATTCGGACGGGGGAGTTTTTCCCGGTCAACAAATCGAGAGACAAGAGATCTCCGGATAGACACGTGAGACTCAGAGCTTTGCTAAGCTTCTGTCGCCGGAGATCGGGAAGAGAAGCGATCAACAGCGGCGACCAACTTGCCCGAGCGCGACGACGGCGGCGGCGGAGGAATCGCGATTTTAGGGTTACGTTGCGGCTCGGTTTTTGATTCCCTGTCTCTTCTTTACTGTTCAAAATACCCGAATATATATACTGTAGATAACTCCAATATGATCGTTTGTGGGACCCACCATAGAAATCCCTAAATCCGGTTCAAACTAGTCCAGCAGCAGAATCCGGTCCAGCAGCATCCCGAGAAATTGCTAAGTGAAAATCGGCGAGAATCGCAGGTGATTCTCGACGAATCGGCGAGAATCACCAAGTGATTCTCGACGATTCGTCGAGAATCGCTAGTGATTCTCGCCGAATCACTTATTGATTCTCAGCGATTTTCACTTGGTATTCATGAGCTGCTTAACCACTGGTTCGGCGAGAATCACTAGTGATTCTCGCTGAATCTTACTTGGCACCGTTTTGAGGTAGCCAGAAGGGGTCGGCGAGAATCACTAGTGATTCTCGTCGATTCGGCGAGAATCACTAGTGATTCTCGCCGAATCGGCGAGAATCACTTGGTGATTCTCGTCGAAATTTCCTTGGACGAATTTTCGTCTTCCACCCAGAAGCTGCTCCTTGACCCATCCATGCTCCTTGTCTTCTCTTGCATATGAACGGCCCTGTACTTGAAAGTAAGTGCACTCCAATAGAGAGAGTACACGTAGGCCAACACACTGATCTGCTCAACGGGGGATTACGTCTTGCAGACCCGTGTATATTGACCTACTGCACCCTGACATTGGTGTGCACTTAGCGTGGAGGAGCTGCAAGTACAACTTAAGATGTTTCATCAAATACATTGTGAATTCATCTTAGCTTGACAGGTGGCTTCCTCAAATCCAGATAATTATGGATACAATACCCAACACCAGGGTCGGCTTGGAGTTACATTCTTATAGCTGTCAGGGGAAACTTCAAGCCATCACTCATACTCGCATCTTCCGAGCATGTCATATTCATCCGAGAGTCGAGGCGCTCGATGGTTTAACGAAATTTTGGAAAACCCGGAGCTTAGTCACTTGCCTCAGCCGTTCACATCGATAAAGTAATTTAAAGTACTTATATGGAGTGGTCGCGCACTCCAATTTCCGTTTTAGGTAAAATGAGCGGATAAAGGATCCGTGCGCGACCCTAGGCTTCAATATTTTAGGAAAAAATCAAAGTTTATCCTCATGACCCCAAATTTTGATACAACCCTTGGGAGGGCCTAAAATGAGCTAATAATTTTTTTATAATTTTCCAAGGTGTTTTGTGCATTTAATTTAGCCAAACAAGATTTATTTTCGCTTTTACAAATACTAAATTAATTCCAAAAATTCTCAATTTGTGGATTTAGCCTTCATCATGGGGAACATTTTTCATGTTGGTCATGTTTCTCCTAGAGGGATAGGTTTGGCTTCAAAAATTCCCAAAGATCTGGCCTTTTGATTGGGTCTGCTAATAGCAAATCTATCTGATCCTACGGCTAGAATTAAGCTGCAGGGGGATTTATATCCTACTGTCCCCACAGCGGATCGGCAGCGGATCCGTTGTGGGGGCGCTGATGTTGAGGCGGGGGCGGGGTTTAAGGTAAAGCCAGCCGCCCGATCTTCATCACCAGATCAGGCGGTTGTTGCTTCTCGCCGGCGGTGCAGAGGTTGAGCCGCCTCCACCACTGCCGGCGGGTTGCCGCAGACGCCGGTGCCGGCCCCGATCGGCTCGCCGGGGGCCGACGGTCCTCTGGGCGGTGGTCCGGTGGCCTGGCGCCGCCGGCCGCCGCCGGGAAAACATTCTCGAGAGTTTTGGGGTGGCGGTGGCCCTGCTCCCAGCACCACCACGCCACCCCCGCTCATCAGGCCGACTGCCACCCATCAGTCCACCCCCGGCCGATGCGCCGGGGTTCGGGCTTCATGCCGGCGGTGGTCCGGCTGCCATGCGCCGCCGGCTGCCGCCGCCTGATTTAAACAGAAAATATTCTGTTTTGCGGGTGCCGCCGGAACCACGTGTTCTGGCGGCACCGCCGCTCTCTGCCGCTAGGGACTGCTTCCCCCAGTGGTGTAACACTCCCCCAGCACCACCACCGGCGCTGGGGGAGGATTTCTCCTCCTTGGGCGCCACCCGGCCTGGAACATGGCTCGGGTGGCGCCGGCGGCGCTCCGGCCGCCGAGAGTGCCATGCACCACGTCGGAAATGGGGAGGGGAGGGAGAGAGGGTTTCAACTAGGTTTAGTGGGCTCGGGAGGGGTCGGCTTGGTCGGCCATGGCTCAAGGTGGTGGAGGAGGGGGAGGGAGAGCCTCGGCTTGGCTTTTTCCGGCCACCTGGGTTCCGGCAAGGGTCAGGCAGGGGGAAGGTGGGGTGCAATTGAGGCTTGGGGAAGGAGAGGGGGTGGGGTGGCTTTATAGGGTTGCGGATGGGGTGCTCCCCTCCCTTTGGCAATGTGGGATTAATACCTCCTTAGGGAGGGATTAATCACCACCCTCCAGCTGTCTAAGGACAGGTGGAGGTGCCACATATTCCCCATGTGGGGAATAGGGGAAATCCCCATGGGCTTAGGCCTCCATGGTGAAGAAAGAGAGGGGGAGAAAGGAGAGTATGGGGTCTGTGGGCCTTTACTTGCCCTAGGGGCTCCTTGCTAGTTGGGGGCCCAAGGAAAGTATGGGGAGCATGGGTCATCCTCTTTTGGAACGGGGGGGGGGGGGGGGGGTGGGCCCCTACTTGGAGAAAAATCCAAAAGATGGTTTTTTAGGTGGGTTTGACCAAGGCAACCCTAGGGTAGGTCCCCCTTGCTGGTCAAATTCAAAGTGGGTCCAAGTCATCGGGGTCGAGTCAAAGTTTGGGTGTGGTGTCATAATTGGTGTGCGCACGCTTTTCGGTGCACGACTACACTTAATTTGACCACTGGTTGACCAATTATCGTCGAAATTGACTAGGACGACTTCTGTTGACTTCGTATTGACCACATGAGTCCAACACCACTAACTGGGGTTGAATCGGAGTCTGTTTGGCGAAAGTCCAAAAATTGTGCGTCGCAGCGTGCTAAAATGATCGAAGTGCATAAAACTGAAGCTACACCTCAGATTGTGACGTGACGGGTTCTGATGCACCTGTCTAGGTTATATGAGGTCACTGGAATCGACAAAACTCAATTCAGAGCTCTTTAGGTCGATATCCAAAATCTGCTCTCGTTGTGTTTTACGAGGAATGACCACATTCACTATATGGCCTCTGGGTCCAACTGAACGAGTTCCGACGTACTCGTATTGGCTATACGAAGTCACAGAAACTGACAGAACTCAAATCAGAGTTCTCTAGCTTTATTTCCCGCCCAGGGTTGTCTCCCTCCGGGTCAGGGGTAGGGTTCGTGCCACTTTTATTGGGCCCACTGGGGCTCTGGTGGCCCAATAAAAGTTGGGATGTTACAATCCAATAAAAATAAAAGAATTTTCGTCCCCGAAAATTTGCTTGAAGTAGGGGGGAAGAAGTAACATACCTGGGAAAGAGCTCTGGGTGCTTTTCTCGGAGGAGTGCTTCAGGTTCCCACGTGAACTCCTCTCGTCCGCAGTTTGACCATAGCACCTTAACCATCAGAATTATTTTGTTACGTAGTGTCTTCACCTTGTAATCTACCACTCTGACGGGTTCGAGCTGGACGGATCATCTGACTGCAGTTGCGTCGGTGGGGTAGGAAGGTAGTGCTCTGGTTGCCGGAGGACTCATCTCAAGGAAGAGACATGAAATACATCATGAAGATTTCCCAACTCTGGGGGCAGGCTAAACGATAGGCGACGGGGCCAACACGCTCTATCACCGGATAGGGGCCAAGAAGTGGGGATCTAACTTCTTCTGCTTCCTCAACCGGGAGATACCATGCATGGGCTTTATTTTCAGAAACACCATTTCCCCCACGCTGAACTCCACCGGTCGGTGTCGCGCATCATAGTACTTAGCCTGCCGGCTCTGCGCTACCCGCATTCGTTCCTGAATAAGCTGTATCGCTGTCGTAGTGTCATCGATGTAAGCTACTTCCAAGGCTTCTGGGTCCTCTTCCTGAGCCCAAGTCAACGGGGTTCGGCAATGCCTTCCATACAATGCTGTTGAAGTTGGTGACCGGGCGGTCTGGCAGTCTGTCTTGGCGGGTTGAAGACCGCGCGGTCTGGCGGTTTGTCTCAGCCGGCTTGGAGACCGGGCGGTCTAGCGGTCTACCCTGGCAATCTCTCTTTCTCTCTGGTGGTAGCCGTGCGATTATCCCTTCTGTCTAACCGCGCGGCTTGTGTGGTTTGTTTTGTATAGTCCGCTTAGTCCTGTAAATTTTTAGTCCTACATCTCTTATTTGTATTCTCTCATCTCTCCTCCATTCTATATAAGGGAGGGCATACCTTTGTAATATATACCTTTTTCGGATAATAAAGTTTAAGTTAAAACCATTTCGGTTTGTTTTTTGCTCGGTTCTAACATGGTATCAGAGGACTCGATCTACTCCTCCTGATTCTGTGCCTTCCCTATCCGCGCGGCTTGTCTCGTCGGTTTGCACCCAGTCCGCGCGGCCTCTTCCTCTCCTTGTTGTTGCCCTCTGCGTGCGCAACTTTTTGTTCCCTGTTCTAAGTCGTCGCCTCCTGTCGCAGCGACCTGTTTTGTCCTGCTTCTGTTCGCGCGGCCTGTCCTCTAGCCGTTCGACTTCTTCCCCTCTGCTTGGGTCTGCAGCTTGGTCGTGGCTTCTCTGACTGCTGGTTTCTACCCTCGTGACAGCTGCAGCTTTTCTTTTTCCTATCTGTGCGGGTTGTTTCCTAACCGCCCGGCTTCCCTTTTCCTGCTCCTATGGCTCTTTCTGATGCCTCTACTGCCACCACCCCTGTCACCAATCCGGCTCCGTCTCTTCCACCTACTCCTTCCGGGAACCTTGGGACCGTTTCCAAGCTTGTTGGCTCCAATTACCCGGATTGGAGCGTCTCTTTCACCTTTCTACTTCGCTCACAACGCAAACGCCACCATCTCGTTGATGACCCACCTCCTATTACTTCACCTCTCTTTGATGACTGGGATGCAAATGACGCGCTTGTGCGTACTTGGCTCGCGAACAGTCTTTCCGATGAGTGCCTTCCCGTCATACGTCATGATGAGACGGTCAAGGCCGCTTGGCTTCATCTTGCCGCTCTGTACTCCAAGGGGGCTCAGACGTCCCGCATCTATACGTTGTATGCGGACCTCTTTGCCCGTCCTACCTTGTCTCCTGCTGCTGCCTACCAAGAGGTTCAGGCTCTTGGGGCTGAGATTCTTCAGAATTGCCCCTTTTCTGCGGATTTGGCTCAACAACACAAGCACTTCCATGAGCTTCTGGTTGTGTGTTATCTGCTCTGGCTTCCTGATACATATGAGATGATCCGCCAGCAAATTCTGGGTGAGGCAGAATCTCCTACCTTAGATGCCACCGCTGCCCGCATCGCTGCTGTCACCTCTCTCCTTCAGCGCCCACTTTTGCCCGCTCCTCCTCCACCTCCGGACAACTATTATCATCACACTCAGCGGAGTGGCTCTGGTAGCCGCAGTCACCAGTCCGGCGGCCGTGCTTCTTCCCGCTACCTCTGTTCTCATTGTGGCCGAACCAGACATACTTCCGAACGCTACTGGACGAGGCATCCCCATCTTCGCCCCTCCGGTGACTCTTCCAAGCCGTCTGCCTCTGTTGTAACATCCTCAGGTAGTGCTCACATGGTGACTCAAGGTAAATGGCTCATCGACTCTGGTGCCACTAATCACATGACGGGCAATCCTCAGTGCTTCTCTTTACTCGAACAACATGATCGGTTGCCCCCGGTCCTAGTTGCGGATGGTTCTCCCTCCCCGGTTCATGGAACGGGAGTGGTTCATGTTACTCCGTCACTACGGCTAGCGGACACTCTCTATGTGCCCAAGTTTCTGTGCAATCTATTGTCTGTTACCTCTTTATGCAAGCAGCTTCAGTGTTCTGTGACATTTACTGCGACTTCTTGTTCTTTTCAGGATCCGAGCTCCCACCAGACGATTGCTACTGGGACTGAGAGCGGCGGCCTCTACTTCCTTGATAATGTTTCCGCCTTGTCCGCCTTCTCCTCTTCTTGTACGGATCTTCTTCAGTGGCATCTCCGCCTCGGTCATCCTCCACCACGACTTCTACATCAGCTTCTGCCCCACCTCCCTTCGTCTAGTACTCCTCTCCAATGCGACGCCTGTCAGCTCGGAAAGCATCACCGTTCCTCCTTCCCACCAAAGCAAGGTCGGGGCTCTACTCGTCCTTTTGATCTTGTCCACTCCGATATATGGGGACCTGCTCCTACCCTCACCATTGGCCGGGGTAGTTCTTATTTTGTAACTTTTATAGATGATTTTTCTCGATGTACTTGGGTGTATCTCCTCCGAGATCGCTCTGAACTTTTAGATGTATGGATCTCTTTTTATCAGTTAATTAAAACTCAGTTTAATGTTTGTATTAAAACCTTTCGCTCCGACAATGCTAAAGAGTATCTGAGTCATGCTTTTACATCTTTTTGTGTGCAACATGACATTATTCATCAGACTAGCTGTGTTTACACCTCCCAACAAAATGGGGTGGCGGAACGCAAAAACCGTCACCTCCTCGATGTGGCTCGCACATTGATGACCCAGATGCATGTCCCTCGCTCTTATTGTGGATATGTTGTTCTCCTTGCCTGCTACCTCATCAATTGCATTCCATCCACCATTCTCCACGGGAAAACACCATTCTCCATTATGTATCCGGGCCAGGAGCCTTTTCCTCTCCCTCTCTGAATCTTTGGATGCACTGCCTTTGTGCATACCTCATTTGCCACCTGTGACAAGCTATCCCCTCGCTCCACCAAATGTGTCTTTCTAGGGTACTCCACCACTCAGAAAGGCTATTGTTGCTTTAACCCTGTTCTTCGTCAGCAGTTCGTCTCTGCTGACGTTACCTTCTTCGAGAATGCCTCATACTTCTCGGCTGAATCCTCCTCTCTTTTCCCCGCTTCCTCTCCTCTTCCCCCAGCTTCTGATTCTCCTGCTATTCCCTTCGTTCCATCGTCTCCTACCGAGATATCCACCCCTCCGCCCTCTCCGTCCCCTCCTCTCGCTCCACCTCTCTCTCCCACTTCTCCACCTCCGTCTCCATCCTCTCCGCCGCTGTCGCTCTCTTCTCCCGGGCCAACTCTCTCTGCCACGGACGCTCCGGATACCGAGGGGGCCGCCGACCTGGATCTCCCTGTGGCTCTTCGCAAAGGGGTGCGGACATGTAGCCTACACCCCCTTGTTGTTGTTGTTTCATATGATCGTCTTACCCCTTCTCGCAGGGCCTTTGCGCTGGCTATCTCTGCCACTGCCACGCCTCGTTCCTATTAGGAGGCCCTTGCTATTCCCCACTGGAAGCTGGCCATGGATGAGGAAATGGCGACCCTCATGGAGAGGGGTACATGGACTCTTGTTCCTCCTCCCTTCGGTACTGATGTTGTTGGCTGTCGCTGGGTCTTTGTGGTCAAATTTGGCCCAGACGGCACTGTGGATCGGTATAAGGCTCGCCTTGTTGCTAAGGGCTTTACTCAGACCTATGGGGTTGATTACTTCGACACCTTCTCCCCCGTGGCTCGTCTCAGCACTATCCGGGCCCTTCTCTCTGTGGCGGTCAATAGGGATTGGCCGATTTCTCAGCTGGATGTCAAGAATGCCTTCCTTTATGGTGATCTTCACGAGGCTGTTTACATGGAGCAACCTCCTGGGTATGTTGCTCAGGGGGAGACACGAGTATGCCGGTTGCAGAAGGCAATTTATGGCCTCAAGCAGAGCCCTCGAGCTTGGTTTGACAAGTTCAGCGGCATCGTGGCGGCCGTTGGTTTTGCGCGAAGCTCTGCTGATCACTCTCTATTTATTCGCAAAACTCCTTCGGGGCTGGTTGTTCTTGCTGTGTACGTCGATGATATTCTTCTCACTGGCGATGACCATGAAGGGGTAGCCCTGACAAAGCGACATCTTCGCCAACATCTGATCATGAAAGATATGGGCTCTCCAAAGTACTTTCTGGGGATCGAAATCTCTCGGAAGCCCGCCTCCTTAGTTCTCTCTCAGCGTAAGTATGCCCTTGATCTTTTAAAAGAGGCAGGATTGACTGGAGCAAAACCTGTCTGATGCCCCATGGCAACTGGAGAAGACAAAACCTGGACAGATGATTCGCCTCCTCTTTCAGATAGTTCGCGGTACAAGGCGTATGGTTGGTAAGCTCATATATCTCACAGTGACCAGGCCCGACATTTCCTATGTTGTGGGCAAGGTGAGTCAGTTCATGCAAGCTCCTAGGGAGTGTCATCTACAGTCCGCCTTGCGGATCTTGGAGTATGTCAAAGCAGCGCCTGGGAAAGGATTACTTTTTCAGAAGAATGGTCATCTGAGGATTGAAGCATACTCAGATGCAAGTTATGCTGATGACAAAGGGGATCGCAAGTCAACCTCAGGTTTTTGCACCTTTGTTGGGGGAAATCTGGTGAGCTGGAAGAGCAAGAAGCAGTCTGTTGTCTCCAGGTCCAGTGTTGAAGCTGAGTATCGCAGTATGGCGTCGACCACTTGTGAGTTAAAATGGCTGCGGGCTCTCATGCTAGATTTAGGAGAGGTCTACAACCATCCTCTACCTATGTTCTGTGATAACAAGGTCGTCATATACATCTCCAAAAATCCGGTCTTCCATGAAAGAACAAAGCACATTGAGCTCGACTGTCATTTCATTCGTGAAGAGATCTTAAAGGAACAAATTTGCACTCCCTTTGTCACTTCTGATAAAGAGCTGGCTGACATCTTCACCAAGCCAGTTTCCGCCTCGTTTCTTCATGTTTGTGACAAGCTGGGCATGATCGATATATATGCTCCAGCTTGAGGGGGAGTGTTGAAGTTGGTGACTGGGCGGTCTGGCGGTCTGTCTTGGCGGGTTGAAGACCGCGCGGTCTGGCGGTTTGTCTCAGCCGGCTTGGAGACCGGGCGGTCTAGCGGTCTACCCTGGCAATCTCTTTGTCTCTCTGGTGGTAGCCGTGCGGTTAGCCCTTCTGTCTAACCGCGCGGCTTGTGCGGTTTGTTTTGTATAGTCCACTTAGTCCTGTAAATTTTTAGTCCCACATCTCTTATTTGTATTCTCTCATCTCTCCTCCATTTTATATAAGGGAGAGCATACCTTTGTAATAGATACCTTTTTCGGATAATAAAGTTTCAGTTAAAACCATTTCGGTTTGTTTTTTGTTCGGTTCTAACAAATGACTCGTACGGAGCCATCTTAATACTAGCCTGGTAGATGTTATTGTATGAAAATTCGACTAACGACAACAGCTGCTCCCACGGCTCATTGTGCTCCACTATGCACTGTCGAAGAAGATCCTCCATTGTCCGGTTCGTCCTCTCCGTCTGTCCGTATGTCTGCGGGTGGAAGGCGGTGCTGAAGGCCAACTTGATTCCCAAATACGCTTGCACCCGCCTCCACTCCTTATATGTGAAACGCCCATCACGATCTGACAGGATGGACTTCGGTACTCCATAAAATCGTACCACTTGCTCTAGGAACATCCTAGCCAAGATATCTACTCATTCACCTTGTCGGTTTGGAATAAACTGCGCTACCTTGGTGAGTCGATCAACGACCACCCATATTGAGTCATTCCCAGCCCGGGATCGAGGTAGGCCGTTGACGAAGTCCATGGAGATGTCTTTGAACGTCCATTCTGGTATCGGCAGGGGATGTAATAGGCCTCTTGGACTGCGACATTCGGCCTTGACCTTCTAATAGGTTTGACACCGGGCCACGAAGTTGGTGACATTTCTTTTCATTCCAGGCCAGTAAATGGTCATATGCAAGTCCACGTACATCTTAACCACGCCAGGGTGAATCGAGTACCTTGACTGATGGGCCCTTTCCAGGCGCACATACCACAGGCATTCATAGCCGCGCACACACCGCAGTCATTCATAGTCGCGCACTCAAACCCTATGTCGACATAGTTTGGACCGCTTCTGTTCCAGCAGGGTAGCGAGCCCCACGGGCCTCACCGATGTGGCCGTCGGTGACAGTGGCTAGTCCTGCCACTTCATGGGGTGATCGTACCGCACAACCCCAGGCCCTAACGTACAACCATGTGTACTCTTGGATGTGAGCGACATCCGACAAATCATTTTGGCCGACCAGCAGAGGAAAACCCGACGGGGAAAATAACGGCCGGTCACCCGTAGTACTCATCTCCCTGTCGCTTTGAGTCGTCTACCTTCCCGCACCGATACGAACGGTCTGCGGAAGGGACTGGCCTGCCACCATTTCACCGCAAGCAATTTACAATCAATCAAACAAAGGCAAACATTATAAAACATTGGGTCTACGTCGGCCTGCCCTACTAGGCTTAGACTTCGGGCGTCGGCACTCAGCTCTACTTTCGACAAGGAGCGTGGGAGCACATTATTTGGGGATGGACCTAGAGGACTACCTCAACTCCGGTTATCCCCAACTAAGGCTCGACGACTGCTCGTCAGAGCAGGACCCGGGACTATAATGGTAAATTGCAATGGGAATAAGTGCAATGATTATGTTACTTATTTAAAGTGCTGGAATGAATTATGACCAGTACGAGACTGAAGTAGTACTGAAGAGAAAGTATCGAAATAAGCTTGACCAGTACGAGACTGGAATAGTACTGAAATGAAAGTACTGAACTGAAATGAACTTGACTAGTACGAGACTAGAGTTGTACTGAATTGAAAGTACTGAACTGAAATGAACTTGACCAGTACGAGACTGGAGTTGTACTGAATTGAAAGTACTGAACTGTAATAAATGAAGGAACTAGACCAGTGCAAGACTGGAATAATCATAAGAGAATGGTTAGTAGTTCAATCACTACATTCAGGAGGCTTTAGTTCCATCTCCGTTCTCAGGAGGCTTAGTTCAGTTCTATTTTTGTTTTTGATAAACTTCCTTGGGTTACACCCATTATTAAGTTTCGATCATAATTTGGTTGCACCTTATTAATTACGGCTTAATTAAATTCAGGGTCGGCTTGGAGTTACATTCTTATAGCCGTCAGGGGTAACTTCAAGCCATCACTCGTACTCGCATCTTCTGAGCGTGTCATATTCATCCGAGAGTCGAAGCGCTCGACGGTTTAACAAAATTTTGGAAAACCCGGAGCTTAGTCACTTGCCTCAGCCATTCTCGTCGATAAAATAGTTTAAAGTACTTATAAGGAGTGGTCGCGCACTCCAATTTCCGTTTTAGGGAAAATGAGCGGATAAATGATCCGTGCGTGACCCTAGACTTCAATATTTTAGGAAAACAAAATCCAAATTTATCCCCATGACCCCAAATTTTGATACAACCCTTGGGAGGGCCTAAAATGAGCCTAGTAATTTTTTATAATTTTTCAAGGTGTTTTGGGCATTTAATTTAGCAAAACAAATTTTATTTTGGCTTTTAAAAACACTAAATTAATTCCAAAAATTCTCAAACTTTTTATGGAGGTAGCCCTTATCATGGGGAACATTTTTCATGTTGGTCATTTTTCTCCTAGAGGCCTAGATTTGGCTTCACAAATTCCCAAAGATCTGACATTTTGATTTGGTCTGCTAATAGCAGATCTATCTGATCCTGCGACTAGAATTAAGCCGTAGGGGTATTTATATCCTTTTGTCCCCACAACGGATCGGCAGTGGATTTGCTGTGGGGGCGCTGATGCTGAGGCGAGGGGGGTTAAGGTAAAGCCAGCTGCCCGATCTTCATCACCAGATCGGGCGGCTGCTGCATCTCACCGGCGGTGCAGAGGTTGAGCCGCCTCCACCACCGCCGGCTTATTGCCGCAGATGCTGGAGCCGGCCCAGATCGGCTCGTCGGGGGTCGGCGGTCCTCTGGGCGGTGGTCTGGTGTCCTGGCGCCGCCAGCTGCCGCCGAAAAAATTATCCCGAGAGCTTTGGGGTGGTGGTGGCCCTGCTCCCTGCGCCACAACACCACCCCCGCTCATCGGGCCTCCTGCCACCCATCAGTCCACCCCCGGCTGACTCGCTGGGGTTCGGGCTTTATGCCGGTGGTGGTCCGGCGGCCATGCGCCGCCGGCCGCCGCCGCCAGATTTAAACAAAAAATATTCTGTTTTGCGGGTACCGCCGGAACCACGTTTTCCGGCGGCACCGCCGCTCTCTACCGCTGGGTGTTGCTGACCCCAGTGGTTTAACACTCCCTCAGCACCACCACCGGCGCTGGGGGAGGATTTCTCCTCCTTGGGCGCCACCCGGCCTAGAACAAGGCTCGGGTGGTGCCGGGGGCGCTCCGGCCGTCGGGAGTGCCATGCAACACGTCAGAAATGGGGAGGGGATGGAGAGAGGGTTCCACCTGGGTTTGGTGGGCTCGGGAGGGGTCGGCTTGGTCGGCCATGGCTCAAGGTGGTGGAGGAGGGGGAGGAAGAGCCTCGGCTTGGATTTTTTCGGCCACCTGGGTTCCGGCAAGGGTCAGGCAGGGGGAAGGTGGGCTGCTCTTGAGGCTTGGGGAAGGAGAGGGGGTGGGGTGGCCTTTATAGGGTTAGGGAGGGGGAGCTCCCCTCCCTTTAGCAATATGGGATTAATCCCTCCTTAGGGAGGGATTAATCACCACCCTCCAGCTGTCCATGGATAGTTGGATGTGCCACATATTCCCCATGTGGGGAATAGGGGAAAGCCCCATGGGCTTGGGCCTCCATGGGGTTTGTGGGCCTTTACTTGCCCTAGGGGCTCCTTGTTGGTTGGGGGCCCAAGGAAAGTGTGGGGGGCATGGGCCATCCTCTTTTGGAGGGGGGTCCTACTTTGAGAAAAATCCAGAAGATGGATTTTTAGGTGGGTTTGACCAAGTCAACCCTTTGGTGGGTCCCCCTTGCTGGTCAAAGTCAAAGTGAGTCCAAGTCATCGGGGTCGAGTCAAAGTTCGGGTGTGGTGTCATAATTGGTGTGCGCACACTTTTTGGTGCACGACTACGATTGATTTGACCACGGGTTGACCAATTATCATCGAAATTGACTAGGACGACTTCCGTTGACTTCGTATTGATCACACGAGCCCAACGCCACTGACTGGGGTTGAATCGGAGTCCGTTTGGCGAAAGTCCAAAATTTGCGCGTCGCAGCGTGCTAAAATGGTCGAAGTGTGTAAAACTGTCACTAGACCTCGGATTGTGACGTGACGGATTCCGATGCACCTGTCTAGGTTATATGAGGTCACAGGAATCGACAGAACTCAATTCGGAGCTCTCTAGGTCGATATCCAAAATCTGCTCTCGTTGCGTTTTACGAGGAATGGTCGCATTCACTATATGACCTTTGGGTCCAACTGAACGAGTTCCGACGTACTCGTATTGACTATACGAGGTCACAGGAACTGACGGAACTCAAATCAGAGTTCTCTAGCTCTATTTCCCGCCTAGGGTTGTCTCCCTCTGGGTCAGGGTAGGGTTCGGACCACTTTTATTGGGCCCACTAGGGCTCTGGTGGCCCAATAAAAGTCGGGATGTTACACTCATTGGCCTCCCTTAGGTCTTGGGGAGGTCTAGTTATGGTCAATTGGGCATGTTAGAGGATAATTGTCCTTAGTTAGGGCACATTGACCTTTTTAGGGCTAAGGTTGACTTGCGTCAACTTAGCCTCTTGGGTTGACCCCAATGGGTCCTTGGTGACCCATTGACCTCACTTTAGGGATAATGAAGCATGTGTGGAGTCCACTTGGATAAGCAAGATTCAACTGACCCCAAGTAGGCCAGTTTGACCCATTTAAGGTTCGGGTGGATCTAGGCCAACTAGGCCACTTTGGTTGTCCCCATTGGGTCATTCGTGACCCAATGGGCCACCCAAGGGGATTTAAGGTGTTGTGGTGGGGTCATGAAGTCAAGTTGAAGTCCTAAGGTCAAACCCTAAGTCTGGTGGTGAGGTTGTGTTATAGGCAGACCAATGTGATTTTCACCTTGGCCCTTGTTCACTTGGTCCTTTGAGTTTCTTCAGGTTTTGTCATGACCCAGTCATGACAAAACCACTCCTATTGGTCTAGTTGTTTGAGGGATGTTACATAACCTGTATGCATGAACTTAACTACACATTAAATACAACTATGCTTATCTCATTGACATGTTTGACATCATCAAATCAGGGTCATTGAGATAAATGGACCCAACAACAGCGAAATGGGTCTTGTGCAGTGACATCGGTGGGTGGCGACATGCATTTCCCATGTTAGAAAATACGACAAAGCAAGAGGGTTTGATGTTACTTGTGAAAGAACAATAAAATAATAGCATGAGGAAGTAACTGATCAAAATATTGTTCTATAAGTTAGGAAAATTCCAAAAGAAATGGAGAAACTCATGAGATTTTCAAAAAAAGTCAGAACCTAAAAATCAAACCCAAAAAAATTGCTAAGAAGAAACATGAGTTTTTCAAAATGAAATTAGAACAATAAAAATCAAAACAAAAAAACTTGATATTTATACTATCAAAAATGAAAAAAGTTATTCAAGTAAAAAAAATCAGAACCTTTGCATGTAAATTAGTAAGAACTTTGTTCCTCTCTCGCTTGAAAGTGAAGTCAGGAGATGAGCAGTGTACAATTGAGCAAATTCAGAACCAAGTAGGAAGTATGAAAATCATAAGACATTCGGTGAGTGCAGCGACATTCAATAAGTCGACAATATTCGACGGGGGCGGCGACATTTGACGGGGGTGGCGACATTGGTTGGGGGTGCGGACAATCGGTGGGGCGGGGACATTTTTCGTGGGCAGTGACAATTGTTAGGTGCAGCAACATTGGGCGGGGGAGAGACATTTGGCGGGGATGGGAACATTCGTCGGGGCGGTGTCATTTGTCAGGGCGGGGGCGGTGTCATTCTTTGGGGGCAGAGTCATTCTACTGGGGGTAGATTATTACAGTGTGAGCAACGTGCTTGTGAGTGATTGCATTTTGAACTCTTTTATTCTCTTGCAGATCTCACTCACTTTTCTCCCCCATAGATTATCCCGTATTCAAAGGGCGGTATCAAAACATAAAAGTCTACACTATCATTTAAGTCCAAGGCCAATTGATTTACGATGTTATTTTCAATTTTATTTCACTGGATAGATGCCATCAAATTTATTCTACTGGGATAGATTATCAAACCAGAAAGATCTAGTGTAGCTAAATTCATAAAAGCCACTAATACTTCGGTCGGACTCATTTGAGATAGACAATATGCAGATTCTTAAAATGAAAAGATGTTGAAAAAAGAAATTAGGAGAATTAAGATGGTAAATCCAGACGCAAAAAAACAAATAATTTTATTTATCAAACCAGAAAGATCCAGTGTAGGCAATGCCATAAAAGCCACGAATACTTTGGTCGTACTCATTTGAGACAGACAGTATGCAGATTCTTAAAATGAAAAGATGTTGGACAAAGAAGTTAGGAGAATTAAGATGGTAAATCCAGAAGCAAAAAAAAAAAAAACAATTTCATTTATAGAGAAAAATTTAAAATGAGTTGAGGCAAAATGAGGTTGATTGTAATCAGGAGTTGGGGAATGTTGTCTACATTTGGGCTTCACAAAATTATTTTCCAATATTATGAGCAAACAATTTTCACAATATTTATTCCATCAAATTTAATTGAACACTTCAAAGCTAATGAGTAAACATAATAGAGGTAGGAGAATACAGCTATATATATATATATATATATATATATATTGAGAGATATCGTATGGAGGCGTACGTGCGTACGGGCAAGGATCAAAATGACCTCAAATCGAAAAGTGATCAACATGAAAGTTGTAGATCTCGGCGAGAAAAATAACTTTCATGTTGATCACTTTTTGATTTGGAGTCGTCTTGGCTCTCGATTTGGGCCCCGAAATCTGGGGCGGCGAGATCCCTACTGTAGCACTCTCGCCGCCCCAGATTTTGGGGCGCAAATCGAGGGACAAGACGGTTCCAAATCAAAAGGTGATCAACATGAAAGTTGTTCGTCTCGCCGAGATCTACAACTTTCATGTTGATCACTTTCCGATTTAAAACCATCTTGACCCCCAAAATGCCCTGCTCGTACGCCCGCACGCAAGCTTGCCCGCACTTGATATCTCCCCTATATATATATATAAGGGAAATATCATGTGCGGGCAAACGGGCGTACGGGCAAGGATCAAAATGGTCTCAAATCGAAAAGTGATCAAAATGAAAGTTGTAGGTCTCGGCGACACAAACAACTTTCATGTTGATTAATTTTTGATTTGGAGCAGTCTTGGCCCTCGATTTGGGCCCCGAAATCTGGGGCGGCGAGATCGCTACTGTAGCACTCACGCCGCCCCAGATTTCGGGGCCGAAATTGAGGGGTAAGACGACTCCAAATCAAAGAGTGATCAACATGAAAATTGTTCGTCTCGCCGAGATTAAAAATACTGATACATGTTGCTAGCTAAAAAATATACCTGAATATATAATGCATTAATATAACGATGCTTCTCATTTGTGTTTGCCATGAAAATATCACCAAAACGTGTCCACCATTGGAAGAGAGTTCACTTGCAAAATCCATTGCTGAAAATCATTTAATCCAGCATTAGGAAAACAAAAACAAAAAAAAATAATGGAGAAAATTATGATATCTGTTCATTGCTACTTACTCATATTATCAGAAGAGACTGATCTCCATCTCATGAGATTTTATGGATCTCCAGATTGTAAGAAAAACAAATGCAATTTCTATTGTGTACTTTAAAGTCACAGTACTGGAAACTAAAACAACTCAGTTGAAGGAAATTTTTTTCATAAAAATGTAATAAAAATAGATTGAAACTAAACCTAAAGCCCGCTGTAAGAGAAGATGTCATGGGTTGTAAGAGAAGATGTACATCTGTTAATTGAAGTACTCATTTAGGCATTACATCAAGTATGTGGAAGACAGATATTTGAAGAAAATTAATTGAAGTTTAAGAAAACTAACTCAGCGTAACTGAAACAAAATCTGTTTGTTGACTATGAAGCGTTCCATTCCGGAGCACCTATTGAGTGGTCTTCCAACACAACCGTTGTCAGGGATTTTCTGATTGTCGTTGGACAGAGGTATAAGGTGTCTTCTAATGCTAAGATTGGGACTCTGATTCAGGACCTCTTCTCCATGAGGTATTCGGTAGGAGGCGGAGTCCGTGATTACATACTGAAGATGGTATACTACCAGACCAAGCTGTAGGAGATGGAGATTACTCTCCTTGAAGCCTTAATAGTGCATCAAGCACTAAATACACTTCCTGCGAAGTTCAGCATCTTGAAGACTACCTACAGTTCCCAGGATGAGGCGTGGAAGATAAATGATCTCATCACTTGCTGCGGTGCTGAGGAGGAGAAACTGAAGAAAGAGAAGATGAACACAACTTTACTCGTTGTCAAACCCACATTTAAGAAGAACAAGTTCAAAGTTCCATTTAAAGCTCGGGATGGACAGACTTCAGGGAGCAAGGATGCTGGTGGAAAGAAGCCTCTCATCTGCTTCTTTTGTAAGCAGAAGGGGCACGTGAAGCTCGAGTGTCAAAAATTTAAAGCTTGGATGGAAAAACGTGGTTTTGCACCTAAAGGTAACTCTTTAGCCTTTGTCCTTTGTGAATCCAATTTAATTGAAGCCTCATCAAGTTCTTGGTGGCTCGATAGTGGAGCAACTAATCATGTTACTTACACACTACAGGGGTTCATCAAAAGGAGGAGACCATGCAAGGGTGAGTGCAGACTCACGGTTGGAAACAACGCTGAGGTGGAAGTAGAGTTTATTGGAGATGTTAGCTTAGTTCTTTCTTATGGATATGAACTTGTTTTAAAAGACATTTTCTATATTCCTTCGTTTAGAAGGAACTTGATTTCAGTATCTGTTTTAAATAAACTTCATTATGGTTTTAACATTTATGGTGGTTCTATTAATATTTCTTATGAATCGCAAGTTATAGGTCATTGTTCATTATCAAACGAATTATATAGTTTATGTCTTGCTCCTACGAATATATATGTGATCACATATAATGTAGAACGCGTTGGCAATAAAAGATTTTTACTTAAGGAAACATCGTCCATGTTGTGGCATAAACGTTTAGGTCACATTTCTAGGGAAAGAGTAGAGAGAGTAATTAAGGATAATATTCTCCCTGCTCTTGACTTCAGTGACCTAGAGACATGTGTCGACTGTTGTAGAGGTAAGATGACCAAGATTAAGAAGAAAGGCTCAACTCGTAGTACAAGTTTGTTAGAGGTTATTCATACGAACATCAGTGGTCCTTACTCCACTACCCTCTATATGAACACCTATTTTATTACATTCATTGATGACTACTCCCGTTTCAGATATTTGTATTTAATTAAAGAAAAGTCTGAATCTCTTGAAAAGTTCAAGATTTTCAAGACTGAAGTTGAGAAACAAATAGGGAAAGACATCAAGATTGTTAGGTCTGACAGAGGTGACAAGTATTTTGGTAGACATGATGCCTTCGTGCAGCATAAAGGTCTGTTTGCCAGATACTTGGAGAGCTGTGGCATTGTTGCCCAGTACTCCATGCCAGGTAGTCCTGAGCAAAATGGTGTGGCTGAAAGGCGTAATCGTACCCTTAAGGAAATGATGAGGAGCATGATGAGTAAGATAAATCTTCCGAAATTTTTATGGGGTGAGGCACTTAAAACTGCAGTGTACATCCTTAATAGAGTCCTGTCTAAGTCAGTACCTAAAACTCCTTTTGAGTTGTGGACTGGCAGACCACCCAGCCTTAATCATTTGTGTGTCTGGGGTTGTCCTGCAGAAGTCCGTTTGTACAACCCATCAGAAAGTAAGATTGCCCCTAGGTCTTGTCGTTGCTATTTCATTGGCTACCCAGATCACTCCAAGGGATTTAAGTTCTATTCCCCTTCAGGAGGTCTCATAATTGTGGAGTCTCAAATAACTAAATTTTTAGAATGAGATGTCGCTGATGAACTTAGTTGCTCTAGTCCTATTAGTGAAGTCGAGGAAGTTGTGCCCATTATTTTATCTATGCCCTTGATAGGAGATCATGTGGTGTCTGAACTTGTGACAGAACAAGTAGAGGATGTGGAAGCGGTTTTACCACCGATTCCAGTTGAGGTTCCTCCTCAAATTCAGGAGCTTCATCCACCTGCTAGGAGATTCATTAGGCAGAGAAGGCCTGCAATTTTCTCAGACTATGAAGTCTATTTAGGAGAGAGTAATTATGACATTGGTCAAGTAGTTGACCCACTGATATTTAATGAAGCTGTGTCTGGACCTCAAGTTGATCTGTGGTGGGATGCGATGAAAGATGAGATGGAGTCTATGAAGCTAAATAAAGTTTGGGAGTTGGTTGAGTTGCCCAAAGGATGTAAGCCCATTGGTTCTAAATGGGTGTTTAAGACCAAGAAAGACTCTAAAGGAAAGGTCGAGCGGTTTAAAGCTAGACTGGTAGCCAAGGGATTTACACAGAGAGAAGGAATCGATTACCATGAGACTTTTTCTCTCGTTTCCTCTAAAGACTCTTTCAGAGTGATAATGACATTAGTAGCTCATTATGATTTGGAGCTGCACCAGATGGACGTAAAGACCGCATTCCTGAATGACGATCTTGTCGAGGAGGTCTATATGGTGCAGCCTGAGGGATTCAAATCTGGTCATTCCGACCAACTTGTATGTAAACTTAACAAGTCCCTATATGGTCTGAAACAAGCTTCTAGACAGTAGTATCTGAAGTTTGATTAGGTAGTTACTTCTTTTGGTTTTGTAGAAAATAAGGTAGACCATTGCATATATCTCAAGATCAGTGCGAGCAGATTCATCTTCTTAATTCTTTATGTAGATGACATCTTGCTTGCGAGCAGTGATTTGGCTTTATTGCATGAATATAAGCAATTTTTGTCAAAATACTTTGATATGAAAGATCTTGGAGAAGCATCCTTCATTCTAGGAATTGAGATCATTAGGGACCGATCTCACCATACATTGGCACTCTCTCAGAAAGCCTACATCGAGCGTGTACTTAAGAGATTTAGAATGCTCGGTTGTAAGCCTGGTGACGTACCTGTGCTTAAAGGTGATAAACTCAGCTTATCACAGTGCCCCATGAAAGATATTGTACCTAATCACCTAGAGGGGGGGTGAATAGGTGACTTAAATCTTTTTAACTTTGTAGGCAGAATTCAGATTATAACACAGAATTATATCTACTTCATCACAGCACACAATCAGCAATCACAGAATTCCACAAGCACACAGTAAACACTCAGATTTATAGTGGTTCCCCAAGGTTTGGGTACATCCACTTTCCCCCTTCGCCTATCTAGTAGTGTACTAGATTCGGCCAAACTTCTACACTATCTCAGATCCTCAGATCTTACACTCAGAACCTCAAAACAGGTTCCTACAACTCAGGCCCAAGGCCCTACAACTCAGCTTCTCCACAAAGCCTACACTCAGCCACCAAGGCCTACACTCAGCCACAACAGGCCTACACTCAGAGAATCCAATCTCCTACACTTAGGCACTCAAGCCCTACACTCAGCCTTTATAATTACAGGCTTACAAACTCAGATCCCCAAGGATCCTACAAGAAAATATGAATACAAAAATGTTAACTCTACAACTCAGAGAAAAGAGAGATGAGTTGTGAGTTTCTTGATGAGTTCTTGGAAGAACTCAGTTGAAATCAATCTGACTTGTCTTTCTTCAAAGCTTCTTGAATGTAGAACACAATAAGATTGACCTCCTCTGCAGTTGATCCTTGATCTCTGCTACTTAAGATTCAGAACAAATCTGAATCCTTCTTCTCAGCCTGGTTCCAACGGCTGACTTCTTGGATGGAGCTCTCTCTCTCCAACTTCTTAGATCTTAACTAGATTCTTCAAGGAATAGCTAGATCTACTTTGTATATCTTGATGTGTTGATCATCTTTTTCTGTAGACAGTATAAGCCTATTTATAGGCCTTCTTCATGGTAACCGGCTGGTCCGGTTCATAACTGATTTCTGATAACTCTGACAGGTGCAGTAGACCGGCTGGAATGGCAGCTGTCAAGTCATCCAGTCAGTTCTTGAAAATTCTATAACTGTCTGAAAGTGTCGAGACTGTCTGTCTTTAAGTGTCGACACTTATAGACCAAGTGTCGACACAAGTTGTCTAAGTGTCGACACTAGCCTACAAGGTGTCGACACAACTCCTTGTGTTGTAGATTTTATATCTCGACACTTCTTTTTCTTCATGTGTCGACACTGATAATGTGTGTCGACACAAGTACTTGTACTTCAGCACTTTGTTGACTTCTTGTAAGTGTCGACACAACACCTTTGTGTCGACACATCTTCATGTGTTGAACTTGTTTAAGTGTCGACACTTCTTCTTGGTGTCGACACATGTCTTCAGTGTTGAAACCTGCTGAGTGTCGACACAGCTCCTTGTGTCGACACATTCTTCTTCTGTTGAGACTTTTGCTGAGTGTCGACACGTCTCCTTTGTGTCGACACTTGTACTTAGAATATTCTTGAACTTTGCTAAGTGTCGACACAGCTCCTTGTGTCGACACTTTCTTCAAGTGTTGAGTCTTCAGCTGAGTGTCGACACATTCTTTCTTGTGTCGACACTTTCTTCAAGTGTTGACTCTTCTGCTGAGTGTCGACACATTATTCTGGGTGTCGACACTTATACTTAGACTCTGCTGACATTTGCTGAGTGTCGACACAGCCTCCAAGTGTCGACACTTTCTGATGTAGACACAGTTTCACTGGGTGTCGACACAACTGCTAAGTGTCGACACTGCTTCACTGCACTTTTCTTCACTGAGTGTCGACACAGCTCCTTGTGTCGACACTTTCTGTCTGGTGTCGACTCTGCATCCATGGTGTCGACACAATGACTCCAAGTGTCGACACTGCTTCACTGGGTGTCGACACAAGTCTTCTTAAGTGTCGACACTTTCCCTCTGGGTGTCGACACATGGACTTAGAAACTTTTTCTTCTTTCCTGTAAATACTTAACCTGCACAAGTAAACTCAAAATACATCAAATACATTTTGATGTATATCATTGAGTTGTGTGAGGCTTCTTCAAATCAGGTACATTTAAACCAATGTACCCAACACCCCAGGAACGATATAGAGAGAGCCTATGAAAGATATACCTTATGCTAGTGCGGTAGACAGTTTAATATATGCCCAAGTCTGTACCAGACCGTACATTGCCTTCGCAGTAGGACTTTTAGACAGATATCAGTCAAACCTAGGACCTGATCATTGGGTAGCTACCAAAAAAGTCCTAAGGTATTTAAAGGGGAACTGAGGATTTTAAGTTGGTCTACCATAGAGTTCAAAACCTTGAGTTAGTAGGGTATACTGATTTTGATTTTGCCAGGTGTGAGGATGATAGGAAGTCTACTTCAGGTTATATATTTAAGTTTGTTGGTGGGGTCGTTTCATGGAAGAGTGTCAAACAGACACTCATTACTTCATCCACAATGCATGCGTAGTTCGTCGCTCTCTTTGGAGCTTCGACTCACGCAGTGTGGCTTAAGAATTTCATTACAGAGTTGAAGGTTGTCGATTCTATAGCTGGTCCCATCCGGATGTACTCTGATAACATCTCTGCAGTTATGTTCTCGATGAACAATAAAAGTATCACAAGGTCCAAGCATATGGAAATTAAATTTTGGTCTTTAAAGAATTGGTCAAGAAGGATGACATTCTAGTGGAGCATTTAGGGACAGATGACATGCTAGCTGATCCACTAACTAAAGGACTTCGCCCTAACGTGTTTCGAAAACATGTTATTAATGTGGGGCTTAAAAAGTCGATCGATGTGCTTGATTAGTGGGAGGCTACATGTAACGCCCCCTATCCGTCATATTGCATATAGCAGTAGGTCCGGTCGGGGCCCGACGCCATATACCACATACAGACCGAAAGGTTACGCAATGGAAACAATCCTGCCAATAACCAACGTCCTACACATAGTAAATTCTAGCGAAAGCAATTAAAAGTTACAAATAAAGAACCCAGCTAACAACATGAATGTCTACTACAAAAACCCAACAGGAATTAACGTACAAATACATAAGTACTTGGCCTTATGACCTTACAATAGTTTACTCAAATATAACTGTCTTCCAAACCTCGGCACACAGGCCGGTCATACATGAGAATAAAAGAAACAGTCAATAAAGGCCTTCGATGGTCGGCTCAGCAACAAGGGCTTTTGCCCGTTATTTGCCACTAGGCTCCGCAACACCTGCAAGCAACAATCCACCAAGTGGTGTGTTGGATCCCTAGTAATATTTGGGCTAGGTTCACTAAGTTAGGATCTTATGACCCACAATGTATAGCCAGGGTCATAGTTATGTCCTAGAGTCTAGGCCAAGTCCTTAGAGTCAACATCACATGGACCAGCTATCAACAAGACTGCCAGAGACTCAAGACTTAGAAGATTTCAAGACTCTATAAAGTGAGTTTGACGTTCGTCGAACTCAGATCGACGATTGTCGTGCTCAGTTCGACGATCTCAGAGTTAATTCTCTGAGCTGAGCTCGACGAACTCTATTCTTTGGTCGACAAATTTTTGGACTACTACAGCATTCTGTCAAGACTATGTTCTCTAGTCTCAGGTCGACGAACTTAGTTCTCTGCCCGACGAATTCTGGATTATCTACTTCAATAACTTAGAACCAGAAGACTTGTGTCGACACTCAGAGTATATGTCGACACCAACTGAGTCGTCACTAGAAGCACTTGTGTCGACACACAGATCATCAGTCGACACTTTGGAAAGATTGTGTCGACACACAGAATAACTGTCGACACCAACTGTGTCGACACCAGAAACAAGAATATGTCGACTCACAGAAGACTTGTGTCGACACACAGAATATCTGTCGACACCAACATCACTTGTGTCGACACACAGGATATCAGTCGACACCACCTATGTTGACACCAGGAGTAATTGTGTCGACACACAGAATATTTGACAACTCCAGAAACTCAGCTCGACGAAATCAAATCTTAGGTTGACGAATTCTGGAGACTTTAACTTTTATTTCAGATACAACTGTGAATATTCTAAGTCTAGAATAGTTGTTGAACTCCAATCGACAAACACAGTTATCAGTTCGACAAATTCTGTCATTAGTTCGACGATTCCAGACTTAGCATTTATTCCTTCTGTCCTTAGTCTATGGCAATAATTTCTGAATGATTAATGATAAAATACTCTCTGAATATTACCGTTGGACGGTACATTAATCACGGCTTTCATCAGAATTATTGCTTTCCATTTTTCAAAGGGACGGTTGGGGAAAGAAATCAATGCAGTTTATCTTCAAGGACTGCCAGCATTGATTGCCGTAGAAGGATTCAAATTTTGAAAGGAAATTCCCTCAGGAAATATAAAAGAGATTTTTCTCTCTTTCCTGATAGACAGAAATAAAGCAAGATAGTAAGACAGCAAACAAGCAAGGAAGTAAGAACAATTAGAGTACCAGAGCAATTGCAGAGACACAACATACACAGACACAGAGATTTTCAATCAGTCTGTCTTCAACAGCTTCTCTGCTCCTTTCACAAAAGCTCTGATACAAAAAGAAGATTTGCTCTCAGAAGAAGAAGAACAATCATACAAAATCAAGAGTCTTCTTACTTCAACACTCCAGGACTTCCAAGGACAACAACTATCAAATCTGTCAAGAAGATCCTGCAGATAAAGGCTAAAAGCTTGAAGGCCTATCACCATGAAGCAAGGCTTCCATATTTCCCTGAACCATTCAATATCTCAGGGGGATCCATTTGCTATCATCAATAATCCACAAGTATTCTCTCTGATTATTGACAGAGAAGACATAATCAACTCTCTCACCCCCACTATGTAAAGGGTTGTCATCTCCCTTCAAAAGTGATTCATGGTTACAAGTCACCTGATCAAAAGACTTGGGGATTTGGTTTTTGAGCACCTGATCAAAAGCTCATTGGTGTCAGAAACCTAATCAAAAACCTGAGTGGATTCCTACCAGGGTGGTAGAAGAGTGGATGTACCCAGGTTGGGGAACCACTATAAATTTCTTGTGTCGTCTGGTTGCCCTATTTCTTTTATTTTCTTGTTGTGGCTGTGGTAGTTAGTTTCTGTGCTTTTATATTTTGATTTATTTACTACTGCACTTAGACTAATCTGCATTATCCAGCAGAGAATTTTATAAAACTCTGAATACTCTATTCCCCCCCCCCCTCTAGAGTATTCTTGATATAACTGCTCACTTTCAATTGGTATCAGAGCAGGTTCCTTTGGTTATACAAGCTAACCCTTGAACCAAAGATCCTTTGTTAGATCTAAATTTATTTTTATTTCCATATTAGATTTATATACACAGCTATGGCACAAAACAAGGACTATGCAATCACCAAACCTCCAGTTTATAACCTAAACAGGTTTGTCATCTGGAAGGCAAGAATTAAATTATACATGAATTCTATTGATGAGGATATATACAACTCTATTTTGACAGGTCCCCCTCAAGCTTCAACTTCTGCAACATCTACAAGCACTACTGCAGTTCCACCATCTGAGTGAACTGAAGCCCAGAAGAAGACAAAGATAGTTGATGCCAAGGCTATGAACATACTAGCACAGACTATGTGAGATGATATTTTTCAGAAGGTGGATGAATGCACCTCAGCCAAAGCCATCTGGGATTCACTAAATCAGATGGTGGCTGGTTCAGCTAATGAGAGAAAGGATAGGAGATCCAACCTCATATCCTTATATGATAACTTCAAGAAAGAAGAAGCTGAATCAGTAGCTGATATGTATAACAGGTTAAGCTCAATCATCATTGAGCTAAAAACCTTGGTCAAGGACATCACCCTCACAGAGGTGAATGATAAGATCCTGATGTGATTCTCAAGCTCATGGGATTCAAGGATCTGGCCCATCAAGGAGGCCAGAAGCCTAAATTAGATATCTACAGAATCTCTATTGGGCAAGTTAAAGTCTTATGAACAGCTGATCAAGTCCAGGGAGGCAGCAGAGCAAAGGACACCTCCACCAGCCAGAAAAGAGCAAAGTATAGCTTTCAAGGCTGCTGAGGAGATAGAGACATCAACATCAAATGAAGAGCTCATGAGTCTATTTGCCAGAAGATTCTACAAGATGGCAAGAAAGGACTTCAGAAGAAAGTCATCTAGGCAAGATGACAAACCCAGGTATGATAAAACACCAACTAAAGAAGTGGTGTGTTTTGGGTGCAGGAAACCTGGGCACTTCCTCTCTGAGTGTCCAGAGAACCAGAAGAAAGAGAAGAGAAGAGAAAAAGACACCAGGAAACAACACATCAGCAAACCTTCTTCCAACAAATACAAGAGGAAGGAAAAGGGTTTTGTGGCTGAAACATGGAGTGAAACTGAAGATGAATCAACATCTTCCAGCTCCAGTGAAGATAAGGAAGAAGCAAGGGCTAAGGAGGTTTGCCTCATGGCAATTGATGCTTCCAGGAGCAATTCAGATGAAGAGGAATCAGATAATGAAGAAGCTTCAGATTCAGAAGCTGATAAGGTACTATCTTATTTTGATTACACTTCTGATTCTTTTAAAATTGAATTTAAATCAATGTGTATAGACTTAATAAATTCAGAAAAAAGAGATTAAAATCCTTAGGGAAAAATTAGGAAATTTAGAAAACATTAACTCTGAAAATAATAAGTTAAAAGATGAATAATGCTTAGCTAATGAGCAAATAACATTGTTAAAAACTGAGCTTTGTGAGGCTAAACAAGTTGAGGAAACTCTTAATGGAAGAAGCCTCAAACTGATGGACATCACAAACACTGTGAATGCCAGACTTAATGGCAAGCTAGACTTGGGTGCTTCATCAGGTTTGCCCCCCATTCTCAGGAAGAACATCTTAACAACCCCCATAAAATTTGTCACTGCTAAGGGAAAAGAAAAAGTAATCAATAAACAAATAATAGAAAATATTTCTAAATCAATAGGTCAGAAAACCAACAACCAGAAAATCATAGGTAACAAGATTCAGCAGAATTCATCGAACTTAGATCGACGAAATCTAGCCAGTTCGTCTAACCCAGATCGACGAACTCTGAACGCAAACTATAGTTATAGTTATTCGTCTAACTGCGATCGACGAACTCTGTATGGTTCGTCGAGCAGAGGTCGACGAACAAGGGGCACAGAAAATGAATATATTCATTCTCTGGGCAGAGATCGACGATCTCAACCCTATTCGTCGAACTCTGGTCGACAAACTCACAGAAATTCGTCGAACCCAGAAAGACTTAACCAAAACTTTAATTATAACAGAAACCTAAATAATTCCAGGAGAGACTTTAATCCACTAGCCGATTGGGTTATACCACCTAGGAGATATCACCCTCTAGGATATAAATCTCAACCTGAATTTTCTGTAATTTCCAGCTTTTCATACCAGGAAAACAAAGGACCCAAGGTAACCTGGGTCAAGAACATTTAACGGTTTTTCATTACAGGTAAAGAGTTGTCCAAGTGTGAATCAGACCTGGTACTTGGACAGTGGTTGATCCAAACATATGACAGGCAGTAAGGACATTCTATCTAACTACAAGTCCAAGCTGGGGTCAAAGGTCATCTTTGGTGACTCCAAATGTGGCCAGTCAGAAGGCTATGGAGCAGTGAAGATTGGAGCTGTCACATTCAAGAAAGGGACATATGTCAGAGGACTGAAGCATAACCTCATCTCTATAAGTCAATTATGTGATGAAGGTTATCAGGTACATTTTAGTTCATCTTCATGTATTATCTCTAATAAAGAAAACCAAACAATTTTAATTGGGAATATACAAGGCAATATAGATTTAGTTGATTTTCTATCTGCCAATTCTGATATATGTTTACTTAACTTAATTAGTAACCAGAATGATTTATGACATAAAAGACTAGGTCATGTAAATCTGAAAAACATTGCTAGGCTATCAAAAGACAACCTTGTCAGAGGTTTACCTTCTGGTCCCTACAAGAAGGAAGGCCTTTGCAGGACTTGTCAATTAGGCAAGCAAACTAAATCTAGTTTCAAATACATTAATAAAAGTGATTCACCTAGGATTTTGTATTTGCTACACATGGATCTATTTGGATCCATTGTTGTACAAAGCCTAGGAGGGAAATCTTACACTTTGGTTATTGTAGATGACTTCTCCAGGTTCACTTGGGTATCCTTTCTGAGATCTAAGTCAGATACATTCAAGGTTCTTACAGATTTTCTCATGACCATATAGATTGAGTTCTCTACTCATGTTGCATTGATCAGAAGTGGTCATGGCACAGAGTTTGAGTCTCTTCTTATGCATGAGTTCTGTGAGAAGGAAGGTATCAGGCATTGCTTCTCAGCTCCTAGAACTCCTCAACAAAATGGGATAGCTGAAAGGAAAAATAGGACACTCATTGAAGCTGCAGGTACATTACTTGTAGATGCTTACATGTCACTATCCTTTTGGGCAGAGGCTGTGAACACTGCAAACTATGTCCTGAACAGAAGCTTGATACATAAGCTAAAGAATAGGACTCCCTATGAATTACCAAAAGGGAAGAAACCTAAAATAAACTATTTTAAAGTCTTTGGTTGTATATGTTATATTCACACAAACAACAAAAGATATATTAGAAAGTTTGAGGCAAAGACTGAAGAGGGAATTTTTCTAGGATATTCCCAAGTAAGCAAAGCCTATAGGGTTTATAACAAATCAAATTTAAAAATTGAGGAGTCTATCCATGCTACTTTTCATGAAACTAACATGTCTTGCAAGGAGAAAGAAATTTCTACCAGAAGCAACTTGCAGGTACATCACTTGTGTGAGAGTTTGGATGGACTAAACCTTACCCAAGAGGTTCCAACTCATCCTTCTCCACAAGTCATTGAAGAAAGTGAAGATGAAGACATTGAAGGGAGTGATATTCCCCCAACAGCAAACATAATTCCATAGGATGAATTAATTCCAAATGTTGTTGCAGAACCAACTCCACCAGCTGATCTTGTCACACTTACGGATCACCCCAGATCTCAAGTTATTGGAGACATATCAGCAGGTGTACAGACAAGGCATCAACTCAACCAAGATTTGATGCATGCCTATTTTCTCTCTTAGATTGAACCTCTATCCATCCATGATGCAGAGCAAGATCCCCACTGGATCATTGCAATACAGGAGGAATTAAATCAGTTTGAGAGATGTAGAGTTTGGGATTTGGTTCCAAGGCCTCAAGACTACCCAGTCATTGGAACCAAATGGGTCTACAGAAACAAGCTGGATGCACAAGGAGTAATAGTGAGGAATAAAGTCAAGCTTGTTGCATAAGGATATAGGCAAGAAGAAGGAATAGATTATGACCAGACCTTTGCACCTGTTGCAAGGTTGGAAGCAATCAGAATATTTCTTGCCTATGCAGCTTACAAGAGATTCAAGGTCTATCAAATGGATGTGAAAAGTGCATTCTTGAATGGAGTACTCAAGGAAGAGGTGTATGTTTAACAACCTCCAGGTTTTGTTTCTCCAACTTATCTCTCTTATGTTTACAAATTGCATAAAACTCTCTATGGTCTAAAGCAAGCTCCAAGAGATTGGTATGAGATACTAGCCAGCTTTCTGTTAGAGCATAAATTTATTAGAGGCATTGTAGATAGAACACTTTTCACTAGACATCATAAGGATCAAATACTGTTAGTATAAATATATGTGAATGACATAATATTTGGGTCTACTGATTCAAAATTGTGCAAGAGATTCTCTGATCTCATGCATTCTAAATTTGAAATGAGTAGCATGGGTGAGCTTTCCTACTTACTTGGTCTCCAAGTGAAGTAGCTCCCTGATGGCATCTTCATCTCCCAAGCTAAGTATGCTAAAGAGCTTATCAAAAAGTTTGGGATGGCTGATGCCTCAACAAAGAAGACACCTATGGCTACAAATGTTGTAATTGATTCAGATGCACATGGGAAACCTGTGGATCAGAAACTATATAGAGCCATTGTTGGATCCATGTTATACCTTACAGCAAGTAGACCTGATATCATGTTTATCACATGCCTTTGTGCTAGATTCCAGGTGAACCCAAAAGAATCTCACCTTATTTTCCTAAAAAGAATTTTGAGATATATAAAGGATTGTCCTAGTCTAGGCCTATGGTATCCTACATAATAAGTATTTGAGTTAACTGGATACTCTGATGCTGATTTTGCTGGATGCATAGTGGATAGAAAAAGTACTTCAGGAACTTGCCAGTTCTTGGGTATGAGATTAATATCCTGGTTTTGTAAGAAATAGTCATCTGTATCTACCTCAACTGCTGAGGCAGAATACATTGCAGCAGGTAGCTGTTGTTCCCAGATGCTGTGGATACAAAATCAATTACTAGACTATGGTATCAACTTAAATAATTCAACTCTACTTTATGATAACACAAGTGCTATAGCCATAGCACAGAATCCAGTCCATCACAGTAAGACAAAGCATATAGACATTATGCATCATTTCATAAGAGAGTGTGTAGACAAAAACAAAATTAAGCTTGTATATATCTACACTGATTTACAAAGGGCTGATATATTCATCAAACCACTAGATGAGAGAAATCATCTCTTCTTTATAAATTAGCTGGGAATGATCAATGGAGAATACTTAGTTTAGTTTAAGTCTGCACTCGACGAATTTGCCAAAGTTCGTCGAACGGAGCTCGACGAACTATGGAAAGTTTGTGAGATATTCGTCGAACGCAGGACGACGAACTCTCTGTGAGTGAAGTTATTTTCGTCGAACGGAGATCGACGAATTCACTTCAGAAAACTTTCGTCGAACAGAGCTCGATGAAATGTCTTCAAATCTTCAGACAGAGCTCGACGAATTATTTGACTATTAATTATTTCGTCGATCTCAGGTCGAAGAATTTCTTAATTTTCGTGGAACGAAGTTTGTCGATTCATATTCTGGAAAACCTTATATCTCGATTTTTCTTCGACCTCCGTCCCGCGCTTTCTGTTCTCTTGCACTTGATCGCCGTTTGTCTCTCTTGCAGGTGATTCCAATGGCTATTCCAGCAGGTGCCCTAATCGGAATGAAGTTTGACACGGGCTTTGACGTCGACTTCGAATCCTTTCAACATTCAGATCCAATATTTCTGCTTATACTGGAACTTCTAGAGGAACAGAAACTGAAAAATCTGATGTCAACAAGGATAAAATTGTCTGCAACTGAAATCAGAGAGCGGGTTTATACATCTACATCAGAGGAGAACACTATGATCGGAACAATTGCGGGTAACTCTGTATCTTTATCTCTCGCTGTACTTACTGAAATTTTTGGATTGGTTAATGGAGAAAAACAATTAGAAATTGATTCTGAAGAATATGAGATGATGTTGAGTTTAATAGGTTATGCTGGAGATAACCCAAATAAGTTGTTAAAGAAACACTTATCTGCTGAATACAAATTTCTGGCAGATATAGTGGGAAAGGTTCTGCTGGGCAAGCATACTGCCCATGACTACATTACTAGACACCAGTTTCTGGTCACATGTGTCGTGGTCAATAAAAAGAAAGTGGATTGGGCTCAGATCATTTTTGATCTTATTAAGAAAAAGTGTAATAAAAAGGAAGCTTGCTTTGGAAGGATCCTAGGGATCTTCCTGTAAGAAAAAGCTGCTGAATCCCTGGTCTCACAGACCATATTATTAATGCTAGCAAGAGGCTCACATGCACCTTGTTTGGCAGGTGGGAGAGGACCATTACCAAGCCATCTAAGGCTTCAACCTCTTCCACCCCAGCTTCTGAAAGCACCAGGGATGTAAGAGCCACTCCCCACCCTGATGAAGAGATCATTCCACCCTCATCATCTCTTCTAGCTACTCCACCTACATCTCCACAAATTGATCTTACAGAGATCCCATCTTCCACCCTTCAGTAAAACCAACCACCAACACCACCTGATTCCCCCATGACACATATATTCCAACACCACCTTCATCTCCTCTTCCACCTCACCTATCCTCCATTCCAACTTTTGATCTCCTGACTACCCCCCTCAATTCTCCTCCTCCTCCACATCCATCCACTCGGGATGTTCCCATGATAGATGTCCCTCCTCCACCATCTCCAACATCTACCATCCATCAAAATGTCTCCACCCAACATTTCACTGAACCATCTACTACTCCAACATTGGACCCCTCCACCATATCTTCCATCATTGCTATCATCACACCCCTCATAAAATCAATCATAGCAGAGGCCATTCTACCTCTTGCTACCTCTATATCTACTCTATCTGCTCAACTTTCTGCCTTCACTGCTGCCCCCTCTTCATTCAGGGGTCTGGCTCCAGTATACACTAAAACCAGGCAGGGGGAGATGCTTAATGAAGAAGCTGCAACATCTCCAGCAGAAGCAGAAATCTCAGCTCCAGCAGCTCCAGTAACAGCAGAGGCAGAAGCACTACTAGCAGATACAGATTTAATTCCAGGGGATGCAGATTTTATTCCTGATGATAGAGATTTAATTGATGTGATTCATTTCATTGAGACTGACATGGACCTTGATGAGTTAGTCCCTGAAGAGACGGTTGCTGAAGACATTATTTCTGTTTCTGAATTCATAATTAATCTCACAGTAAACTTAGTTGATTTATTGAAAAGTTTTGATACTGCCTTTCTGAATTATATTCCAGCAGTATTGTAAAAGTAGCAAACACGCAGCTAACAAACAGACAGAAATTTGAATAATTGAAAGTTTTATTATCCAAAAAGATATCATTTACAAAGGTATGACCTCCCTTTTATAGAATGCATGAGATAGGAGAGAGTACAAACAAACAATGTGGGACTAAAAATTTATAAAGCTGAGCGGCTAGAAATTAAAGAGACCGCACAGGCCGCGCGGTTAGACAAATGGGCTAACCGCCCGGCAACTCAAGCAGGAAGAGAACATGTCGCAATAGGAGACCGCTAGACCGCCCGGTCTCCAAGCTTCTAAGAGAGACCGCCAGACCGCTCGGACTACAAACAGCAACAGTCTGAACACGAACCTGCTGGAAAAGAACCGCTAGACAGCGCGGTCAACAACCCGCCAGACTAGACCGCCAGGCCGCCCGGTCTAATACTTCAACACTCCCCCTCAAGCTGGAGCATAGATATCAATCATGCACAGCTTGTCACAAATGTGGAAGAAGGAAGTAGAGACCGGTTTTGTGAAGATATCCGTCAATTCTTTGTCGGAGGTGACAAACAGAGTACAAATCTATTTCTTCAAAACCTCTTCCCGAATGAAGCGACAGTCGACTTCTATATATTTTGTTCTCTCATGGAAGACCGGATTTTTGGATATATATATAGCGGCCTTGTTGTCACAGAACATAGGAAGATGATAGTCGTAGACCTCTCCCAGGTCAAGCATGAGAGCCCGCAACCATTTTAACTCACACGTGGTTGACGTCATACTCCGGTATTCGGCTTCTGCACTGGATCTGGAGACAACAGACTATTTCTTGCTCTTCCAACTCACAAGGTTTCCTCCAACAAAAGTACAAAAACCTGATGCGGATTTATGATCGCCTTTATCATCCGCATAGCTTGAATCTGAGTAGGCTTCAACCCTCAGATGACCATTCCTCTGAAAGATTAGCCCTTTGCCCGATGCTGCTTTGACATACTCTAAAATCTTCAAGGCAGACTGAAGATGGCACTCCCTGGGAGCTTGCATAAACTGACTAACCTTGCCTACAGCATAGGAGATGTCGGGTCTAGTCACCGTGAGATAGATGAGTTTGCCCACCAAACGTTTGTACCTCGTGTCATTAGATAGAAGAGGCGAGTCATTTGTCCATGTTTTGTCTTCTCCAATATCCATGGTAAACCTGGCCGGTTTGGCACCTGTCAATCCTGCCTCTTGTAGAAGATCAAGAGCATACTTACGTTGGGAGAGAACCAATGAGTCAAGCTTCCGAGAGATTTCTATCCCCAAAAAGTATTTTGGGGAGCCCATATCCTTCGTGACCAGGTGTTGACGGAGGTGTTTCTTCGTCAAGTCCACCCCAGCTTGGTCATCGCCAGTAAGAAGAATATCATCCACATACACTGCCAAAACCACCAGTCCCGAGGCGATTTTGTGAATAAATAAGGAGTGATCGGTCGAACTCCTTGCAAAGCCGATGGTATCCACAATGCCACTGAACTTGTCGAACCATGCCCGAGGGCTCTACTTTAGGCCATAAATGGCCTTCTTCAAACGACATACTCTTGTCTCCCCCTGAGCAACATACCCAGGAGGTTGCTCCATGTAGACGTCCTCCTGAAGATCCCCATAGAGAAAGGCATTCTTGACATCAATGTGGAAACCACCCGTCACCACACATCTTCCCAAAACCCCGAGGTAATGGTAAGGGGGGACGGGGGTACATGAACACAAAGGATCGCCTGCTGCAGGCGATGTGGGACTAACCCCAACCATAGGACCGCGAGGATATTCCGCCATACAAGGGGGGGCCCACCGGGGTCAACACCCAGACCTGGAACGCGATGGGGAAAGCCCAAACATGCGGTCCCACACACACGTGTCCTGCTGGCTAATATAATCTCAACACACCCCCGCAGCAGGACAATCTCGCTTTGATACCATGTGGAAACCACCCGTCACCACACATCTTCCCAAAACCCCGAGGTAATGGTAAGGGGGGACGGGGGTACATGAACACAAAGGATCGCCTGCTGCAGGCGATGTGGGACTAACCCCAACCATAGGACCGCGAGGATATTCCGCCATACAAGGGGGGGCCCACCGGGGTCAACACCCAGACCTGGAACGCGATGGGGAAAGCCCAAACATGCGGTCCCACACACACGTGTCCTGCTGGCTAATATAATCTCAACAATCAAGCTGGGAAATAGCCCAATCCTTATTGACAGCCACAGAGAGAAGAACCCGGATGGTGCTGAGGCGAGCAATCAGAGAGAAAGTATCAAAGTAATCAACGCCATAAGTCTGAGTGAATCCTTTGGCCACCAGTCGGGCCTTGTAGCGATCCACAGTGCCGTCGGGGCGAAATTTCACAATAAACACCCAGTGACAGCCAACTACATCAGTACCCACTGGTGGAGGAACAAGGGTCCAGGTACCCCTTTCAGTAAGAGTAGCCATCTCTTCATCTGTGGCAGATTTCCAGTGAGTAATAGCAAGAGCCTCCTGGTAGGTGCGGGGAGTGGCAGTAGCGGAGATAGCCAAGGCAAAACACCTGCGAGAAGGAGAAAGCCGATCATAGGAAACAACTGTAGCAAGCGGGTGTTGAGTACGCGCCCGCACCCCTTTGCGAAGAGCAATGGGAAAATCCAGGTCGACGCGTGCCTCAGTGACCGGAGCGTCCATGGCGGAGAATGCTGGCCTAGGACTAGAGAAAGACGGCTGCGGAGAAGAAGGAGAAGGTGGAGGGGGTAGGACGAACAAAGGAGGAGACGGAGGAGGAGATGAGGTAAGAGAGGAGACGTCGATAGGCGTGGAAGGAACGGAGAGAGATGGTGGATAAGCAGAGACATCAGGAGGAAGAGGGGATTCAAGAGAGAAGTGGGATGCATTCTCGAAGAAGGTCACGTCTGCGGACACAAATTGTTTCCGCAGAACGGGGTCAAAACAACAATAGCCTTTTTGAGTGGTAGAGTACCCCAAAAAGACACACTTGGTGGAATGGAGGGAAAGCTTGTCGCGGGTAGCGGACGGAGCGTGTACAAAATCCGTACACCCAAAGACACGAAGAGGGAGAGGAAATGGTTCCTTGCTGAGGTATAGAATGGAGAAGGGGGTCTGGCCGTGGAGAACTGCGGAGGGAAGGCGATTGATGAGATAGAAGGCGAGGAGCACAGCGTAGCCCCAGTAGGAGCGGGGCACTTGCATCTGCGTCATGAGAGTGCGAGCGACATCAGAATGAATAAGACCATGTTGCAGAAATAAGGAGGAAAACTCATGACTAAGATATTCCTTAGCATTATCAGAGCGAATGACTTTAATAGAAATGCCAAATTGAGTTTTAATCATATAATAAAAAGATTGTCAGACAGAAAAGTGTTCAGAGCGATCTTTTAACAGATACACCCAGGTACATCTAGAAAAATCATCAATAAAAGTTACAAAATAGGAACTACCCCGACCAATGGTGAGGGTAGGAGCAGGACCCCGGACATCAGAATGAATAAGATCAAACGAGCAAGAGGAGCCACGGCCTTGCTTCGGCGGGAAGGAGGGGCGATGATGTTTGCCAAGCTGACACGCATCACAGTTGAGCAGAGGACTGGTCGGAGGTAAGTGGGGCAGAAGCTGTCGAAGAATCCGTGGAGGAGGATGTCCAAGGCGAAGATTCCATTGAAGCAGATCTGTAGAGGAGGAGGAGTAGGCGGACAGAGCGGAAACATTATCGAGGAAGTAGAGGCCGCCACTCTCAGTCCCAGTAGCAATCGTTCGCTGGGTCCTCGGGTCCTGGAAAGAATAAGAAGTGGGAGTGAATAAGACGGAACACTGAAGTTGACTGCATAAAGCAGTAACAGATAATAAATTGCACGGGAACTTCGGGACATTGAGAGTGTCCTCCAAGTGAAGCGACGGGGTGACTTGAATCATGCCCGTCCCATGAACCGGGGAGGGTGAATCATCCGCCACACGAATCGGGGGCAATCAGTCATGCGTTTCAAGGAGAGAGAAGCAATGAGGGTTGTCGGTCATGTGATTTGTAGAACCAGAGTCAATCAGTCATTTATCTTGGGTAACGACGTGGGCACTACCTGAAGTCATGGCCACAGAGGCAGACGGCCGAGAGGAGGCGGGGGTAAAGGAAGATGCATCACCGGAAGCGCGAAGATGAGGATGTTTTTGCCAGCAACGGTCAACAGAATGGCCGGTACGACCACAGTGAGAGCAGAGGAACCTGGATGAACCTCGCCCGCCTGAGTGGTTGCGGCCACTAGGCCCACCCCCCCCCCCCCCCCCCCCCCCCCCCCCCCCCCCGCTGAGCTTGGTGAGCATAGGAGTCCTGGGAAGGAGGAGAGGACAATAGAGGACGCTAGAGCAGCGAAGTAACAGCGATAATGCGAGCCGCGGTGGCATCCAAAGTGGGAGACTCCGCCTCACCCAAGATCTGTTGGCAGATCATATCAAAGGATTCGGGAAGGCGGAGAAGATAACAAACAACCAGGAGTTCCTGGAAGTGTTTGTGTTGTTCGACCAAGTCCGCAGAGAAGGGGCAATTCTGGAGGATCTCTGCGCCAAGAGCCTGAACCTGCTGATAAGCCACAGCAGGAGACATGGAAGGGCGGGCGAAGAGGTCCGCATAGAGAGTATAAATGCGGGACATCTGGCCCCCCTTCGAATAGAGAGCAGCTAGGTGAAGCCAAGCAGCCTTGACCGTCTCATCATGGCGAATGACGGGAAGGCACTCATCAGAAAGGCTGTTGGCCAGCCAAGTGCGGACAAGCGCATCACTCGCATCCTAGTCATCAAATTGAGCAGAGTTAAGAGGAGGAGGGTCATCAGTGAGGTGATGACGCTTGCGCTGAGAGCGGAGAAGAAAGGTGAAAGAAACGCTCCAATCCGGATAGTTGGAGCCAACAAGTTTAGAAAGCGTGCCAAGGTTTCCAGAAGGAGTAGGAGGAGGAGGAGCCACAGAGGTGGTGGAGGTAGAGATAACGAGGGTGGAGAGACCAGAATTATCCATAGAGAAGGCAGGAAACTGCGTGAATAGAAGAAAAGCCGCGGGGAGAGAAAAAAGAGAGAAAGCCGCACGACCTAAGGAGTAGGCCGCGACACGAGAAGGAGACCGCAGCGAACAAGGAGGAAACCGCAGCGGGCTAAAGAAAAGAAACTACAACGGCACGGTGGCAGAACACCAGCGGCCAGGAAGCAGACCAAGGCACAGGGAAAGAGGTCGCGCGAACTGAAAGAGGCCGAACGAACAGAGAGAAGAGGAAGCAAGGGACCCGTGAGAACAGGTCGAGAAAAGACCGAAGGAAGTCGCGCGAACATGGCAGTGACAAGGCAAAGAAGCCACGCGGACAGAAGAGCCAAAGACGGAATCAGGTCGAATCGATCATTGGCTCTGATACGATGTAAAAGTAGCAAACACGTAGCTAACAAACAACTAACAAACAGGCAGAAATTTGAATAATTGAAAGTTTTATTATCCAAAAAGATATCATTTACAAAGGTATGACCTCCCTTTTATAGAATGGAGGAGATAGGAGAGAGTACAAACAAACAATGTAGGACTAAAAATTTACAGGGCTGAGCGGCTAGAAATTAAAGAGACCGCACAGGCCGCGCGGTTAGACAAATGGGCTAACCGCTCGGCAACTCCAGCAGGAAGAGAACATGCCGCAATAGGAGACTGCTAGACTGCCTGGTCTCCAAGCTTCTGAGAGAGACCGCCAGACTGCTCGGACTACAAACAGCAACAGTATGAACACGAACCTGCTGGAAAGGAACCGCTAGACCGCGCGGTCAACAACCAGCCAGACTAGACCTCTAGGCCGCCCGGTCTAATACTTTAACAAGTACCTACTAAGCCATCCTTGGCTATTATACCATATACTTCTCCAATCTCTCCACAAGTTGCTAAGCAACTTAGAGATAGTTTTGTTATTTCAAAGACATCAGTCATGCCATCTCCAGAAGAAGTTATTTCTATTCCAACATTTGTAATGGATGACTCACCCATACCAAATCTGGATGATTTGATTTTGGCTGATATAGAAGAAGAAAGTAAGGAAGCTGTTGAAAGCACTGTCAGAACCAGTTCTCCAGTCTCTCCTATGGATTCTTCTCCTGGTCCTGTTGAAGTTTCTGCTCAAGCTCCTGAAAAGCCAATCATTTCTGTTGAGGCTCTGAAAGCACTCAATGACCTATATGATAACCCTCAGGGATCAGATAATGATAATGATGATGATGAGGATGAGGAAGATGATTCAGATGATGAACCTAAGAGGAAGTTAGTATCAAAGAAAAGAAAAGCCCCTCCTCCTCCTGCTCCAAAGCCTAATCCAAACAATGACACTCCATATTATATTCTCCAAAAGATAACTCCATACAAAGGGATGCCAGCCTGGATGTGGCTATCTAAAAACCAGCAGAAGGAAAGGAAGAAAAGCAGAAGGTACTCTCCTCCACCAGTTCAGAAGTATAGAAGAGATCCACCTACTCCACCTCCTCCAGCTGCTGGTGCCTCAAGCACATCTACTCAAGGATCTGCCCCACTTCAAACATATCAAAGACACCAAGGGAGATCATATGGAAGCAGCCAGCACAGGCAATATTCTTCAGGAAAGCAGCATCAACAGCAGCAGCAACATCAACAACAACAACAACTAACTGAAAATCAACCAGCTGAAGGCTCTAAAAGACCATCCTCTCCTCCTGTTCCTTTTGAAGATCCTGAAACAGCTACTACTGCTAGAATGGCCAGGTTCCAGGAAATTGTAGGCCTTTCTATGATTAACAAAGCCAAAGCTGAAGGAAAGGATCCTTCTGAATATTCAACAATGTCAAAGTACAGGAAAGAGGAACTTAAAAGATTTGATAAAGCAAACAAGTTTTTCAATGTTGATGACTACATGAAGTGGCACCCAGAAACAGTTGTCCCCAGAGCTACATCTTTGAACATTATAGGGGCTGCTGACATGACCATGACAAAAGTGCAAGCTTCAAATCCCAAAAGAGAGATTGTGTTTACAAAGCCTGGAGAGAAGAGCAAGCAAGAAATGTCAAAAGAAAAGAAACAGAAGAAGTAAAGGTTGAACTCTTTTGTTTTCTATAATTATTTATAACTGCTCTATAATCTGAACAAAGCTTATGTATATATATATCTGCTGCATGTGTTATTGATCTCTGCCAGATATATGTTTTTTCTGCTTTGTTTATTTTTCAATTTTGATTTGAGTCTGTAATTAGTGACCTCACCCAAATAGGGGGAGATTGTTGGATCCCTAGTAATATTTGGGCTAGGTTCACTAAGTTAGGATCATATGACCCATAATGTATAATCAGGGTCATAGTTATGTCCTAGAGTCTAGGCCAAGTCCTTAGAGTCAACATCACATGGACCAGCTATCAACAAGACTGCCAGAGACTCAAGACTTAGAAGATTTCAAGACTCTGTAAAGTGAGTTCGACGTTCGTCGAACTCAGGTCGACGATTTGTCATGCTCAGTTCGACGATCTCAGAGTTAATTCTCTGAGCTGAGCTCGACGAACTTTATTCTTTGGTCGACGAATTTTTGGACTACTACAACATTCTGTCAAGACTATGTTCTCTAGTCTCAGGTCGACAAACTTAGTTCTCTACCCGACGAATTCTGGATTATCTACTTCAACAACTTAGAACCAGAAGACTTGTGTCGACACTCAGAGTATATGTCGACACCAACTGAGTCGTCACTAGAAGCATTTGTGTCGACACACAGATCATCAGTCGACACTTTGGAAAGATTGTGCCGACAGACAGAATAACTGTCGACACCAACTGTGTCGACACCAGAAGCAAGAATATGTCGACTCACAGAAGACTTGTGTCGACACACAGAATATCTGTCGACACCAACATCACTTGTGTCGACACACAAGATATCAGTCGACACCAGGAGTAATTGTGTCGACACATAGAATATTTGACAACCCCAGAAACTCAGCTCGACGAAATCAAATCTTAGGTCGACGAATTCTAGAGACTTTAACTTTTATTTCAGATACAACTGTGAATATTCTAAGTCCAGAATAGTTGCTGAACTCCAGTCGACGAACACAATTATCAGCTCGACGAATTCTGTCATCAGTTCGACGATTCCAGACTTAGCATTTATTCCTTCTGTCCTTAGTCTATGGCAATAATTTCTAAATGATTAATGATAAAATATTCTCTGGATATTACCGTTGGATGGTACATTAATCATGGCTTTCATCAAAATTATTGCTTTCCATTTTTCCAAGGACAGTTGGGGAAAGAAATCAATGCAGTTTATTTTCAAGGACCGCCTGCATTGATTGTCGTAGAAGGATTCAAATTTTGAAAGGAAATTCCCTCGGGAAATATAAAAGAGATTTTTCTTTCTTTCCTGATAAATAGAAAGAAAGCAAGATAGTAAGACAGCAAACAAGCAAGGAAGTAAGAACAATTAGAGTACCAGAGCAATTGTAAAGACACAGCATACACTGATACAGAGATTTTCAATCAGTCTGTCTTCAACAGCTTCTCTGCTCCTTTCACAAAAGCTCTGATACAAAAAGATGATCTGCTCTCAGAAGAAGAAGAACAATGATACAAAATCAAGAGTCTTCTTACTCCAACACTCCGGGACTTCCAAGGACAACAACTATCAAATATGTCAAGAAGAACCTGCAGATAAAGGCTAAAAGCTTGAAGGTCTATCACCCTAAAACAAAGCTTCCATATTTCCCTGAACCATTCAATGTCTCAGGGGTAGACATTTGCTATCATCAATAATCCACAAGTCTTCTCTCTGATTGTTGACAGAGAAGACATAATCAACTCTCACCCCCACTGTGTAAAGTGTTGTCATCTCCCTTCAAAAGTGATTCCTAGTTACAAGTCACCTGATCAAAAGACTTGGGGATTTGGTTTTTGAGCACCTGATCAAAAGGTCATTGGTGTCAGGCACCTGATCAAAAACCTGAGTGGATTCCTACCAGGGTGGTAGAAGAGTGGATGTACCCAGGTTGGGGAACCACTATAAATTTCTTGTGTCGTCTGGTTGCCCTATTTCTTTTGTTTTCTTGCTGTGGTTGTGGTAGTTAGTTTCTGTGCTTTTATATTTTGATTTATTTACTAATGCACTTAGACTAATCTGCATTATCCAACAGAGAATTTTATAAAACTCTGAATACTCTATTCACCCCCCCCCCATCTAGAGTATTCCTGATCTAACTGCTCACTTTCATGGTGGCAAACAAAAGCAACGGTCGGCTAAAACTGACCAAATTATAACAACCCCGCCCCTAAACTCGAGGCGGCGATGCTCCTTCCCTGCAGTGCATTAGTAAAACCAAGCAAGAGAGTGAAAGTACAATTTAAGCACACTTCACCACATGCGTAGGCACACACGACCACACACCCCGTGCTCTCAGGGCACTTATACGGTGAACTCGGTCCACAACCGCCCCTAGGCGGCAAACTCGTGAGATTTGAGTCTTTCTGGCAGAAGTCACGTCAATCGAAGACATCGACATCCTAAGACTCGCTCTCTATGCCGTCGGTAGGCCTCTAAAACCGAACCACATAGAGCGGGTACGGTTCCACTCAACCCGTTGCTCACCTCGCCATGGTAATTTAAGTCATCGGCGCGGGTCAAGCTTCCCCGAAGCCCGAGTATCGAACACACAATACTACATAACCCAGTTATATACAAGTTGACTCCCAGGCCACCAAGATGACAGAACCACGCTTCTGCCCAGTTTTTCGGGTGCACCTTGAGATTAGTCCCCAAGGCTCCCTGTTGCAATCTACCGCGTAGAAACCCGAAAAACAATCATCGGCGCGGAGTCTTCTTCGGCCATTCATGCAATGCAACATCACCGATCCAGGCCAACTTATCTGGGTAGGCTTCACACATCATGTCTATGTCTGTTTCTCGATTACAGACTCTACATGCAAAAAAACGGGGACTATTCATGTCGACCCGAAGGAACACCTCACACTCACCGCATACTCGCAAGAGCGGGCTTCCTATGTAAGGGAAAAGAGGACTTCACATGTCCAAGAAGAGAATCGTTACCCTAACATTCTTCTTCGGTGCCATGAAGATCTATGTGGATGAAAAGCACCACAATGTCCTCGTCTCCGTAGATCCGAACTCGGCTTGCGATTTGGGGCTCCGAAGCTCCACCGGTGGCCGGATCTCTCTTCCTTATTCTTCCTTGCTCTCCCCTCTCTCTAGAACTTTAAAAAGACAAGGTTTGAAAGAAATGAAGGCATCCAAACCCTATTCCCGGGTATAACCCAGCAAGAACAGCCCTGAGTCGTTGGATCCCAAAATAAGGAAACGGACGGCCACGATTCGCACTTAAAATCAAAAACCTGGGACGAACACGGCTTGTGACACACCCGTGTCCAAGGCCGTGTGCCTCATTCGATGCCGAAACCGTCGCATCCCGAAAAGTACACGGGCTCTCGACACGCCCGTGTCAGGATTGACATACCCGTGTCATCCAGTACACGCCCGTGTACCCGGGCGTGTTCCTTCATCGACACAGGACCAACACCAACCCGAGAAGAACACGGGTACTCGACACGCCCGTGTCGAATTTGACACGCTCGTGTCAGGTTGAACATGCCTGGGCTCCAGGCCATGTTTCACCCCCGACACAACTCGGCTAACCACCCGAGTAGGACACGGCCTAGGACACGCCCGTGTCTCAGGCCGTGTTCACTGTTCGACGATCGTCGACCCAATTTCGTCGACCACACGGCCGCCATCGAACCCGGGCACGACACGGCCCTGGGACATGCCCGTGTCCCAGGCCATGTGACCTCTATGAAGTCCCAGACTTGGCTCAAAGTGCCACCCGTCGCTCTTTGAGTTTCGGGGCATTATAACTCTCTCCCTCTAAAAAGAATTTCGTCCCGAAATTATATAAAGCAAAAGATATAAACAAAACTCAAACAGTACCTGAATGGAATAACTCCGGCTACTCCTCAAGCATGATCTGCTCTCGCTCCCACAAAAGCTCCTCCAGACAGCAGTTGTCCCAACGGACCTTAACCATCTTGATTTCCTTGTTACGCAAACGCTTGACTTTCGAGTCCTCAATGCGAATGGGTTTGACCTTCAAAGTCTACCCAAAATCAACCGGTACTTGATCGACCGCAATCACTTGTGAAGGCTCTTGCACCGCCTTCCGCAGCACCGATATGTGGAATATGTCGTGTAGACCACTTAGCTCCACTGATAGCTTTAATCGATACGCAGCTTCGCCAATCCGCTCCAGAACTTCAAACGGTCCAAGGTACCTCGGGCTTAGCTTCTTCAAGCGTCGTACCCGCGAGACACCCTTGAATGGCTTAATCTTCAAGTACACCTAGTCGCCGACAGCGAACTCCGCGTTCCTATGCTTGGCGTTACAGTACTTAGCTTGTCGGTCCTGAGCGATTAGCAATCTTTCTCGAATCATTCGAACCAATGACGTTGTATCTTCCACCTCTTGCTGCTTGTACAGCTTTGACTCACCTGTTTCCAACCACGATAATGACGTGCGACATCTTCTACCATAAATGGCCTCGAATGGCGCCATCTGAATGCTCGTCTGGTAGCTATTGTTGTAAGTGAATTCGACCAAGTATAGGTGATCTTCCCACTGCTTTCTGAAATCCAGAACGCACATGTGAAGCATGTCTTCCATCGTCCTGTTTACCCTCTCGGTCTGACCATCCATCTAAGGATGAAAGGTTGTGCTGAAACTCAACTTTGTTCCCAACATCTACTGCACCAACCTCCAATCATTGGACGTGAACCACCCATCTTGATCACCCACGATGCTGCGGGGCACACCGTGAAGCTGCACAATATTATCCACATATAACTTTGCCAATTTCACCACAGAATCATCCTTCCTATGCGGAATGAAGTGTGACACTTTTGTCAAACGATCTACGACCACCCAGATGGCGTCGTTTCCCTTCTGCGACCTCGGTAACCCATGCACAAAGTCCATAGTAATGTCATCGAACTTCCACTCCAGAATAGGCAAGGACTTTAAGAAACCTCCAGGCTTCTGGCACTCCGCCTTCACTAAGGCGCATGTTTGACACTTCGCCACGTACAGTGCAACATCCTTCTTAAGTCCTGGCCACCAGAACAATTTCTTCATATCACGGTACATCTTCGTGCTCCCCGGGTGAATCGAGTACTTGGTATGATGAGCCTCATACAACAATTCCACCCGCAATTTGCCCACATTCGGGACGCACAAACGACTGTCCTTCCGTAGCAATCCATCCACAACTTCAAATTGGGAATTTGACCCATCCAAAGGCTCAATCATGATTTGCTTCATATGGCCATCCAAATCCAGAGTCTGCCGAATCCGATCATCAAGATCACACTGAACTTCAGTCTAGTTCAATAACGCTTCAGCACTAGTCTGCTTGTCTACACAAGAGATCTCCAACGCCTCCAACTCCCGAACTAGACGCTCGTCATGAACCGACAGCCAGTTGGCTTGAGCTGGGGCCCTGCGACTTAACGCATCTGCATCTGCATTTCCTTTCCCATGCACATAATGGATCTTGAATGTGTAGTCCCCTGGGAACTCCATCCATCTCCGCTGTAGCATGTTCAGATCCTTTTGATCCAACAAGTATTTCAGGCTCTTGTGGTCGGTATAGATATCGACCTTCACCCTATACAGGTAATGCCTCCACAGCTTCAGGGCAAATATCACGGCCGCTAACTCCAAGTCATGGACCAGATAATTCCTCTCATGCACCTTCAGCTGACGCGAGCCATAAGCTATCATACTTCCGTGCTACAGTAGAATACAACCCAATCCACTGCCTGAAGCATCGCTGTAGATTTCAAAGACTTCAGTCCCACTTGGCGAACTCAGTACAGGCGTCGTGGTCAACCGACTCTTCAACTCCTCAAAAACTCGTGTGCACTCCAGCGTCCAAACAAACTTCTGCTCTTTCCTCATTAGTGTCGTGATGGGTAACGCTATCCGCGAGAAGTTTTCCACGAAGTGCCTGTAATAGCCGGCAAGACCCAGAAAACTCCGGACTTCCTCTACCGTAGACAGCACAGGCCACTCTCGTATAACAACAATCTTCGTCGGATCCACCGCAATTCCCTCTCCACTGACTATGTAATCAAGGAACGCTACTGAGGACAACCAAAACTCGCATTTAGAGAACTTGGCATACAATTGATTCCTCCTCAGCATCTCCAACACCAAATGCAGATGCTTAAAGTGATCCTCCTCACTCTGCGAGTACACCAATATATCGTCGATGAAGACGATCACAAAGTGGTCTAGGTACTCCCTGAAAGTCCTGTTCATCAGATCCATGAACACTGTCGGCGCATTAGTTAGCCCAAACGGCATGACCGTAAACTCATAATGCATGTATCTCGTACTAAAAGCTGTCTTGGGGATGTCACTCTCCCTTATCCTCAACTGATAATACCCGGACTTAAGATCCAATTTCGAGTACGCTGATGACCCGACTAACTGATCAAATAGATCATCAATCCTTAGGATCGGGTACTTGTTCTTCTTTGTCAACTTGTTCAGCTCTCGATAATCAATACAGAGCCGCAAACTTCCGTCCTTCTTATTCACAAAAAGGACTGGTGCGCTCCAAGGCGATGAACTTGGACGCACATAAACATGTTCTAAAAGCTCTTGAAGTTGTACCTTCAGCTCCGCCATCTCCTTAGGCGCTAGCCGATACGGAGAGCGTGACATAGGTTTCGCACCTGACACTAGCTCGATGGTGAAATCTATCACCCGTTGAGGTGGGGCTCCAGGAAGATCGCCAGGAACACATCAGGGTACTCGGATATCACTGAAATACTGTCCAACATAGGCTTAAGCTTTGCAACCTCCACTAGCGTGAAGAACAGCTCTGCTCCAGCACGAACCGCCTTCACCACCTGAAGAGCAGACATCAAAGTCTTGCTCGACCCTTTCAATCCCATAAAAGACGTCTCAAGACCCGTTCCCAACTTAAACTCCTTGCGATTGCAATCAATATATGCTTGCTGCTCCGAGAGCCAGTCCATACCGAATATCACGTCGAACTCCACCAGCGGTAGTAGCGATGCTTGCAAATCGAACTCCTGACTCCCAATACGAATCTTTACGCCACAGATTCTATCTGCGCGCATTGAACACCCATTCGGCAACAACACATCCAGTTTGTCCTTTGCCATCGAAGAAGGTACTCCGATACGTGATATAAAACCTTTAGACAAAAAGGAGTGTGAAGCTCCCGTATCAATGAGTGCACTAGCCGGATTATCACAAATCAAAATAAAGCCGATAAAAGCAGTGATAAGGGAACACGCGCGAGGTAACAAGTATCTAAAACTAACTTGCTATAAATTTAAACCGCACCTGTCACCACATCTGCTTGCTTTATGGCCTCCTGCTGGCCAAGATTATAGACTCTAGGTTGAGCCGGAGCATAATGAGATGCGGTTGACTCCACCGTCTTGCCCTTCTCCTCATAGGTTGCTCCTGGCTTCCTCTCGGACTTGGGACGTCCGCTTAGACAATCTCGGGCATAGTGTCCCGGTTTCCCACAAGTATAGCATGCTCCCGGGGTTTGGCCCGTAGTCACCCCAGAAGCACCAGAAGAGGGGGCTGGTCCTGAAGTCCTAGCCTTGTTATTCCACTTACGGAACACAAATTTTGAGGAGTTCGGCACTTTGAACTCCGACCCCTTTGTAGTAGAGTCTCTCTACGCCTGCACATTCTTCAGATCCTTTTTCAAAGACCGGGTCGTATTGATCAGGGTCAAGAAGCCCTGCGTCATAGGCCCCGAGAGCAGTAGTCTTAGGTCATCCCTCAGACCCTCATAGAATCAATTTGTCTTACGCTCCTCATTCGCAAATGTAGAGCTAGCGTACCGGCCCAACCGAGTAAATTTGTGGAGATATTCATCCACGCTACTCTCTCCTTGCAACAATTTCTGGAACTCATTCTCCAACGTTATCCTCTGAGCCGAGGGAAGGTACCTTGACAAGAACAGTCTCGAAAACTCTCCCATCAAGACGTCTGTGAGTTGCCTTCCCCTCAAGTGATGTAGCTCCAAACCTTCCCACCACAGCCTAGCATCTCCGTCCAACAGGAATGTAGATATAGTGGTCATCTGTCACTACTCCATTTCTATCGCTGTTAAGACTCTCTTCACTCGGGAGAGCCAATCTTCCGCTTGGGATGGGGTTCCCGTCCCCAAGAACACCGGAGGATTGAAGCCCATAACATGTTTGAGCTGCCTTTCAGTTGCTCTCCTAGACACCAAAGGCTCTACCACCACCTGCTCCACCCCTCTTGGTTCAGCCGCTTGAAGTGGTACTTGCTCCATCGCAGGAGCGGGCTGCTGCATTTGCCTTGCAGGCTGCGCGTTGAACATAACAAACACCGTTTCGGCCACCAATCGTATGGTTTCTGCCGAGGGAGGTGTTGCAGGCACATCATTCGGTGCACTACTAGCCTCAGAAACCGGACGTTCTGACGGCCCTGCACCACTCCTGGTCACCTATAGTTGTACAAAACACCGTTAAGCGACCAAACAGAATTGCAAAAAGCAATTATAGGAACACACAGGGTCCTCAAACATGTGTATTTTCATTTCTAAGTGGACATTCATGGGTTCTTTTATGTTATAACGATGACGCACACACATGTTCTCACCACCCATTAAAAGAATTCGTCCACGAATTCATTTAAGTTGACCGAAGCCTGGCTCTAATACCAAATTGTAATGCCCCCTATCCGTCACATAGCATATAGCAGTAGGTCCGGCCGGGGCCAGACGCCATATACTACAGACAGACCGGAAGGTTACGCAATGAAAACCATCCTGCCAATAACCAACATCCTACACAGAGTACATTCTAGCGGAAGCAATTAAAAGTTGCAAATAAAGAACCCAGCTAACAGCATGAATGTCCACTACAAAAACCTAACAGGAATGAACATACAAATACACAAGTACTTGGCCTTATGACCTTACAATAGTTTACTCAAATATAAGTGTCTTCCAAACCTCGGCACGCAGGCCGGTCATACATGAGAATAAAAGAAAACACTCAATAAAGGCCTTCAAGGGCCGGCTCAGCAACAAGGGCTTTTGCCCGCTATTTGCCACTAGGCTCCGCAGCACCTGCAAACAACAATCCACCGAGCGGTGGCAAACAAAAGCAACGGTCAGCTAAAGGTGACCAAATTATAACGACCCCGCCCCTAAACTCGGGGTGGCGATGCTCCTTCCCTGGAGTGCATTAGTAAAACCAAGCAAGATAGTGAAAGTACAATTTAAGCACACTTCACCACAGGCGTAGGCACACACGGCCACACACCCCGTGCTCTCAGGGCACTTATACGGTGAACTCGGTCCACCACCGCCCCTAGGCGGCAAACTCGTGAGCATTTGAGTCTTTCTGGCAGAAGTCACATAAATCAAAGACATCGACAGCCTAAGACCCGCCCTCTATGCCATCGGTAGGCCTCTAAAACCGAACCACATAGAGCGGATACGGTTCCACTCAACCCGTTGCTCACCTCGTCACGGCAATTTAAGTCATCGACGCGGGTCAAGCTTCCCTGAAGCCCGAGTATCGAACGCACAGTATTACATAACCCAGTTATGTACAAGTTGGCTCCCAGGCCACCAAGATGACAGAACCACGCTTCTGCCCAGTTTTCCGGGTGCACCTTGAGGTTAGTCCCCAAGGCTCCCTGTTGCAATCTACAGCATAGAAAACCCGAAAAACAACCATCGACACGGAGTCTTCTACGTCCATTCATGCAATGTAACATCACTAATCCAGACCAACTTGTCCGGGTAGGCTTCATATATCATGCCTATGTCCGTTTCTTGATTACGGACTCTACATGCAAAACAACGAGGACTATTCATGTCTACCCGAAGGAACACCTCACACTCACCGCATACTCGCGAGAGCGGGCTTCCTATGCAAGGGAAAAGAGGACTTCACATGTCCAAGAAGAGAATCGTTATCCTAGCATTCCTCTTCGGCGCCATGAAGATCTATACGGATGAAAAACACTGCAATGTCCTCGCCTCCGTAGATCCGAACTCGGCTTGCGATTTGGGGCTCCGAAGCTCCACCGGTGGCCGGATCTCTCTTCCTTCTTCTTCCTTGCTCTCCCCTCTCTCTAGAACTTTAGAAAGAGAAGGTTTGAAAGAAATGAAGGCATCCAAACCCTATTCCCCGGTATAACCCAGCAAGAACAGCCCTGAGCCGTTGGATCCCAAATTAAGGAAACAGACGACCACAATTCGCACTTAAAATCCAAAACCTAGGCCGAACACGGCTTGTGACACGCATGTGTCCAAGGTCATGTTCCCCATTCGACACTGAAACCGTCGCATCCCGAAAAGTACACGGGCTCTCGACACGCCCGTGTCAGCATTAACACACCCATGTCATCCAGTACACGCCTGTGTACCCGGGCGTGTTCCTCCATCGACACAAGACCAACACCAACCCGAGCAGAACACGGGTACTCGACACGCCCGTGTCGAATTTGACACGCCCGTGTCAGGTTGAACACGCCCGGGCTCCAGGCTGTGTTTCACCCTCGACACAACTCGGCTAACCACCCAAGTAGGACACGGCCTGGGACACGCCCGTGTCTCAGGCCGTGTTCGTTGTTCAACGATCATCGACCCAATTTCGTCGACCACACGGCCATCGTCGAACCCGAGCACGACACGGCCCTGGGACACGCCCGTGTCCCAGGCCGTGTGACCTCTACCAAGTCCCAGACTTGGCTCAAAGCGCCACCCGTCGCTCTTTTGAGTTTTGGGGCGTTACACTACATGCAGCTCCAATTTAGTTTTTTGTCATTTATATTACACTTTATTTAATACATTATAATTAAGAATATTCATTCAACAATATTATTAAGTTTCAATATTTGTTGAATTTATGTGACACGTCACACTTCATACAAAGTCTCATGACTTGTGTCAGTCGGAGCACAAGGCCTAGGGCACTTCATTTTAATTATGTCCTGTAGTATGTCTTTTGATGCATGAATTTTGGAACCTTAAGGTTAGACATACTTGTTCTTTTGAACACTTAAGAACTTCTCGCAGCATGGTTTAGTCCATTCATTTGAGAAGTTTGGTTGACCATCAAATTAGAACAACGTTCATGTGCACATTTTCAGTGTGTTGTTCTATGGTTTATATAACCGCGCTTTGTCCATGTCGATTAGATCCGTAAGCTGTTGTGACCATGGAAGGTCTCGTGTCGCTCAATGATGCGGTTGCCACCATGATTTGGAGTGAATTATTTGATTGGACTGGATTGACGTGGGAGTAGACTCCATACCGTGTTCGCTAAATGGTACCCTTAATTTTAGTGAAGATTTTATCAGAATGTCATAAGTTACGATGAGCACAAGTCCAAGTGAGAGAATGTTAGAAATTTTTCGTTAAGTGAACTTGACTCATCAAGACGTCTCGATGAAATCGTACGCGAGTTTTGAGTCCATTCAATCTCCAACAAGTGCGTATTAATTTAGTCGTGCGAACGGTCAAAGCATGTGATAGGTGGGCCCGACTATCTCGTAAATTCAGTAGCGGACTCGGTCTCGCCCTCGGCACAATTTCGGCATAGTCATGAATATGGTTTTATGGAGTTTATATTGCGGTTTAATGGAATTAATTTCATCCATTAAAACCAATTTTTGTAACTCCTATTTTGGGTATTGCCTATTAATACCCAAAATTAGGTTTCATGACATATGCAATTAAGAGTGAACAAGGGTGAAATCCGGGCTCCTCTCTCCATTTTGAAAAACTGCCTCTTTTCTTCAGTTTTGGCTTTTGGGAGAGTACATCGCCGACACCGTCCTGCTGCGTTTCTTCATCGCCGGTGCCGTCCTGCTGCGTTTCTTCATCGCCGACGCCGTCCTACTGCGTTTCTTCATCGCCGACACCGTCCTGTTGCAATTCTTCATCGCCGACACAGTTTTTTCTGCAGATCTACAACGTCGGGCCGTCTTGTTGTAGAGCTCCCTCACCGGCGTCGTGAAAGAGTTCTTCTCTCAGTTTTGTGAAAGGGGTTCAGAATTTCTCTTATTCGTCTCAGAGGAGACACGCCAATTAGATCTGAAAATTAACTTTTTTTCTCTGTGTTACCGCTTACATTTCTGATTTAAGAGAAACCCATTTCTTCCAGTTCAACCTCTAGAAGGAGATCTTGAGACTCTGTCAGGTACACATACATATACATATATTTATATGTTATTAATTTCCTGATCAATTACACAAACTGCAAATCACATTGACTGTTACAGTAAGTGGAAGAAGTTTGGATTAACAAACCTTTTTCTTTTAGTTCTAAATACACATACATGAATCATTATATTGTGCTAACTATTTTCATTGTAGAGTAACTATATTTTGGGATACTTGTATGATAGTGGGTTCTCCTGACGTCGCAAATTTCATAAGGAACAACACGTCACAACTGTTGCGATTTTTCGCGATCATGAAAAACGAGCAAGAATCCAAGAACGGTATAAATTAATTTCCGAACTTAGTATAAACTCCATTTTGAGACTTGTAGTGTTTGGTTAAAAAAACGACCCTAAAGGTTTATGTGTCTGTTGAAGTACAAGACCGGGCGGTCTAAGTCTGGCGGGTTGTTGACCGCACGGTCTATCGGATTCTCTCCAGCGGTTTGTTTCCAGACTGTTGCTGTTTGTAGGCCGGGCGGTCTAGCGGTCTCCCAATGCAGCTTGTGCTCCTTCTTCTGGTGTTGCCGAGCGGTTAACACATTTGTCTAGCCGCGCGGCCTGTTCGGTTTAAATTATTTCTAGCCGCACAGCTATGTAAATTTTTAGTCTCACATTGTTTACATGTATTCTCTCCGCTCTTCTTCATTCTATATAAGGGAGGTCATACATTTGTAAAGATATGCTTTTTGGATAAAAAAACTTTCAATTATTCAATTTTCGGCTTGTTTTCTAGTCGCCTGTTCGCTACTCTCACATGGTATCATAGGTAGCGATCAATTCGACCTGATTCCTTTGGCCCTTCTGTCCGCGCGGCTTGTTATCTGTCCTCGCGGCTTCTTTGCCTTGTCGCTGCCCTGTTCGCGCGACTTCCTTCCCTCTTTTTCTGCGACCTGTTTTTGTGGGCTCTCTCTTCTTCTCTTCTCTGTTCGGCCTCTCTCTCTTTTGTTCGCGCGATCTTCCCTGTTCGTGCGACTTCTTCCTTGTGCTTTGATCTGCTTCCTAGTCGTGGCCCCTCTTGCCGCTGGTGTGCTGACACCGTGACCGTTGCAGCTTCTTCTCTTTAGCCCACTGCGGTTTTGTCTTTTTCGCTGCGGTCTTCTTCTCTCGTCGCGGCTTCCTCCTCTATTCGCGCGGCTTCCTCCCGTTTCTGTCCGCGCGCCTTCTCTTCTCCTCGCGCGGTTTCTTGTGTCTCTCTATGGATAATTCCGGTCGCTCCACCCCCGTCATCTCTTCCTCCACCACTCCTGTGGCTCCTCCTCCTACTCCTTCCAGAAACCTTGGCACCGTTTCAAAATTAATTGATTCCAACTATCCGGATTGGAGCGTTTCTTTCACCTTTCTTCTTCGCTCTTAGCGCAAACGTCATCACCTCACCGATGACACTCCTCCTCCTAACTCTGCTCAATTTGATTACTGGGATGCGAGTGATGTGCTTGTTCGCACTTGGCTGGCCAACAGCCTCTCTGATGAATGTCTTCCTGTCATCCGCCATGATGAGACTGTCAAAGCTGCATGGCTTCACCTCGCTGCTCTCTATTCGAAGGGGGGACAGACGTCCCGCATTTATACTCTTTATGCGGACCTCTTCGCTCGCCCTTCTATGTCTCCTGCTGCAGCTTATCAGCATGTTCAGGCTCTTGGCGCTGAGATCCTCCAGAATCGCCCCTTCTCCGCCGACTTGGCAGAGCAGCACAAGAACTTTCAGGAACTCCTGGTTGTTTGTTATCTTCTGCGCCTTCCCGACTCCTTTGATATGATCCGCCAGCAGATCTTGGGCGAGGCAGAGTCTCCTACTTTGGATGTCACTGCGGCTCGCATCGCCGCTGTTACTTCGCTGCTCCAACGTCCTCTATTGTCCTCTCCTCCTCCACCGGACTCCTATGCTCACCAGGCTCAGAGGGGTGGCACTAGTGGCCGCAGCCACTCAGGCGGGTGGGGTTCGTCCCGGTTCCTCTGCTCTCATTGTGGTCGTACTGGCCATTCTGTTGACCGCTGCTGGCAGAAACATCCTCACCTTTGCCCCTCCGGCGATGCATCTTCCTCACCTTCTGCCTCCTCTTGGCCGTCTGCCTCTGTGGCCACGACTTCAGGTAGTGCCAACGTCGCTACCCAAGGTAAATGGCTGATTGACTCTGGTGCTACAAATCACATGACTGGCAATCCTCACTGCTTCACTCTCCTCAAAACACATGATCGGTTGCCCCCGGTTCATGTTGCGGATGGTTCCCCTTCCCCGGTTCATGGGACGGGCATGGTTCAAGTCACCCCGTCACTTCGCCTGTCGGACACCCTCTATATCCCGAAGTTCCCTTGCAATTTATTATCTGTTACTACTTTATGCAAGCAACTTTAGTGTTCGGTCTTATTCACTCCGACTTCTTATTCTTTTCAGGACCCGAGGACCCAACAGACGATTGCTACTGGGACTGAGAGCGGCGGCGTCTACTTCCTCGACAACGTTTCTGCTTTGTCCGCCTTCTCCTCCTCTTCTACAGATCTGCTTCAATGGCATCTTCGCCTTGGGTATCCTCCTCCTCGAATTCTTCGTTAGCTTCTGCCCCACTTACCTCAGACCAGTTCTCCACTCAACTGTGATGCATGTCAGCTTGGCAAACATCATGCTCCTTCTTCCCGCCGAAGTACGGCTGTGACTCTTCTCGCCCGTTTGATCTCATTCATTCTGATGTCTGGGGTCCTGCTCCTACCCTCACCGTTGGTCGGGGTAGTTCCTACTTTGTAATTTTTATTGATGATTTCTCTAGATGTACCTGGGTGTATCTATTAAAAGATCACTCTGAACACTTTTTTGTCTGACAATACTTTTATTATATGGTTAAAACTCAGTTTGATGTTTCCATTAAAGTCTTTCGCTCTGATAATGCTAAGGAATATCTTAGTTATGAGTTTTCCTCTTTTTGTATGCAACATGATCTTATTCATCAGACCAACTGTGTTTACACCTCCCAGCAAAATGGGGTGGCGGAGCGTAAAAACCGTCACCGTTTTGATGTCGCTCACACCCTCATGACGCAGATGCAGGTGCCTCGCTCCTACTGGGGCTATGCTGTTTTCCTTGCCTGTTATCTCATCAATCGCCTTCCCTCTACGGTTCTCCATGGCCAAACCCCCTTCTCCATTCTCTACCCGAGCAAGGAACGGTTTCCTCTCCCTCTCCGTGTCTTTGGGTGTACGGCTTTTGTACACGCTCCATCTGCCACCCATGACAAGGTTTCCCCTCGTTCCACCAAGTGTGTCTTTTTGGGTTACTCTATCACTCAGAAAGGCTAATATTGTTTTGACCCCGTTCTGCGTAAGCAGTTTGTCTCTGCCTACGTGACCTTCTTCGAAAATGCATCCTACTTCTCTCCTGACTCCCCACTTACTCCTGATGTCTCTGATTCTCCACCATCTCCCTCCGTTCCTTCCACGCCTATCGACCTCTCCCCTCTTACCACGTCTCCTCCTCCGTCTCCTCATCCCTCCTACATACCTCCTCCACCTTATCCCTCTTCTCCGCAGCCGTCTCTCTCCAGTCCCGGGCCAGCCTTCTCCGCCACGGACGCTCCAGTCACTGAGGCCCGAGTGGACCTGCATCTTCCCATTGCTCTTCGCAAAGGGGTGCCGGCGTGTACTCAACACCCACTTACGGTAGTTATTTCCTATGTTCGGCTTACTCCCTCTCGCAGGTGTTTTGCCTTGTCTATCTCAGCTACTGCCACTCCCCGCACCTACCAAGAGGCTCTTATTATTCTTCATTGGAAATCTGCCATGGATGACGAGATCGCCACTCTTACTGAAAGGGGTACCTGGGCCCTTGTTCCCCCACTAGTGGGTACTGATGTGGTTGGCTGTCGCTGGGTATTTGTTGTGAAGTTTCGCCCCGACGGCATTGTGGATCGCTACAAGGCCCGGCTGGTGGCCAAAGGCTTCACTCAGACTTATGGGGTTGATTACTTTGATACTTTCTCTCCAGTTGCTCGCCTCAGCACCATCCGAGTTCTTCTCTCTGTGGCTGTCAACAGGGCTTGGGTCATTTCTCAGCTTGATGTCAAGAATGACTTTCTCTATGGAGATATCCTTAGAGAGGCTCATTGCTCTCAATATTCAGTGCACTCGGGTATTGCTAAGATGTACGCCGGCTTACAGAAGACCATGTGTTGGCCGAGAATGAAGAAGGATGTCCGATATTTTATTACACATTGCGAAGCTTGTCAAAGGCTGAAGGCAGAATGCAAGAGTCCTGGTGGTTTGCTGCAATCGTTGCCCATCCCCGAGTGGAAGTTTGAGGATGTCTCCATGGACTTTGTCCATGGGTTACCTCGCTCACGCTCCGGGAATGATTTGGTGTGGGTGATAGTTGATCGCCTGACGAAAGTAGCCCGGTTTATCGCAATGAAGAAAGAAGCTCATGTGGATGTCTTAGTATGCCTTTTTGTGGAGCAATTCGTACGTATCATGGCATGCCTAAGACGATCGTGTCTGATCGTGATGGTTGGTTTACCTCCAAGGAGTGGAAAGCGGTTCAGGCGTATTTGGGTTCGCGCCTTACCTTTAGCACCACATTTCATCCCCAGACGGACGGGCAATCTGAAAGGACCATCCGAACATTGGAAGATTTGTTGAGATTATGTGTGTTGGATAGAGGAGAGCCGTGGGAAAGGCTCTTACCGTTGGTAGAATTCTCCTACAACAATAGCCACCAGGCTAGTATCGGCATGGCTCCGCATGAAGCTCTTTATGGAAGGAGGTGTAGAACCCCCTTTTCTTGGGTGCAAGATGAAGACCCGAAGGCTTTGGGTGTTGAATATATTGAGGATACCGATGCGGCGGCTAGACTGATAAGGGATCGCATTTTGGAGGCTCAAAGTCGGCAGACGAAGTATTATAATGCAAGGCACCGGATGGTAGACTTTCAAGTGGGTGATAAGGTGTTCCTGAAAATCTGACCGATGCATGGAGTGTCACGTGTGCGTGGTGTGAAAAAGCTCATCCCAAGGTATGTTGGGCCTTATAGTATATTGGAAAGGATTGGTCTGTTGGCCTATTGGTTGGAATTACCGTCCGAGCTAGAGAACCTCCACGATGTGATCCATGTATCGTCGCTTCGGAAGGTGCTGTTGCAGCCCGATCAATACATCCCCACAACTGATGGTGTTGTGGCGTCTGATAGGTCTGTGTGACTAGAGCCGGTGCGGATCGTAGATAACGAGACAAGAATGTTGCGCCGAAAACGTGTTCCCTTGGTGAAGGTGTTATGGTCTAATCATGGGAAGGAGGAATATACATGGGAGCTAATGTATTTGATACAAAAACGCTATCCGGAGTTGTTTGCTCAAGGTAATTTTATTTAACAGCATATTATATTTTCTGTTATGCATTTCTCCCCATAGCCTAAGCCTGATTTCGGGGACGAAATCTTTTATTTTGTTTATAGGATTTGTAACATCCCAAATCATACTAGGCCCCTCGTGCGTGTTTCTTTGAGTTAGGAGAGCTGACTGGGGTTCAGGAGAGTGCTGACAACTGGGCAGCACATGTGAATAGGATTTGTAACACCCCCAAAATGCAGAGTGGGCAAATTCTGGGTGACACGGCCGGGGACACGGGCGTGTCCCAGGGCGTGTCCTGCTCGGGTTGCGTAGTGAGTGGTTGGTCGACGAAAATGCGTTCGACAAAGTGTTCGGGAGGTACACGCCCTGTGACATGGGCGTGTCAGGGGGCGTGACCTAGGGCGTGTCCTCCTTTGTGTCGACACTTGAGTCTTTGTGTCGACACCTGAGCCTTTGTGTCGACACTTGAGCCTTTGTGTCGATACTTGAGCCTTTGTGTCGATAGCTGAGCCTTTGTGTCGACACGTGAGCCTTTGTGTTGATACTTGAGCCTTTGTGTCGACAATTGAGCCTTTGTGTCGACACATGAGCCTTTGTGTCGACACTCGAGCCTTTGTGTCAACACCAGTGGTTGACAGAGGGAAGACACTGTATGACACGGGTAGAGACAAGAGTGTGTCCCTACCCGTGTGTGTGTGTCGAGTTGAACTCGAAAGAGTGTGTCGAGATCGACGAAGTGTGTCGAGATCGGCGAAATGTATGACACGGGTAGCGATACGGGCGTGTCCCTACCCGTGTGTCATTGTGTCGAGTTGAGTTCGTCGAAATGTATCCAGAGAAGGACACGGCCAGGGAACACGGCCGTGTCATGTGGACACGGGTCGGGACACGGGCGTGTCCCTACCCGTGTCGAGTATTGAACTGACACTGAAACTGTCGTTGACGCTTCGCCCAAGCAGGACACGGGTAAGGACACGGGCGTGTCCCTACCCGTGTCACTTTTTATATATAAGGGTTGTGAAAACCCTAGCCGTTTTCACTCCTCATTCCAGCCATTTTCCTGAGAGAAATTTTTGTAGAGAGGGAAAACTGCTGGAGCAAGTCCAAGAGGCGGAGAACCGCCGCCGCCGTGAAAAAAGAAGAAGATGCCGGTGAGAAGAGTCACAAGATCCATGGCCGGAAATAGTGGAAACACCGGAAATGATGTGAGCTTCCTACTCACTCCCTTGGTGCTAGATCTCTAGTTATTTTCTTAGGGGAGATATCGACTCAAGAGAGTCTTGATGGAGAGGAGAAGTTTTCTAGGAATGGCCATGCTAGGACTTGTGTACTAGGTTTTAGATCTCTTCAACCTCCCTTTTCTTCTATGTGATGATGGGTGGATGGTTTTGTGAGGAGAGGTGGCCTCATGAGGTTGAATAAGGGAGGAGGAATTTCTGAAGTGATTTGGTAATATCGACTTGAGGAGGAAGATGAACCGATGTCGTTCATTCCTCTTTATGTTGCGTGCAGAATCTGTGTTCTGCGCACAGCGAGTTTCTTGGCCATTTTCAGGTGTGATATTGCCAGATCTGGGTTGTCGACTAAACATGAAAGTTGAAGCTCTTGAAAATACCTTTCCAACGAGTGATTGCGCGACTTCAGGCGAGGTCTGTAGCCACAGGGAAGTCTGAACGAGTATGACGTCCGATAAATCCTGCATGCAGAAATTGTGTTCTGTACGCAGCAGATTTCAAGGCTGATTTCAAGTATGATACTATTGAATCTGGGTTGTGGGCTTAATATGAAAGTTGTATCCCATGGAAATACCTTTCCATCGAGGGGTTACACGTCCTCACCGAATTCCTGTAGCTTCGGAAATCTCTGGTTGAAGTTATTGTCCAGAATTATTCTGCACTTAAATTCTGGGTTTTTATATAATATGGATTTGGATTCGGTGGAATCGATGTTGCAAATGAACTCGAGATTTTGGTGAACTATTTTATGTTAACCACCGTAGTGCTATGAATGATGAAGTTTACTATTTGGATTTCATATAACTGAATTGTGAAGCAAGCTTACTTAAACGAAATGTCTTGTTAGAAATTGGTAGACTATTATATATGCTCATTATGTTATATCATGTTGAAATCATTTGGAATGACATATATAAGGATAAACTATGGCCATAAGTATGTTTGATGGTTGGAATGAAATTTAGTAGTCCAATACTTAGAGCGTTGTCTCCCTACGAGTAGTATCGTGGAAGGATGTAAGTGCGGTGTTGACCGTCACTTGTTGGGTTAGTATTTAGATGAGGTAAAGACGGATGGTTGGGCTGTGTCCTCTGAGGCCCCTTCCATGCCACGATGATGTGGAATTTGCATGCGGTGTGAGTCGATACGCGGTGTCGTAATCCTGGGTTAAGGATAGTGTGGCAGGTCTACGGGCTCGCCGATCGTCACACCGACGGGAGTTGACAGTTAGACTTTGGGCGGTTGGGCTGTGTCCTCGGTGTTCATGTCCTGGGGCCCCTTCCGTGCCAAGTGAACGGTTGGGCTGTGTCCTCGTGCTTACTTTTGAGGCCCCTTCCGGGTCACACAAGGTCAGTTTGGGGCTGTGTTCTTGGTGCACATCTACCCGAGACCCCCGCTGGGCCATAGTATATATGGGCTCCGCTGTTGTGTTCTTAGCGTTGAGGCATACGGAGACCTAGGTGAAGTAGTGTGGATGCCCGCCTAGTAGTAGAGATGCCCGCTTTACTGTCACCGCCTGGCCACGGCGGTTGATGCCTGAGAAATTAGCTACCTACTCGAATAGTGGGAACTATAGTCTGTGTCGACATAGCAGTTGCATGTGTGTGATCATGGGTGAGTCATTGCATAGCATACATACCATTTCATAACATTGCACAACAAGATCCTCATCGTATAAGTTTGTATGAGCACTCCTATACGATGAGTTATTTTATGCAAACCGATCCTTAACTTATAAGCTTGTATGCGCATCCTTATAAGTTAAGTTACTTACCTGCTGTAGTTACTTGTACTTGTTGATTTACTATTACTCAAGTAGAACTGCTAGTCTATAATATTATTATTCATGTACTATTACCACCTGCTCGTACTTGTTTTACTACTTGTATATATTACTCTTGTTCTTTTCTCCGCCCGGTGCCGAGGAGTCGCCGGGGGAGCGGATGTGAAGCCACTTAGTCTTTTCGACTAACAGTTGCTACGTCTTCCTTTTTAGGAGGTCTCCCCGCAGGTAGAGCAGTCGCAGACTTTGCAGCAGGACAGCTAGGCCAGGACGACAGGGCCTGATATGACGGTGTCGTCGCTTCCGTCGGTTACGGATGTGAGTGTTGAGCGACTCTGATGTAGCCCGTTTGGGCAATTTTATAGCTGTACTCTGATATTGTAGAAGCATGTTTTAGCTTCTCTTATTTGCTGTATTTGGACTATATATACTTAGTGTGGATTTAACTTCTCTCTTTTATATTTTGGTTGGGTTGGCATGTTTATATTGATATTGGTTGTAGTCGGCGGAATAGGTGTCTTGTGGTACAGGTTAGCCCGTGTGCTAATGCTACCGCAAGGCGGCTGTTCCGGGCCTAAGACCCCCCTTCGTGCCCTGTTTTGGGATCTGGGAGGGGGGTCATACAAATGGTATCAGTTTGCCACGATCCTCAACTAAAGAAGTCATTCAACAATGGTGCCACCCCCGCTCGATTAGTCCGTTTGGGGACAAACTGACTTAGCGGAAGCAGTGGTGTGCCCATATGTAATTCACACTAAGTTGTCCAACTTTGACCTTAAGATTAGCCAACCTGACCATAAGTTTGTGTTCTACGTGTAGATTCCAGTTCATGTTGAGCCGATGGGGGGTACTCTTACCCCTTCCATACCCACTTAGTTCCAACAATCTGAGTTGGGGCAGACGCTCACTGCCATCCTCGATGCTTTTAGGGTGCAGCAGCCTCCGGTGCAACAACAGGCCCCGGGCTCTAACTGGCTGAGCACCTTTCGGGCCCTCTCCCCTCCCGCTTACCTCGGGACGGAGTCGGCCGTATGCACGGAGGAATGGCTTGACACGGTGCAGGAGTTGCTGGCGGGGATCCGTTGCCCAGCCAACATGGCTATGACGTTGGCAGTGTCTGTCTTGGAACTACATACTAAGAGGTGGTGGAAGTCCCTCATGGGCTCCACCTTCCAAGGCCGGGTCTATACAGAGATAAGTTGGAACAAGTTCTCGGGTGTCTTCTTGGAGCACTTCATTCCCACATCCGCTCGAAATGAACTCGAAGAGAGGTTTCTTCTGCTGAAGCAAGGATCAAAATCAGTTACGGAATATCAGCGAGAGTTTCAGCACCTTGCGAGATTCGCGGCCTCTTATGATTTGGATGATAGAGGATATGTCAAGCGCTTCTACAAAGGGCTGCGAGATCCCCTAAGGCAGGCCCTTTTGTTTATAGCGGACGCTAGCTTGGCGGAGATTATCGACATGGCGAAGAGATTGGAGGCGGATCACTTGAGTAGTGGTAAGAGACCTGCGGAGGGCGTGATGGAAGCTGGCCTAAGCAATAGAAGAAGGCGGGACTTTAGAGGTGGAAGAGGACATCAAAGAGGTGGAGGACGTTTCCACCGATATTTTAGAGTGGGGCACCCGATCCCGCAGCCACCCGCGTTGCCTCCACCGCCACAGCCTCAATAATTTCAGCAACCTGAAGGACGTCGTGGGCTGGTGTGTTTTGAATGCAACCAGCCGGGCCACATTCGACATTTCTGCCCGCGGTTGTTTGGGAATGTCCCTTCTGCTCTCCCTCCGGCAGCTCCGCGGGGGCGGGGTTACATGCATGGTCGAGTACGAGGACCGCAAGGAGAAAACCCCGGCCCTGCTCGGGATCAAGTGTAAGCGCTGGACATGACGCAAGAACGGAATCCTCAAGATGTGATTGCAGGTATGATTTAAGTAATTATCACGTTTTCATTATTTAACTTGAAGTTGCTTGAGACATACTAGACACCTAGCAATAAGTTTTGGTTATTGGTACTTAGGCACTGTGATAGTTGGCGGGAAGACGGCCTATGCGCTGTTCGATATCAGTGTCTCACACTCCTTTGTGTCTGAGGACTTCATTAAGGACATGGAGGGCGTACAATACTTTACTGGTATAGCCCGACGGGTGTGCCTACCGGATGACTCAGAGATGATTGCAACCGCTAAGTGCGAGTTTGAGATATTTATTGAAGGAAAGGCCTTTGATATACCTGCCACAGACTTGAGAATGCCGGAGTTTGACATCATTTTGGGCATGACGTGGTTGGACTGGCACTTTGCAAGGATTGACTGTGCAGAGAAATGAATCTACTTGAGACATGGGGACTCGGATGTCCTCTTCCAAGGTATTAGCTTCGCACCTCGTATGTTGCTATCTTCAGTTCAGACAGTAAAAGCCCATATGAAGGGGGATGAAGTCTTCATGATCTGGTTCGAGTTGAAGGAGATAACATTGAATATAAAAGACGTACGGGTAGTGCGGGACATCCCCGAGGTATTTCCTTAGAAACTACCAGGATTACCCTCGCATAGAGAGGTTGACTTCCAGATTAATCTAGTACCGGGTGCCAAGCCTGTATCTAAGGCCCCTTACCGAATGGCCCCAAAGGAACTCGCAGAGTTTAGAGTTCAAATGCAAGAACTGGTGGAGTCAGGGTTCGTTCGCCCCAGTTCATCACCCTGGGGAGCCCCTGTATTGTTCGTGAAGAAGAAGGATGGAACCCTGCATTTGTGCATAGACTATCGGGAACTCAATCGGCTGATGGTGTGGAACACTTATCCGCTACCTCGGATCGACGAGTTGTTTGATCAACTAGTGGGAGTGCATTGGTTTTCTAAGCTGGACTTGCGCTCAGGGTATTATCAGTTGAGAATACAAGAAGGGGACATCCAGAAAACGGTCTTTAGTTCAAAATATGGGTTGTACGAGTTCATCATAATGTCGTTTGGGCTCACAAATGTCCCTTCGGCTTTCATGAGCCTGATGAACAAGGTATTTGAACCGTATTTGGACATCTTCTTCATTGTTTTCATCGACGACATCTTAGTCTACTCAAAGACGGAGGAGGTGCATATCGAGCACCTGACTTTGGTATTGAAGAAATTGAAGGAGCATACCTTGTTTTCCAAGTTCAGTAAGTGCGAATTCTAGCTTAAGGAGGTTGCTTTCTTGGGTCACGTGATCAGTGGAGCTGGGCTAGCGGTGGATCCGACCAAGGTACGTGCCGTGAAGGAGTGGTCTCCCTTGAAGTCGGCGGCCGATGTGCGGAGCTTCATTGGACTTGTCGGGTACTACCGCAAGTTTGTGAAAGGATTCTCCAAGATTGCCCTCCCTCTTACATCATTGATGAAGAAAGGTGTGCCATTTGAGTGGACACCCCAATGTGAAGAGGCATTCCAGGAGCTGAAGGATAGACTTACCTCCGCCCCCATCCTTGCACTTCCATCTGGGAAAGAAGGATTTCAAGTTTACACTGACGCATCATATCAGGGGATGGGAGCGGTATTGATGCAGCACAGATACGTGATTGCTTATGCTTCAAGACAACTGAAGAAGCATGAAATCAATTACCCGGTTCACGATTTGGAGCTGGGAGCAGTGGTGTTCGCCTTGAAGGTTTGGAGACATTATCTATACGACGTCCACTGTGAGATCTTTTCAGACCACAAAAACTTGAAGTACGTTCATACTTAGAAGGAGTTGAACTTGAGACAATGGCGGTGGTTAGAATTTCTATGTGACTATGAGTTCACCATGAACTACCACCCCGGAAAAGCAAACTCGGTAGCCGATGCGTTGAGTATAAAAGTACCAGGCTCTAGCCCAGAGTCTCGATTGATGAGTATGGAGTTGGCTCGGATGATTGAGGAGATGGATATTACTTTGATATTTAAGGCTCCATTGGTAGAGTATACAGAGCACTTGGCAAGCATGAGCATAGTTTGTGATATCCGGGACCGAATCAGAGTGGAGCAAGGAATGGATGCGACTCTGGTCCCGGCAATCAAGTCAATCGAAGAGGGGACTACGGATGAGTATACGCTAAAAGACGACCTCGTTTATTTTCGTGGCCGGCTCTATATTCCCAAGACGGTAAAATCCGGGAGGATATCTTGAGAAAGGCTCATTGCTCTCAATATTCAGTGCACCCGGGTATTGCTAAGATGTATGCCGGCTTACGGAAGACCATGTGTTGGCCGGGAATAAAGAAGGATGTCCGATATTTTGTTACACATTGCGAAGCTTGTCAAAGGCTGAAGGCAGAATGCAAGAGTCCCGGCGGTTTGCTACAATCGTTGCCCATCCCCGAGTGGAAGTTTGAGGATGTCTCCATGGACTTTGTCCATAGGTTACCTCGCTCACGCTCCGGGAATGATTCAGTGTGGGTGATAGTTGATCGTCTGACGAAAGTAGCCCGGTTTATCCCAATGAAGAAAGAAGCTCATGTGGATGTCTTAGTACGCCTTTTTGTGGAGCAATTCATACGGTATCATGGCGTGCCTAAGACGATCGTGTCTGATCGTGATGGTTGGTTTACCTCCAAGGAGTGGAAAGCGGTTCAGGCGTATTTGGGTTCGCGCCTTACCTTTAGCACCGCGTTTCATCCCCAGACGGAAGAGCAATCTGAAAGGACCATCCGGACATTGGAAGATTTGTTGAGATTATGTGTGTTGGATAGAGGAGAGCCGTGGGAAAGGCTCTTACCATTGGTAGAATTCTCCTACAATAACAACCATCAGGCTAGTATTGGCATGGCTCCTCATGAAGCTCTTTATGGAAGGAGGTGTAGAACCCCCTTTTCTTGGGTGCAAGATGAAGACCCAAAGGCTTTGAGTGTTGAATATATTGATGATACCGATGCGGCGGTTAGACTGATACGGGATCGCATGTTGGAGGCTCAAAGTCGGCAGGCAAAGTATTATAATGCAAGGCATCGGATGGTGTAGTTTTAAGTGGGTGATAAGGTGTTCCTGAAAATCCGACAGATGCATGGAGTGTCACGTGTGCGTGGTGTGAAAAAGCTCAGCCTAAGGTATGTTGGGCCTTATACTATATTGGAAAGGATTGGCCCGTTGGCCTATCGGTTGGAATTACCGTCCGATCTAGAGAACCTCCACGACGTATTCCATGTATCGTCGCTTCAGAAGACGCTGTTGCAGCCCGATCAATACATCCCCACAACTGATGGTGCTGTGGCGTCTGATAGGTCTGTGCGACTAGAGCCGGTGCGGATCGTAGATAACGAGACAAGAATGTTGTGCCGAAAAAATGTTCCCTTAGTGAAGGTGTTATGGTCTAATCATGGGAAGGAGGAATATACATGGGAGCCAATGGATTTTGTTGGAACACCCTATTACTAATTTGGGTCAGGATCACTATGTCTCTAGGGAACCAATGTTTGACCTCCTGTATAGTTCTAAAGGTCAATTAGATTTGAGTCTAAGGGTTAGAAGTCTAAGTTTGGAAGCTGCCCTCAAGACCAAGACTTTTTCAGTTTGAGACTAAGTCATATCGTCGAGCTCAGGACGACGATTCGTCGAACTCCGATCGACGATCGTCTAGCTCAACTTCGACAGATCGTCGAACTCCATTCGACGATCGCTGAGCTCAACTTCCACATATCGTCGAACTCCATTCGACGATCGGTGAGCTCAGTTCGACGATCTTTGACTCAGTATTGGATCTCTATCTCTGAGCTCAGTTCGACAATCTTTGAGCTCAGATTGATGATATTTTGTTGCAGTATAAATCCATATCGCTGAGCTCAGTTCGACGATAGCAGAGCTCAGTTCTACGTTTTATGATATCCTTAAGGTTTTTCAAGATTCAAATTCAGATCCGTTAAGGAGTTATTCTGCAATTAATTCAGAAGATTTTCTAGCCGTTTTCATTTATTTCTGGACCAAGTTTAAAGGGATTTTCAAGGAATATTTCTGTGGACTTTCCTCCAGAAGACATTTTGCAATTAAGGATGCAATTAATGCGGGCCAACGGCTATTCTTGACAGAGGATGTTTTTCCATTCAGTACCAGAGAATAAAAGATAAGAATTTTTGAATCTCTCACAGACACATAGACAGATAGAGAGACAGACATCAGTAATCTTCAGAACAAGAACAACATATTCTCTGTCTCAAAGAATTCTCTGAAGAACACACATCCAAGGAGATCAAATTTTCTGAAATCCTCAGATCTCTCTTGTCTCAAGTGTTCAAGGCCAACATCTTTCAAGACTCCAGACACCCAAAATTTCAGCTGTTGCTGAAATCATCTTTTGCTGGAGATTAACCTTTGAAGGCCTATCACCCTATAGCAAAGCTTCCTTTCCTGAACATCTCAAGGACTCAGGGGGAGCTTTGACACCATCAAATCCACATAGTTTTCTCAGTTGTTTGAGAAAGAGAAGACTTTCATCACTCTCTCACCCACATCTCTGTAAAGGGTTTCTCAAACTTCCTTCAAAAGTTTGAGCTTGGTTTTTGAGCACCTTGTCAAAAGCTCATTGGTGGCAAGACACCTGATCAAAAAATCTGATTTGGTTTTTGAGCACCTTATCAAAAGCTCATTGGTGCCCAGGACACCTGATCAACTCATCCTGCAGTGGATTCCTACCTAGGGTGGTAGAAGAGTGGATGTACCCAAGTTTAGGGGAACCACTATATTTCCTTGTGTCATCTGGTTTTGCTTGTCTTTATTTTTGTTTCTGGCTGTGATTGTTCTGTGATTAGCTTATGATTAGTTTAGCTCTGTGATTAGATTTATTAACTGCTTCCCTGCTCACTCACATTACATCAATTGTTGTAAAAAGTTTTCAAGCACCATATACTCTATTCACCCCCCTCTAGAGTATATCAGATCTAGCTGCACTTTCAATTGGTATCAAAGCGAGGTTGGTTAAACATACCACACCTTGGTGATTGCACAGGCTAACACCTGAACCCAAAGATCCCTAGTTAGATCTGTCTTCTTTTGAGTTTAGTATTAGATTTTGTTTTCACAAATCATGGCCCAAAACAAAGATTATGCTAGCACCAGACCTCCAGTGTGCAATCTATCCAAGTTTGCACTTTGGAAAGCAAGGATCAGATTATACATGAATTCTATTGACGAGGATATTTTTAACTCTGTGTTGACAGTTTGTCCAAGACCTCCAGAGAACTCAAGTACAAATGCTGTTCCACCTCCATCAGGAACAGATGCTGACATCAAGAAATGGAAGGTAGCTGATGCCAAGGCTATGAACATCTTAGCCTAGACAATGTCTGATGATATCTTTCAAAAGGTGGCTGAATGCAATTCAGCAAAGGAAATTTGGGACAAACTCTCTGAAATAGTCTTAGGCTCAGCTGATGAGAGAAAAGACAGGCGATCCCACCTCATATCTCAATATGAGAATTTCAAGAAGGGATAAACTGAGTCAGTGGGAGATATGTACAACAGGCTCATTCTAATAGTCAGTGAACTCAGGACATTGGATAAAGAGATCTCACTAACTGAACTCAATGACAAAATTTTAATGTGCTTCCCTAGCACTTGGGATTCAAGAATCTGGCCAATCAAGGATGCCAGAAGTTTGAATGAGATCACTACAGAAGCTCTATTGGGTAAGCTCAAATCTTATGAGCTACTCATCAAGAATAGAGAAGAAGAACAGAAGGCTGCCTCACCAGCCACAAGAAAAGAGAAAACAATAGCCTTCAAGGCAACTGAAGATCAGCCTGAAGAAAAACTCACAGGCAATGATGAACTGCTCAGTCTCTTGGCCAAAAGATTTTACAAGATGGCCAAAAAGGACTTCAGAAGGAGATCATATAAGGAGCATGATAAGCCAAGGTATGACAAGTCCATTAATAATAAAGAAATTGTTTGCTTTGGTTGCAGGAAACCAGGGCACATAGTTCCTGACTGTCCGGAAAACAAAAACAAGGACAGAAGGGACAAGAAAGAAAGAAGAAAGGAGAAAGACTCCAAAAGGAATGGCAATGACAAACCCTCATCAAGCAAAAACAAAAACACAAGAAAGGGGTTTGTTGCTGAATCCTGGAGTGAGACTGAAGAGGAGTCAGAAGCCTCTTCCAGCTCCAGTGATGATGAAGATGATGCAGAAGAAAAAGAGTTCTGCATGATGACAATCAATGCCTCACAACATAACTCAGATGAAGAAGAGTCAGAGTCAGACTCAGAGACTCAGCTTGAAGAAGATCAGGTAATTAGTTCATTTGATTTTAATTCAGAGGACTTTAAATCTGAATTTAAAGCTTTATGTTTAGACCTGCTAAAATCTGAGAAAGAAATTATCTCTCTCAGAAATCATTTATCTGAACATAATGCCTTAAAGTCAGAAAACCTCAAACTCTCTCAGGAGTTGGAGTGCTGTAGAGAGCAGATAGCTTCACTGAAAGGTGAGCTATCTGGGGCCAAGAAGCTTGAAGAATCCCTTAATGGGAGAAGTATCAAGCTGATGGACATCACAAGCACAGTGAACTCCAGATTTAATAGTACACTGGGCTTGGGTGCTTCATCCAGCCAACTCATAGTTCTAACAACTCCAATCAAATTCATTTCTGATAAAGGAAAGGGAGTTGTAGAGGTAGCTAGGAAAAATTCTGATCTGCCCCAGAAAACTAACTCCCAGCAGAAATCGTCGAACGGAGTTCAACGATCGCCGAATGCAGATCGACGACCGCCGAACGCAGATCGATGATCTCAGGCAAAATCGTCGAACTCAGGTCGACGATCTCAAGTTCCTGAACTCTACTATAGTCGACCGTCGAACGGAGCTCGACGATCTGACCCAAGATCGTCGAACGCAGCTCCAAGATCGTCGAACAGAGGTCAGAGCTCTGGAAATTTTTTCAAGGGCAAATCAAAATTCAATCCTAAGGGTCCTACATCCCAAATCTTTAACCCTTATACTGAATGGATTATACCTCCAAGGAGATATCATCCTGAAGGATATAAGAGTCAACCTGGGATGTCTTTTATTTCAGAATTTAAAGGTTATCAACCTAGGCCCAGGGTAAACTAGGTCAAAAACAAATGAATTATTTTATGTGCAGGTGAAGACCTATCCAACATCTAACCAGCAATGGTACTTGGATAGTGGGTGCTCTAAGCACATGACAGGGAATAAGGACAACCTCACATCCTTTAGAGCCAAGTTTGGAACCAAAGTTATATTTGGTGATTCAAACTTTGGACAGACTAAAGGCTATGGTGCAGTCCAGATTGGATCAGTAACTTTCAAGAAGGTAGCTTATGTGGAAGGACTGAAGCACAACTTAATAAGCATCAGTCAGCTGTGTGATGAAGGCTACCAGGTGGCCTTCAGCAAAGCATTATGCAAAATCAAGTCAGAGGACAACACAACTGTGTTGACAGGTAAAAGGAAAGGTAATATCTATCTAGTAGATTTTCTTTCAACAGATGTAGACATTTGCCTGTTCAATTCTGTTTGTCGACCAAATATTTTATGGTATAAGAGACTAGGACACCTAAACCTTAGAACTATTGCTAGGCTATCCAAGGACAATCTTGTTAGAGGACTACCTTCTGGCCCCTACAAGAAGGAAGGACTCTGCAGGGCTTGTCAATTAGGCAAGCAAACTAAAAACAGCTTTAAGTCACTTAATAAGAGAGATTCACCTAGGATATTGTATATGTTACACATGGATATTTTTGGACTCATCACAGTACAAAGCCTAGGAGGGAAATCTTACACTTTAGTAGTTGTAGATGACTTCTCTAGATTCACTTGGGTGTTCTTTCTAAGGAAGAAGTCTGATAACTTTAAGTGTCTGACAGAGTTTCTCAAATGTATACAGATTGAGTTCAATACTCACATTACCCTGATCAGAAGTGATCATGGGATAGAGTTTGATTCTCTTCTTATGCAAGAGTTCTGTCAAAGTGAAGGGATCAGGCATACTTTCTCAGCTCCTAGAACTCCTCAACAAAATGGGGTAGCTGAAAGGAAAAATAGAACCCTTATTGAATCTGTCACTACATTGTTATCAGATGCTCACCTTCCTCTATCCTTTTGGGCAGAGGCAGTGAACACCTCCAACTATGTGCTGAATAGAAGTTTGATACATAAACTAAAGGGAAATACTCCCTATGAATTACTCAAAGGGAAGAAACCTAAAGTTGATTATTTTAGAGTTTTTGGTTGTATTTGCTAGATACATAATAATGACAAGAAATATTTAGCAAAATTTCAAGCTAAAGCTGATGAAGGAGTGTTTCTGGGATACTCCATGATTAGCAAGGCTTATAGGGTCTATAATAAATCATCTCTAAAAATTGAGGAATCTGTTCACATATCTTTTGATGAATCTAACATGTCTTTCAAGGAGAAGATCTCTTCTACCATAGAACATTTGCAGGAACATTCTCTTGTTGAAGACTTGAACAAGCTACAGGTTACTCAAAGGGATGAAAGCAGTGAAGATGAAGAAAGTGTTCAACATATTGAAGAACAACTTGAAGAGCCAGTCGTTGTACCACAAGAGGAAACAACAACACAGGTTGGTGAACAATCAACACCCCCTGTTGATTTAGTAACATCAAGAGACCATCCAATTTCCCAAATAATTGGAGACATCTCAGCTGGTGTGCAAACCAGAAATCAGGTCAACCAAAACCTGTTGCACACCTGCTTCCTATATCAAATTGAACCTCAGTCCATTCAAGATGCAGAGCAAGATCCACACTGGATCATTGCAATGCAAGAAGAGTTGCATCAATTTGAAAGGAACAAAGTATGAGAACTAGTGCCAAAGCCTAAGGATCACTCCATTGTTGGAACAAAGTGGGTATTCAGAAACAAACTGGATGATCAAGGGGTAATTGTAAGGAACAAGACAAGGCTAGTTGCTCAGGGATATTCTCAAGAAGAAGGAATAGACTACGACCAGACTTTTGCACCAGTTGCAAGATTGGAAGCCATTAGAATATTTTTAGCTTATGCAGCACATAAAGGATTCAAGGTATATCAGATGGATGTCAAAAGTGCATTCCTAAATGGAGACATCAAAGAAGAAGTATATGTCAGACAACCTCCAGGTTTTATCTCTCCAACTTATCCTGATTATGTTTTTAGATTGAACAAAGCATTATATGGTCTCAAGCAAGCTCCTAGAGTATGGTATGAGACCCTAGCATGCTTTCTTTTGGAAAATGGATTTTTAAGGGGTAGAGTAGACCAAACTCTCTTCATTAGAACTCATAAGTCTCATACCCTACTAGTACAGATTTATGTAGATGATATTATTTTTGGTTCTACTGACTCAAAATTGTGCAGAAGGTTTTCCAACCTAATGCATTCTAAATTTGAAATGAGTAGCATGGGTGAGCTATCCTTCTTCCTAGGATTGCAAGTCAAACAGCATGCTGAAGGCATCTTCATTTCTCAAACCAAGTATGCAAATGAATTAGTTAAGAAATTTGGCATGTCTGAAGCATCTTGTTTGAAAACACCTATGCCTACTAATGCTGTATTGGATGTTGATGAACATGGGAAACCTGTTGATCAGACAACATATAGAGCAATGATTGGCTCTTTACTGTATCTTACAGCTAGTAGACCAGATATGATGTTTACTACATGTATATGTGCTAGGTTCCAAGTAAGCCCTAGAAAGTCACACCTAACACTAGTAAAGAGGATTCTCAGGTATGTTAAAAGTTATCCAAATCTAGGTCTCTGGTATCCAAAAGATTCAGCATTTGATTTAACTGGATTTTCTGATGTTGATTATGCTGGATGCAGAATTGACAGGAAAAGCACCAGTGGAACTTGTCAGTTCCTTGGTGACAGACTTGTCTCTTGGTTTTGTAAGAAACAAACTTCTGTGTCAACTTCAACTCTGAAGCTGAATATATGGCTGCAGGCAGTTGTTCACAAATCTTGTGGATTCAAAACCAACTCCTAGACTATGGCTACAACTTAGAGAAGTCTAAAATCTTTTGTGATAACACCAGTGCTATTTCTATAGCTCAAAATTCAGTCCTCCATAGTAGGACAAAACACATAGAGATTAGACATCACTTCTTAAGGGATAATATTGAAAAGAATAAAATTGAACTACAATATATCCCAACTAATTTCCAAAGGGGAGATATTTTCACCAAGCCCTTGGATGAAAAGAAACACACCTTCTTCCTAAATCAGTTAGGAATGTTAGATGGAGGAAGTCTTAAATAATATCCAAGATTTTAAAAGTTTAAAAATTGACCAAGACTAGGCAAACATCTTGATTTTTCTTAGTGTCTAGAGTTTTTCTGATCTTTGAACTGCGCTCGACGATTTTCCCCTAGATCGTCGAATGGAGATCGACGATTTCTGAAATCGTCGACCTGAGTTCAGCGTTTCTCAGATAGTATGAACTATCTCTTCCGGTCAGCGATCGTCGAACGGCGCTCGACGATTTTGTTCTCTGAATGATCGTCGAACAGAGCTTGACGCTCTCCAATATCGTCGAACGGAGATCGACGATGTTGAAGACTCTTCAGATTCCTTAAGCAGCCTCGATCGTCGAACTGAGTTCAACGATCTTTCCATTTCTGCGTCGAACCCTAATATAAAATTCATTTTTCGCCGTCATTCTCCTTTGCGCTTTCGATTTCTCTGCAAAAACTTTCTTTCCCTCCAAACATCTCTGCACTTGGTCGTTTTGTTTGTTGAATCTTTGCAGGTAACTATGGTTGTTTCAGTTGTTGTTCTCACCGCCATGAAATTTGATGCTGGCTTCGACATAGACATGGAATCCTTCAGCACAACAGACCAGGTTTTTCAGGACATCTTGGGGCTATTCAAAGAGCAGAACCTTACTGCAATCATGACTACAAGGATTAAGCTTGCTTCTGATGAGATTAAAGAATGGGTTTACACTGCCCACAATCAGGACCACAACACCATTGTTGGATCAATCTCTGGCACTCAGGTACCTTTGACCCCAGTAATTCTAACAGAGGTTTTTGAGTTAAGAACTGGTGGATATTCTACTAACTTGTCTGGAGAAGAATATGCTGACCTGCTTGCCAGAATGGGTCATTCTGAGGCTAACCCTAGCAAGCTGTTGAAAAAGAATATTTCTGTGGAATACAGATTCCTGGCTGATGTAGTTGGGAAAGTCCTACTGGCTAAGCACTCTGCTCATGATACAATTTCTAGGTATCAGCTCTGCCTAATGGGAGCCATAGTAGACAGGAAGAATCTGAATTGGGGAGAGGTCTTCTTTGACCTCATTAAGAAGAAAATTAATAAGAGTTTTGTAAACTTTGGAAGGATATTAGGAATTTTTATGCAGCATAGGTGCCTTGCTTTGCTGGTATCCTCTGGGATACAAATAAATGCTTCCAAGAGACTGTCTTGTGCCCTTTTTGGTAAGTGGGACAGACAGATCATCAAGCCCAGCAGGCCCTCTTCCAGCACTCCTTCAGGCACCAGGACTATCAGAGTCACTTTTCCTCAGGTCTCTGCCCCTGCAGATGACCTGCCTGCTGCTGCCTCTCCTCCTCCTCCTCCAATTCCATCTCTTCCAATTCCATCTACCATTCAAACTCCATCCACCATCATCATCTCCAGCCCCTCTCCAACATCCACACCATCTCCAATCCCTACTCTTCCAACCACAGAAGAATAATTCCATCCTTTATACTCCTACCCTCAACCAGATGCCACTTCATCACCCTCCATTCCATCCTTCAACCTCATTGATGATTCCTTCATGGATGACTCACCATCCTCTCCTCCTGAGCTACCCTCATCCTCAACATCCTATCAAGATCTTCTGCAACAAATCATTGACCAACCCACCTTCACACCCTCCATCTCCATCCCACTGTCTTCCATATCCACCTTACCCACACCTCAGCCATCTCTTCCCCCATTCACCAGCTCTTCACTACCATCATTAACAGCTCCACCTCCATCCTCTACCTCTGCTCCAGTCACTACTGAGCAAGTAGACATTCCTGCCCTTGCTGACAGGCTTTATGACTTGCTAGCCCCCAGGCTATCTCTTCTTTTGGAGACCTCCTTGGCTCCATTACTCCTGTCAGTGGCAGCTCTTTCTGCCAGGCTCTCCTCTTTATTCCCTCAGGCAGCTCCTTCAGCAGTGTGCCTTGATCCAGCCATGTCTGAATCTAGGCAGGGGGAGATGCCCTATGAAGTGAGCCTGCCTGCTGCTGCTGCTGCTCTTGCTGGTTCTTCAGCCCCTGTTACTGCTGTTGCTCCTGCTGCTGTGTCTCAAGATTCAGTTCCTCCTGCTGCAGTCTTTGCAATAGACCTCAGGTCTTTGCTCTCAGAATTTGATTCTCTATATTTCAATTATCTGCCAGAGAAAACTTGTCTGCCAGAGACAGTTGCTATCCAGCCCCCAGAGGATCTGTCCAAGGCCCTTGTGCCTTTCTCTTGTTGTGACCTCAACATCATCATTTCATTTGTTAACTCAGTTTATGCTGCTGCTACTTCTGCTGAAAGCAATGTGGTTGTTTCTGATGTTGCTGCCCCTCCTGCTGCTGAAAGTTTTGATGATACTTCCGTTACTGCTGATGAGCCAATTTCTAAGGAGATCCTTATGACAGAGGCACATGAGTTTGAGCCTTCTGTATTTTCTGATGATATTTCTGCTACTGATACTGCTGTTAGTGAAACTGTTGCTGCTGCTGTTGTTACTTCTCCAGAACCTGTAGTATCTGCTGCTGGTGTTACTGTTTCTATTTCAACTGCCACACCTTTTGTATCTGTTGTTGTCACTACTGTTACTGCTTCAACTTCTGCTGCTACAACCTCTGCTGCCTCATCTGCTTCAATCCAGCTCAAGGAAGACTTGATGAAGAAGATTGATGCCCTTTATGATGATCAAAGTTCTGAAAGTGATGAGTTCAGAACAGATTCTGATGATTCTTCTGCTACCATTGCCAGGAAGAGAAAGGCAAGGAGCAAAGCCATGAAGAGAGTACCTCCTGCCAAGGTCAAGGATAACAATGATATACTATACTATATTCTTCATGATTGCCCCATCACTGAGCACTGGATGCAGTACTCAAAGAATCAACTCAAGGCAATGAAGAAGAAAAGGAAATATGAAAAGGGCTCTTCTCAATTCCAACATCCTCATCCTCCTCCACCACCTCCTCCTGATGCAGGTGCAGGTGGAAGTTCAGCTGCTCAACCCCCTGTTAGAAGTCAAACTCCCTATCAGCTACATGCTAGATCCTACCATAGGGGAAGCCAGTCCAGGGGCTCTCAATCCAGAAGAGGAGGATATAGAGGCAATCAAAGAGAAGTCCAGGTTTACTCCAAAGGATACTCAAGGCAACATCCATACTCCGGGGAAGGACAAATCTCATCTGACACCACCTCTGGTCTTTTTCCCTATAAATTGAAGGAAACTGTTTCATCCAGGCCTCCTCAAGATAACCCTTCTAATAGATATGAGCCACCAGTGCCTTTTGAAGACCCTGAGAACAATCCAGCTGCTTGAACTGCAAGGATGAAAGAGCTTGCTGCACTGGATCAGATCAAGAAAGCTAAAGAGCAAGGAAGAGACTCCTCCAACATCTCTACAATGTCTGAACAGAGAAAGAAAGAGTTGGAAAGATATGGGTCAAGCAAATTTTTTGATTCTGACAGATACATGGAACTGCATCCTGAAGCTGTAGTTCGCAGGCCCAAACAGCAAACCACTTTAGGTGCAGCAGATGATACAAGATCAAAGAAGGATGCTCTCAACCCCAACGGAGAAATCAAACTCATTAAGAGCAAGAAAAAGAAATGATTATGTAAGGTGACAAGCACTCTTGATTTCTGATTATTATCTGGGATGATATATATATATATCTGTGGTTCTGCAATGTCCAGCTTTTTGTTTTTTTGTATTGCTGCTTGTATGTTGTTATTTAATGTTTCCAAAATCTGTAAATAGTAATTCTAACCCAAATAGGGGGAGATTGTTGGAACACCCTATTACTAATTTGGGTCAGGATCACTATGTCTCTAGGGAACCAATGTTTGACCTCCTGTATAGTTCTAAAGGTCAATTAGATTTGAGTCTAAGGGTTAGAAGTCTAAGTTTGGAAGCTGCCCTCAAGACCAAGACTTTTTCAGTTTGAGACTAAGTCATATCGTCGAGCTCAGGACGACGATTCGTCGAACTCCGATCGACGATCGTCTAGCTCAACTTCGACAGATCGTCGAACTCCATTCGACGATCGCTGAGCTCAACTTCCACATATCGTCAAACTCCATTCGACGATCGGTGAGCTCAGTTCGACGATCTTTGACTCAGTATTGGATCTCTATCTCTGAGCTCAGTTCAACGATCTTTGAGCTCAGATCGACGATATTTTGTTGCAGTATAAATCCATATCGCTGAGCTCAGTTCGACGATAGCAGAGCTCAGTTCGACGTTTTCTGATATCCTTAAGGTTTTTCAAGATTCAAATTCAGATCAGTTAAGGAGTTATTCTGCAATTAATTCAGAAGATTTTCTAGCCGTTTTCATTTATTTCTGGACCAAGTTTCAAGAGATTTTCAAGGAATATTTCTGTGGACTTTCCTCCAGAAGACATTTTGCAATTAAGGATGCAATTAATGCAAACCAACGACTATTCTTGACAGAGGATGTTTTTCCATTCAGTACCAGAGAATAAAAGATAAGAATTTTTGAATCTCTCACAGACACATAGACAGACAGAGAGACAGACATCAGTAATCTTCAGAACAAGAACAACATATTCTCTGTCTCAAAGAATTCTCTGAAGAACACACATCCAAGGAGATCAAATTTTCTGAAATCCTCAGATCTCTCCTGTCTCAAGTGTTCAAGGCCAACATCTTTCAAGACTCCAGACACCCAACATTTCAGCTGTTGCTGAAATCATCTTTTGCTGGAGATCAACCTTTGAAGGCCTATCACCCTATAGCAAAGCTTCCTTTCCTGAACATCTCAAGGACTCAGGGGGAGCTTTGACACCATCAAATCCACATAGTCTTCTCAGTTGTTTGAGAAAGAGAAGACTTCCATCACTCTCTCACCCCCATCTTTGTAAAGGGTTTCTCAAACTTCCTTCAAAAGTTTGAGCTTGGTTTTTGAGCACCTTGTCAAAAGCTCATTGGTGGCAAGACACCTGATCAAAAAATCTGATTTGGTTTTTGAGCACCTTATCAAAAGCTCATTGGTGCCCAGGACACCTGATTAACTCATCCTGCAGTGGATTCCTACCTAGGGTGGTAGAAGAGTGGATGTACCCAAGTTTAGGGGAACCACTATATTTCCTTGTGTCATCTGGTTTTGCTTGTCTTTATTTTTGTTTCTGGTTGTGATTGTTCTGTGATTAGCTTATGATTAGTTTAGCTCTGTGATTAGATTTATTAACTGTTTCCCTGCTCACTCACATTACAGCAATTGTTGTAAAAAGTTTTCAAGCACCATATACTCTATTCACCCCTCTCTAGAGTATATCAGATCTAGCTGCACTTTCAGATTTGATGCAAAAACGCTATCCGGAGTTGTTTGCTCAAGGTAATTTTATTTAACAGCATATTATATTTTCTGTTATGCATTTCTCCCCATTGCCTAAGCCTGATTTCGGGGACGAAATCTTTTATTTTGTTTATAGTATTTGTAACGTCCCAAATCGCACTAGGCCCCTCGTGCGTGTTTCTTTGAGTCAGGAGAGCTGACCGGGGTTCACGGGAGTGCTGACAACTGGGCAGCACATGTGAATATGATTTGTAACACCCCCAAAATGCAGAGTGGGCAAATTCTGGGTGACACGACCTGAGACGCGGGCGTGTCCTTCTCGGGTTGCGTAGTGAGTGGTTGGTCGACGAAAATGCGTTCGACAAAGTGTTCGGGAGGTACACGCCCTATGACACGGGCGTGTCAGTGGGCGTGACCTAGGGCGTGTCCTCCTTTGTGTCGACACCTGAGCCTTTATGTCGACACTTGAGCCTTTGTGTCGACACGCGAGCCTTTGTGTCGACACTTGAGCCTTTGTGTCGACACCTGAGCCTTTGTGTCGAGACGTGAGCCTTTGTGTCGACACTTGAGCCTTTGTGTCGACACCTGAGCCATTATGTCGACACGTGAGCCTTTGTGTCGATACTTGAGCCTTTGTGTCGACACTTGAGCCTTTGTGTCAACACATGAGCCTTTGTGTCGACACTCGAGCCTTTGTGTCGACACCAATGGTCGACAGAGGGAAGTCGTTATATGACACGGGTAGAGACACGGGCGTGTCCCTACCCGTTTGTGTGTGTGTCGAGTTGAACTCGACAGAGTGTGTCGAGATCGACGAAGTGTGTCGAGATCGACAAAATGTATGACACGGGTAGAGACACGGGCGTGTCCCTACCCGTGTGTCGTTGTGTCGAGTTGAGTTCGTCGAAATGTATCCAGAGAAGGACACTGCCAGGGAACACGACCGTGTCATGCGGACACGGGTCGGGACACGCCCGGGTCGGGGATGTCACAACCCACATTTCCTCAACGAGTACCTCGTATCAGAGCAAGAAGAACTACGGGTTATGATGCCACGTCGTGCAGGGGATAACTGCACACGCTCAGGCAACCCTTGACGCTTACTTTATGAGTTGAAATTCAACAGTTAAATGCAAGAAAACCTTTGGATTTAATGGTCGTATCCCTCGGCCTTAGGTATCAAAAATTGTATTTGTACGCGGCGGAAATACTTTGTTTAGTTATGGCGATGTCCTATATGCATTCTATAGTGATACTACTATAAGAAATCATCTTTGTTTACGTCATTTGGAAAATACGTGTTTGGTAACCAAAACATGTTATGCATGGATACAATAATAGGTTTGTTTAGCTTAAAAATACCTAATGCAACCTACCATAAATTCTTCCCAAGAGCAAGAAGACATCATCTCATCCAAATGAGTCACATTAGCAGTCTAGTATTCATATATCACAAGTAAAGTAAGCCACCAATGGGCGCCAACAAGCTGACACGAACCCATTGGGGCACATGTATGTCTGTACAACAAAGAAAAGAATTACCTCGCTCAGTAAGCTCGGCTAGCTCCCAAGAAACTCTATCCAAGCACTAGCCGCTCAACCGGCTACAACCTGCACCTGAGGCATTCAAGAAAGAACACCCCAGCAATCATCAAAGCTACACAATATAGTAGGAAGTTCAGAAAATATGACGAAGGGGCTTACCGACCCCGTAGCAATGTTTCATGTAAGTAAAGTGAGTGAACAAAACAAGTGGAAAACGCACCAAAACACATGCCAAAAGCACCAAGTGCGTACAAGTTTCATCAAGTCCTGCTCAACCCGCAGGAGCAAAAGGCAAAACACATGCCCATTCCATCATCCTGAGTACAAAAAACAACTATACGAGTGAAACATAAGCAGCGGTTACATGCGATTCAGCAAGGGTCTTTTGGTGGCATCCCTAAAGTGGAACGCACCCATAAAAGCTAGCCCAAATCGGGGGCCAAAATGGTGTTATACACCACAAATCCAAACCCGGTGGCCACAAAGGCTTAACCCACACCACCCCTTACCGAATCCTCACACAAACGCTTCTGCCATGGTTCACCATTCGCCTCGCAAAACTCACCATAAACGAACCTAGCCTTAACACCACAAGCAAATCTCACCATAACCCAAGTACACACGTTTCCTTCCTTCATCCTCACAAATGGCCAAAGTTATGTCAAACTTGATAGAGTTTGATTAACTGAATTACATACCAAGAAAGAATTACATGCTTTTGAGATGAACAAGAAAGAAGCACATAAATTAGAAAGGCTACATGAACATGAATCAAGATAGCTACATGAATCACATGAACAAGATAAACTACATAAATCAACCTAGCATAGACTTGATAACTAAACAAAACTAAGCATGGAAAATCGAATTCATTGAGCATAATGAAATTCAAGAGCATCATAAGACTAGTGAGGGATAACACAAAACAAGAAGAACAAGCTAGGAAATGGAAAGAGAAAAACTAGCTATTTTGCACAATCAAAGACAAGAAAGAAGATTGGCAAGGGTGAAGAACACCGCTTGCCTGAACCGAGACGATGCCGCGACGGCTGCTCCTCTCTTTCCTTGCCTTGCTTTAGCCCTTGCTCCCTTGAGTTCCTTTTGGAATGAGGAAGAAGATGAAGAGAAGGTGAAATGAGGAGGAGAAACTCTGTTTCGGCCTTATTTCCTCCAGAACAGAGCTGGACCGTTAGATGCAGAACCAAGGAAATGAACGGCACAAAAAACTGGAAAAAGTCGATTTTTGGCCCTGTCACACCCTGTGTCACGCCCGTGACGCAGGGCGTGTACCTTAAGCGGCGCAGAAAGTCGGTAAATCCAAGTTTATCCACACGGTACACGGCCGGGTACACGCCCGTGACGGGTCGGTCACGCCCGTGACCTAGGGCGTGTAACCCGTGTCTCGACACCTCATCGACCAAAAGTGTCGACACTCGACACAGCATGACACGCCCGGTGACACGCCCGTGTCACAGGCCGTGTCCCCTCTCTCGACACCCGACACTCGACACTCGACACTCGACACTCGACACTGCGGGACACGGCCCGTGACACGCCCGTGTCACGGGGCGTGTACCCCATTCGTCGAGCTCAACTCGACACAAGAAAAATTCGTCGAGTCAAGGAGGTCACGCCCCGGGTCACGCCCGTGTCGGGGGGCGTGTCACGCACAAAAACGACCATTTTTTCCTGTTTTGAAAGTGTTTCTGTGTCGTCCTAGACCATTTTTGTCTTAAGCACTTTTTACCCTTTTTTTGTAGCAACCCGTTTTGAGCAACATTACCCGGGCGCAAAAAAGTGCAAACATTCCCTAAGAGGCCTCACCGAGTCCCCAATTTGGACTCCGGTTTGCTGGGGAATCGTGCAACTCGGCTACCAAAACAGCCACTCGCAAGCTCGCGGGAAAAACCATGCTCGAACAACGGTCAAAGCCAACGTAACGCCCATCAAGCGTACGCACTCAAACAAATCCGGGGTGTTACAATCACTCCCCCTAACAAAAAGTTTCGCCTCGAAACTTTTCAATCATTTTGATCGCAATCAAATAAGGTAACAAACCAAAAACAGCAATGCAACAAAAACACCAATTCACATACCAGCTTATTTACGGGAACAAATGAGTGTGAGCCGCCCTCATCGTTGACTCGAGCTCCCACGTCGCGCTTTCCACATTCTGATTTTTCCATAGCACCTTGACCATAGGAATCTTCTTTTTTCGTAATACGCGATCTTGGGAGTCCAATATCCGGATGGGCATCTCCACATAAGAAAGGTTTGGCGCCAATTGCGGCGCAAAATCCAAAACTCGTTGATCATTCCGCACACATTTGTGAAGTTGGCTAACATGAAACACGTCGTGAACACCAGGAAAGTTCACGGGTAACTCTACTTTGTAAGCGGATGCACCAACTCGCGCAAGAATCTTGAAGGGACCCACAAATCTTGGGTCTAATTTGCGCTCTTTTCCAAACCTTTTAATCCCAACCATTGGGGAGACTTTCAAGAAAACGGAATCCCCCACCGCAAACTCTAATTCCGGCCTTCGCCGGTTGGCGTACTTTTCATATCGCTCTTGGGCGATTCGGAGCTTCTCCCGAATAAGTCGTACGACAACTTCCATGTCCTCGAGCGCCTCTGGGCCCAACAAAGGCCGCTCGCCAACCTCAGCCCAAAAGAGGGGAGTCCGACAGCGACGCCCATATAAAGCTTCGAACAGAGCCATTTGCAAGCTTTCTTGATAGCTATTATTATATGTGAATTCCATAAGCCGCAAACGTTCATCCCATGCTCCGCCATACTCAAGAATGTAGCATCGAATCATATCTTCCACAATTTGATTTACTCGTTCCGTTTGGCCATTCGTCTGAGGGTGGTACGCAGTGGAATACCGCAAATCCGTCCCCAAACCTTCTTGTAGACTCTTCCAGAAACGAGAAGTAAATCGGGAATCCCTGTCGGAAATGATATTGACTGGCACACCATGCAGTCGGATGATCTCGTTCAAATAAAGCTCCGCTATTGTCTTCATCGGGTAGTTGACCTTAAATGGTATGAAATGAGCACACTTGGTCAATCTATCCACGATCACCCACACGGAGTCATGTCCTCGTGGAGATCTTGGTAGGCCTGTAATAAAATCCATTGAGATGCTTTCCCACTTCCATGTTGGAATATCCAATGGTGTCAACTTGCCACCAGGCCTCCCATGATCAGCTTTCACCCGCTTGCAGGTATGACATTCAGATACAAATCGCGCTATATCTCTTTTCATTCCATACCACCAGACAATTTGTTTCAAATCACGGTACATTTTTGTTGAGCCTGGATGGTAGGCCATACTTGAGCCATGTGCTTCCCGACACACCATCTCGCGAATGTCTCCAACTGTGGGAATACAAAATCGACCACGATACTTTAACGTGCCCCCCTCATCAATAGAAAAATCTGGTAATTCACGCTTTTCAGTTCGCAGAAATAAATGTAAAAGATCAGGATCATCCTTTTGATGTTGTCTTGCAAGCACCAGCCATGAAGGTTCTTCTACCATCGAATGACTTTGCGGGTCATATTTGCTCACGGAAATATCCATCAATAGAAATTCCTCCACAAGACGGTCGACTGAAAGATGAAATAATTTCCCCGTCTTCCGACTCAATGCATCGGCCACAACATTCGCTTTCCCTGGATGATACTGAATGTCCACATCATAATCAGCTACATATTCAAGCTATCGCCGTTGGCGCAGGCTCAGTTCCTTTTGCGTGAAGACGTACTTTAAACTTTTATGATCCGTAAAGATTTTACACTGCGCACCATAAAGTAAGTGTCTCCACAACTTCAACGCAAAGATCACCGCTGCGAACTCCAAATCATGCGTTGGGTAGTTCTTTTCATGACTTTTCAACTGCCGAGACCCATACACAATCACCTTTTTGTCTTGCATTAATACACATCCAAGTCCAACGTGCGACGCATCCACAAAAACGTCATAATCTATCCCTTCTGTCGGCAAGATCAACACAGGAGCGGTACATAATCTGTTCTTGAGTTCAAGGAAGGATGCCTCACACTTGTCAGTCCAATCAAACGCCACATTATTCTGGGTTAAGCGAGTCAAAGGTGCGGCCAACGTCGCAAAACCTTCGACAAATCTGCGATAATAGCCGGCCAATCCCAAGAAGCTTCGAATCTCCTTGGGTGTCTCCGGTCTTCTCCACTCCATGACTGTAGCAATCTTTTCGGGATCCACTGAAATGCCATGGTGATTAATGACATGACCCAGAAAGGCAACTTGAGGCAACCAAAACTCGCATTTGCTTAGCTTGGCAAATAACCGTTGGTCTCGCAAAGTGGCCAATACCAATCGCAGATGCTGTTCATGCTCCTCAGCACTGCGGGAGTAGACGAGAACGCCATCAATAAAAACGACCACAAACTTATCCAAGTAGTCCTTGAACACCCTGTTCATCATATCCACGAAGGCTGATGGTGCGTTGGTCAAACCAAACGACATCACCAGAAATTCAAAATGACCATGTCATGATCGAAATGCAGTCCGCAGAATATCAGACTCCCGAACCTTGAGCTGATGATAGCCCGAACGGAGATCAATCTTCGAAAATACGGAACTGCCATGCAGTTGATCAAACAAATCATCGATTCTTGGAAGTGGGTACTTGTTTTTAATCGTCACCTTGTTCAACTCCCGGTAATCGATGCAAAGCCGCATCGACCCATCTTTCTTCTTCACAAATAACACCGGTGCACCCCAAGGTGATGAACTCGGCCTGATAAACCCTTTTGCCAATAAGTCATCCAGCTGGATACGCAACTCTGATAGCTCACGCGGGGCCATTCTGTACGGCGCTTTCGCAATAGGCCGCGTACCCGGTTCCAAATCAATAACGAACTCGACATCACGATCAGGGGGAAGACCAGGAGGATCAGTAGGAAAAACATCTGGGAATTCACGCACAACAGGAATCTCCTCCAAACGCGGCAAAACAGCACTAGTCCCCACAACTGAGACTAGACAAGCAAAACAGTCGGAAACAAACAACGTCCGAACACATACCGCCGAAATCCCTGGAGTATCCTGGCATGAATCACCATAAACACTTCCCGGCTGACCATTGTCCTTGATAAAATCCAAGCGCTTCCCTTTGCACTGGATGACGGCGTCATAGCGGGATAACCAGTCCATGCCCAGAATGACGTCAAAATCTGCCAAATCGATCACCTTGAAGTCAGTCTTTGCTAAGAAATCGCCTAACAAAATGGGACAATCAAGAAGACCCCAGTCTGCCACCACAGAAGCACCGGAAGGGAACTTCACCAAAAAGGCATTCCCCACTCGATCTGGTGTCAAATGATACCGATCCAGAAAAGTTCGAGCCATAAATGAATGGGTCGCGCCAGAATCAAAGAGAACACGCGCCCAACGGTCTTTACCTTAAAGTGTCATATAAGGGTACATATGTAGCTAAGAACTACGTGTAAGAGGCATAAACAAAACGTGAACCAGAGGAATGAATCGAACCTGAGATAACCTGGGGTGACATCTGAGCTTCCTCTGAGGAGATCACATTTAAATTCCCTTTTCCTTTGTCCAAACGCGGAGGCGGAGGCAAAGCCTGGAGTGGCATTGGCTGCAGCACGGGCTGGTTTTGTGGGCACCTTGCCTTCAGATGTCCATGTTTGCCACACTGGAAGCACACCTTGTCCTTGACCCAGCAGCGGCTCATATCATGACCTCTTCCCCCACAAGCTGTACACTCCAAGTCTCTGGTTGGCGCACTCTGAATGGCGTGCACCTGCTCCTTCTTTTGCATCCCCAACCGCTTGAAACATTTCTCAAACGGGTGACCTGACCGGCCACAGAAACTACACGTCTCCTTGTTCTTCTTCCTTACGTCTGATTCGTGGGAGCTTTTCCCTTCCATCAGCTTCCTCTTATCCTTTTTCATCAGTTGTCTTCTTTGTTTTGCAGTTTCAATAGCTTCAACCTTCAACGCAGCCTCAACCACAGTAGTGTAACTCGTCGCTCCATAAGCACTTGCGAACTGCTGCACGTCGCTGCAGAGTCCGCTAAGAAATCTCTTTACTCGGTCAGCTTCCGTAGTCACCAAGCTCGGAGCGAACCGACTTAACTTGCTAAACTCAATTTCATACTCACTAACTGTGAGTTTCCTCTGCTTCAGGTACAAGAAGTCATTCATCAGGCGGTCCCTTTCAACTGACGGTAGAAACTTGCGCTGTAACATTTCTTTAAAAGCTTCCCACGAACATCCCTCCCCTAAGCTCTCCTTTTCTCGCAACCACCAACCTTTAGCCAACCCTTTGAGTTGATAGGCGGCAAGCATCACCTTCTGGTCCTCAGTAACGCCAGAATAACCAAACATTTCTTCCAACGTGATCACCCAATCATCCAAGATCACAAAGTCCGCTTTTCTATCATAAGTCGGTGGTCCAAGTCGCTGAAACTGCGAGATGAAAGTCATCGCAGGAGGAACCACAACTGGGGGTATCACTGCCACGAAAGGAGTAGAAATGGTGGGGCCTCGGACCGTCTCTTGTCCTCGTGGTGCCAGTCCAGACATCGCTGAGGACATAGCTTGGAGCTGGGACTGCACTTCCTGCACCTGCCTCGTCAAAGCCTCATTACTTTGGCGTAGACTATCCATCAGGGCATTATTCTGCGCGCCCGAAGACTCGCCCTCGGATTGGGGAGTTTGCCTTGTCACTGGACGCTTCGACATCCTATAAATACGTTCACTCTTATCAAGCTCAAACCCAACAAAACACACAATGGCTATGTACAGACCATACATATATAAATATGAATATCAACTGCTAACTTGCTCTGGGAGTTTGAGAATGATGGTATGCCTAACCGAAAGATGACTCACCGTCATCCCACTAACTTGTGCCTAATCGATGAATGCATGACTTTATTTGACCCAAAATCATGTGTGTACAGGTGTCATCATGTACATCTTTCGCTTGGCACGTTGTGCTCATGCAATGTTATGTGATGCGTGATGTGCGATGCAATCTAGAAAAGGCCTTAATGCATGCCATGAGCGGTCGTACGCATCACAATGCTATGCATCCCATACTACATAGCATTGCATGCAATGAAAAAAAGAAAACGTGCTAGTCGCATCCATGTGGTAAGGTTATGCATCTCATACTACATAACCCGCACATGTTGCCCCTATGGTGGATCCATATACAACCACATATTATGCATCTCATACTACATAATATGCCCCGTATACTTCTTGTCATGCCATGAGTGTAGTGTGCGTGCGTCGGCCAAGACATACTGATGGCACCTCGGTGTGTGTATGATATGAGACTTACGTACAACCAAACAAGAAAGTTTGCCCGACCAATTGACAAGCAAACCTCCCTTTGATACCAACTGTCACAACCCATATTTCCTCAACGAGTACCTCGTATCAGAGCAAGAGGAACTACGGGTTATGATGCCACGTCGTGCATGGGATAACTGCACACGCTCAGGCAACCCTTGACGCTTACTTTATGAGTTGAAATTCAACAGTTAAATGCAAGAAAACCTTTGGATTTAATGGTCGTATCCCTCGGCCTTAGGTATCAAAAACTATATTTGTACGCGGCGGAAATACTTTGTTTAGTTATGACGATCTCCTATATGCAGTCTATAGTGATACTACTATAAGAAATCATCTTTGTTTACGTCATTTGGAAAATACGTGTTTGGTAACCAAAACATGTTATGCATGGATACAATAATAGGTTTGTTTAGCTTAAAAATACCTAATGCAACCTACCATAAATTCTTCCCAAGAGCAAGAAGACATCATCTCATCCCAATGAGTCACATTAGCAGTCTAGTATTCATATATCACAAGTAAAGTAAGCCACCAATGGGCGCCAACAAGCTGACACGAACTTATTGGGGCACATGTATGTCTGTACAACAAAGAAAAGAACTACCTCGCTCAGTAAGCTCGGCTAGCTCCCAAGAAACTCTATCCAAGCACTAGCCGCTCAACCGGCTACAACCTGCACCTGAGGCATTCAAGAAAGAACACCTCAGCAATCATCAAAGTTACACAATATAGTAGGAAGTTCAGAAAATATGACGAAGGGGCTTACCGATCCCGTAGCAATATTTCATGTAAGTAAAGTGAGTGAACAAAACAAGTGGAAAACGCACCAAAACACATGCCAAAAGCACCAAGTGCGTACAAGTTTCATCAAGTCCTGCCCAACCCGTAGGAGCAAAAGGCAAAACACATGCCCATTCCATCATCCTTAGTACAAGAAACAACTATACGAGTGAAACATAAGCAGCGGTTACATGCGATTCAACAAGGGTCTTTTGGTGGCAGCCCTAAAGTGGAACGCACCCATAAAAGCTAGCCCAAATCGGGGCCAAAATGGTGCTCTACACCACAAATCCAAACCCGGTGGCCACAAAGGCTTAACCCACACCACCCCTTATCGAATCCTCACACAAACGCTTCTGCCATGGTTCACCATTCGCCTCGCAAAACTCACCATAAACGAACCTAGCCTTAACACCACAAGCAAATCTCACCATAACCCAAGTACACACGTTTCCTTCCTTCATCCTCACAAATGGCCAAAGTTATGTCAAACTTGATAGAGTTCGATTAACTGAATTACATACCAGAAAGAATTACATGCTTTTGAGATGAACAGAAAGAAGCACATAAATTAGGAAGACTACATGAAACATGATTAATATAGCTACATGAGACTCACAGAACATGAAATGAAAATCAACCTAGCATAGACTTGATAACTAAACAAAACTAAGCATAGAAAATCGAATTCATTGAGCATAATGAAATTCAAGAGCATCATAAGACTAGTGAGGGATAACACAAAACAAGAAGAACAAGCTAGGAAATGGAAAGAGAAAAACTAGCTATTTTGCACAATCAAAGACAAGAAAGAAGATTGGCAAGGGTGAAGAACACCGCTTGCCTGAACCGAGACGATGCCGCGATGGCTGCTCCTCTCTTTCCTTGCCTTGCTTTAGCCCTTGCTCCCTTGAGTTCCTTTTGGAATGAGGAAGAAGATGAAGAGAAGGTGAAATGAGGAGGAGAAACTCTGTTTCGGCCTTATTTCCTCCAGAACAGAGCTGGACCGTTAGATGCAGAACCAAGGAAATGAACGACACAAAAAACTGGAAAAAGTCGATTTTCGGCCCTGTCACGCCCTGTGTCACGCCCGTGACGCAGGGCGTGTACCTTAAGCGGCGCAGAAAGTCGGCAAATCCAAGTTTATCCACACGGTATACGGCCGGGTACACGTCCGTGATGGGTCGGTCACGCCCGTGACCTAGGGCGTGTAACCCGTGTCTCGACACCTCGTCGACCAAAAGTGTCGACACTCGACACAGCTTGACACGCCCTATGACACGCCCGTATCACAGGCCGTGTCCCCTCTCGCGACACCCGACACTCGACACTTGACACTCGACACTCGACACTACGGGACACGACCCGTGACACGCCCGTGTCACAGGGCGTGTACCCCATTCGTCGAGCTCAACTCGACACAAGAAAAATTCGTCTAGTCAAGGAGGTCACGCCCAGGTCACGCCCTGGGTCACGCCCGTGTCGGGGGGCGTGTCACGCACAAAAACGACCATTTTTTCCTGTTTTGAAAGTGTTTCTGTGTCGTCCTAGACCATTTTTGCCTTAAGCACTTTTTACCCTTTTTTTGTAGCAACCCGTTTTGAGCAACATTACCCGGGCGCGAAAAAGTGCAAACATTCCCTAAGAGGCCTCACCGAGTCCCCAATTTAGACTCCGGTTTGATGGGGAATCGTGCAACTCGGCTACCAAAACAGCCACTCGCAAGCTCGCGGGAAAAACCATGCTCGAACAACGGTCAAAGCCAACGTAACGCCCATCAAGCGTACGCACTCAAACAAATCCGGGGTGTTACAGGGGACACCGGACATGTCCCTACCCGTGTCGAGTATTGAACCGACACTGAAACCGTCGTTGACGCTTCGCCCAAGCAGGACATGGGTAAGGACACGGGCGTGTCCCTACCCATGTCATTTTTTATATATAAGGGTTGTGAAAACCCTAGCCGTTTTCACTGCTCATTCCAGCCATTTTCATGAGAGAAATTTCTGTAGAGAGGGAAAACTGCTGGAGCAAGTCCAAGAGGAGAAGAACCGCCGCCGCCGTGAAAAAAAAAAGAAGATGCCGCCGAGAAGAGTCAAAAGATCCATGGCCGGAAATAGTGGAAATGCCAGAAATGATGTGAGCTTCCTACCCTCTCCATTGATGCTAGATCTCTAGTTATTTTCTTAGGAGATATATCGACTCAAGAGAGTCTTGATGGAGAGGAGAAGTTTTCTATGAATGACCATGCTAGGACTTGTGTCCTAGGTTTTAGATCTCTTCAACCTCCCCTTTCTTCTATGTGATGATGGGTGGATGGTTTCATGAGGAGAGGTGTCCTCATGAAGGTGAATAAGGGAGGAGGAATTTCTGGAGTGATTTCGGAAGATCTACTTAAGGAGGAAGATGAACCGATGCCGTTCATTCCTCTTTAAGTTGCGTGCAGAATCTGTGTTCTGCGCGTAGCGAGTTTCTTGGCCATTTTCAGGTGTGATATGGCCAGATCTGGGCTGACGACTAAACACGAAAGTTGAAGCCCTTGAAAATACCTTTCCAACGAGTGGTTGTGCGACTTCAGACGAGGTCTGTAGCCACAGGGAAGTCTGAACGAATATGACGTTCGATAAATCCTGCATGCAGAAATTGTGTTCTGTACGCAGCGGAATTCAAGGCTAATTTCAAGTATGATACTATTGAATCTGGGTTGTGGGCTGAATATGAAAGTTGTAGCCCATGGAAAGACCTTTCCATCTAGGGGTTACACGTCCTCACCGGATTCCTGTAGCTTCGGAAATCTCCGATTGAAGTTGCTGTCCAGAATTATTCTGCACTTAAATTCTGGGTTTTTATATAATATGGATTTGGATTCGGTGGAATCGATGTTGCAAATGAACTCGAGATTTTGGTGAACTATTTTATGTTAACCACCGTAGTGCTATGAATGATGAAGTTTACTATTTGGATTTCATATAACTGAATTGTGAAGCAAGCTTACTTAAACGAAATGTCTTGTTAGAAATTGATAGACTATTATATATGCGCATTATGTTATATCATGTTGAAATCATTTGGAATGACATATAGAATGATAAACTATGGTCATAAGTATGTTTGATGGTTGGAATGAAATTTAGTAGTCCATTACTTAGAGCATAGTCTCCCTACGGGTAGTATCGTGGAAGGATGTAAGTGCGGTGTTAACCGTCACTTGTTGGGTTAGTATTGAGATGAGGTAAAGACGGATGGTTGGGCTGTGTCCTCGTGCTTACTTCTGAGGCCCCTTCCATGCCACGGTGATGTGGAATTTGCATGCGGTGTGAGTCGACACGCAGTGTCGTAATCCTGGGTTAAGGATAGTGTGGCAGGTCTACGTGCTCGCCGATCGTCACACCGAAGGGAGTTGACAGTTAGACTTTGGGCGGTTGGGCTGTGTCCTCGGTGTTCACGTCCCAGGGCCACTTCCGTGCCAAGTGAACAGTTGGGCTGTGTCCTCGTGCTTACTTTTGAGGACCCTTTCAGGTCACACAAGGTCAGTCGGGGCTGTGTTCTCGGGTGCACATCTACCCGAGACCCCGCTGGGCTAGTACGCATGGGCTCCGATGTTGTGTTCTTAGCGTTGAGGCGTACGGAGGCCTAGGCGAAGTAGTGTGGATGCCCGCCTAGTAGTAGAGATGCTCGCTCTACTGTCACCTCCTGGCCACGACGGTTGATGCCTGAGAGGTTAGCTACCTGCTCGAATAGTGGGAACTACAGTCTGTGTCGACATAGTAGTTGCATGTGTGTGATCATGGGTGAGTCATTGCATAACATACATACCATTTCATAACATTGCACAACAAGATCCTTATCGTATAACTTTGTATGAGCACTCCTATACGATGAGTTATTTATGCAAACTGATCCTTAACTTATAAGCTTGTATGAGCATCCTTATAAGTTAAGCTACTTACCTGCTGTAGTTACTTGTACTTGTTGATTTACTATTACTGAAGTAGAACTGCTAGTCTATAATATTGTTATTCATGTACTATTACCACATGCTCGTACCTGTTTTACTATTTGTATATATTACTCTTGTTCTTTTCTCCGCCCGGTGTCGAGGAGGAGCGCCGGGGGAGCGGATGTGAAACCACTTAATCTTTTCGACTAACAGTTGCTACGTCTTTCTTTTTAGGAGGTCTCCCCGCAGGTAGAGCAGTCGCAGACTTTGCAGCAGGACAACCAGGCCAGGACGACAGGGCTGATGTGACGGTGTCGTCGAGTCGTTCGTTACCCTGTATAAGCGTTTGGATAATGCTATCCAGACCACAAATGCACGGCGAGCCCATGCAAAAAGGTTTGGGTAAAGAGTATGCAAATTCCAACAAGTACAAATAGAGCCTAACAGACATGTCCTTTT